>QEPC01006538.1:17725-51301 GCA_003113815.1 Sphenodon punctatus | reverse complement strand
CCCCCCCCCCCCCCCGGTGTCTTCTGCGCATGCACGCCAGCCCGAGGAGGAAAGTCTCACCGGCTGGTGCACATGCACTAAAGAGACGCCAGGACTTGAAAGCCCCCAGCACCGGCCCAGCACCATTCCGGATGTGCATGGGCCCCCAGCGCCAGCCCCCATGCATCTGGAATGGTGCTGGCCCAGCGCTGGGGGCCCGCGTGTATCCGGAATGGTGCTGGGCCGGCACTGGGGGCCCGCGTGCATCCGGAATGGTGCTGAGCATGGGTGCTTTGGCACTGGGGGCTGCTGTAGGTCAGTGCCCCCAACGCCAAAGCGAGGGGCCATCACTGGGCAGGACTTCTCTTGAGTGGTTCTGTTCTTTTTTGGCGGGGAGGTCTCAGCGGGTGGTGTCGGGCGCTTGCTCATCATATTCGCAGGATATGATGGGGGATTTGGTACCTCCTTTTAAAGTTGTTTTAAGTGTTTTTATATTTTATATGATATGAGCCGCCCCGAGCTGCCTGAGGCAGGAGGAGTGGGATAATAAAAAATTTAAATAAATAAATAAAAATAAAATTTCCCTTGAGGGGTCCCACAGGGTTCCATTCTGTCCCCCCACTTGTTCAACGTGTATATGCAGCTGCTGGGTGACATAATTAGGAGGTTTGGGGTGTGGTGCCATCAGTATGCTGATGACACCCAGCTCTACCTCTCCTTTTCATCTGACCCATGTCTGGCAGGGTGCTTACCCGCTGCCTGGCTGTGGAGGGGGGCTGGATGAGCATGAGTCAGCTGAAGCTGAATCCTGACAAGATTGGGGTGATGATGGTTGGCCGGTCTTGTGTCCTGGAGGGGATTGGAACTCATTTTATTGATAGGGTCTGGCCCCCTCTAGTTGATTAGGTTCACAGCCTCAGAGTGCTTCTGAATCCTTTGCTGTGATTGCCAAGTTGCGGCGGTCACCAGGAGCACTTTTCACCAACTCCATCTGGTGAGGAGTCTTTTCTTTTGGACATGGATCTGGCCACTGTCTTCTATGCTTTCAGCAACTTGAGGCTGGAGTACTGTAATGTGCTCTACATGGGGCTGACTTTGGTGATGGTTCGGAGGCTGCAGCTGGTGCAGAATGCGGCGGCTCACCTCCTTATGGGGACACATCACCACGAGCACATAACACCGGAGCTCCGTTCGCTGCAGTGGCTGCCGATAGTCTTCCAGACCCAATTCAAGGTACTGATGATTACCTGAAAAGCCCTCAACGGCCTAGACTCCATCTATCCGAGGGATTTCCTGGCTCCCTGTGTTCCGTCGTGGTCTCTGTGATTGGCTGGGGCACCTTCCTCGAGACTCTGGTGTCTTGGCTATGAGGAGGGTGATCTCAGTCATCACACCTTTGTTGTGGAACTCCCTTTCCTAGGATGTCCACCTGCGTTCAAGCCTGATGGCCTTCCAGAGGCAATGTAAGACCATTCCATACCATCGGGCTTTTGGCAGTGGGGACTGAATCCACTGAGGGGGTGAGGGAGTTGATTTAAGGGGGAGGATGAGTTGGGGGATAGGGAGGGATTAGGTGGATAGTTGTTGGAGGGTGAGAGTGGGTTGGGTCTTGGGGGAGGGATTGTATTTTAAATGTCTTCATATTGTATTTTAGCATTTTTGTGAGCCGCCCTGAGCTTTCGAGGAAGGGTGGGATACAAATATAAATAAATAAAAAAGTAAGTAAGTAAATGTGCCCTGATTGGGAAATGCTACTGAGCAAGCTCAGCCCTCAGTGCATACTAGAAAATTCACCACACAGAAGAAAGGCCCTATCTGACTGTGAAAGGCACAGTCTGACTGCGAGGAAAGCTACAATGTGAACCTCAGTCTTAGTATGCATGAAAGAACCTAAATAGTTCCCTCATTCCCACCACCTCAGCTGCAGTTGGGAGCATGAAAGAAAGAGTTCACTTAGGAGGACGAATAGGGCCGAATACTTTAGTAAACAATATAGCAGACAAAGTTTCGCTACACTGTAGCGAGCCACACTGATGGTCCTGATGGTGCCCTGCTCTCCCTGACCGCCCCTCCCCTCCCCTGATCTCCTTCCCTTACACCTATTACCTCTATGAACACAGATCATTCCTTCACTTCTGTCTTTACATACTCTCTTCCAAAGTGATGGGGTGCTTGCCTACAAGGGCAAGTCTAATTGGCAACACCACAGCAGGTTCAATAAAAGTCTCTGGGTGCAGCAGTGTGGGTCAGTCTCCTGAGTCAGCAGAACTCCAAAACACATGGGGAGTATCTTAGTCAAGGTACAATTCAAGCAGACACTCTGGTATCTGAAAATTAGAGAGAATTAGAGGCCAGAATCCTGGGGCATACTAAAATGAATGATATGGAATGCCCATTGGAAACGATGGGGGAAACACAGATGCCAACTGGCAATAATGAAGACGTGAAAAACAATAGGCTTTAATTGAACAGGTTGTAAAACAATACAATGGAGCTATATCTCCAATAGGAAACATTAGCAAGAGTGTGTGTGTGTAAAATGATTTTTAAAAGGGGCTGGGGAGAGGGGATGGAACAACAGGGAGGAGGCTACAGGGTGTGGATGGAGTGACAGACTGAATGGAGTGATAAGGAAGAGGCCACAGGGAGTGGGTGGAATGAAGAGGGACTGGGTAGAATGACAGGGAGGAGGCCCTGGGGAGCAGGTACAATGATAATAGCCTTGGTGGAATGACAAGAAGGAGGCTACAGGAATTGGGTGCCATGGAAAGGAGTTGGGTGGAATTATAGGAATGCTCCCCATGGCCTCCTTGTCACTTCTCTCAGTTATTTCACCCAGAACCTTGTCATGGCTTTCCCGCTGTCATTCTGACCCAAATCTTGTCATTCCACCTGTTTCTCATGGCCTCTTCCCTGTCATTCCCGCCACACTCTTGTCATTCCACTCACTTTCCCAGGTGCTTTCCTTACTAATCCACACACCCTTGCCCCCTACCCCCGAAGATGAAGTTCTATTGTATTTCTTCACAGTCAGTTAAAGCCTATGGTCATTCACAAATCCAATTATTTCCAATTGGCGTTCACGTTGCCTCCATTATTTACACCTCCATTCATTTCAGTATGTCCCAGAATCTTCATTATTATTAAGCATTTATATAGCACAGGGGTGGGGAACCTCAGGTCCGGGGACCAAATGCACCCAACAGCTAGTAGAAAGAGAGGACAGATCCATGGCACAGATTCATTATCTTCCTGAGTGCACTCCTTAAGCACCCCTCACTCCCAACTTCTGTCTGGCCCTCAGAGCTTGTAATAATTTGTAAAGTGGCCCCTGGGGTGGAAAAAAATATCTCCATCTCTGATATAGCACTTCTAGTATCCTTCCTACAAGCTCCCAGACCCAGGAACAAAGGGGGGGGGGGAGATTGAAAAATCCTTCAAATCCTAAGGTTACTAGTAACATCAGATCACTTGGAAAGTGGGAGATCAAATTCAAAAGGAGCTGCCACTATTTTCCCATTTCAAAAACACTATAATAAACTATGCAATGCTGGGTGCAATGCAAACAAGTTCTTTTGAACTTTTTACACTAAAATCAGAAAGAGTGAATGTAACTAGTGAGCAAATCCATTTTAAAAAAAAAATTAAATTAAATTCTAGCTGTATTTTTTTCCTGGTGTACCCAGTCAGTGTTCAAAATATCCAAACGATTCAGAAGTGCCAAAAAGCTTTTCAAATATCAGACGGCACAGAGACAGGGGACATAATTCAAGAGCTGTAACACAGCAGGGAGCAGCACTATTTTGCCCTTTCAGACATACTATATAAAACGACACAAGATTGCATGCAAAGAAAGTGCACATGGTTGCAAAAAGATTAAATATAAGCAGTCTGCAAGTAAAGCCTTCTGAAAAATGTTTAAATTCTGTTTACGTTATTTTTCCTGACATAGCCAGAAAATTCACAAAACATCCAAACCATTTTAAACATCAAACCATTCAAAAGTGCCAAAAAGCTTTTCAAATATCAAGTTAGGTGGGGCCTAATTATGCACCAAGACTTCGCAATGGCCTTACAAACCCTGAGGCCGGCCCTGTGTCTTCTTTACCTTCAAGGCTATTCATGACCATTCTCCGCCCTATATTTCTGCACTTGTTTTCTGTTACATTCTCATCCAGGAGCTTTGCTCCATATCTGCCCCTGAATCTCCTGCTCCCTGAACTTTTACACCTTCTCTCATGCTGCCAACTATGCCTGGAACTCCCTCCCTGAACGCTAATAATTCTGCTCCCTCTCTCCCAACCTTCAAATCCCTCCCCCAAACCTCTCTTTGATCAGGCTCTCTCTAGCTCCTCATCCCCACAGACAGGTTGCTGATGTTTTCTCTATTATCTGTTCATTCAGGGTCCCCTTTCCCCCTGTAACTAAGCTAAGCATGTGTACCTATGACTTCTCTACTTCATCAATGTATCCCTGTCTCTTATGTTCCTGTCTCCTTATTTCCCCTCCCTTGTTTCTACTAGATTGTAAGCCCACTGGAACATCGACCCATCTCTAATTAACTATTGCACACTGCCATGTATGTTGCTGGTGCTATATGTTTTCAAACGACATGAAAGCCTGCTGGAGTCCGTGTTTGGTTTGTGCAGCCCCCACTCACGTTTAGCATGTCCAGTCTAATAAACAACAGGTAGCCTCCTGCATGAATTTCATGTTCTTTCAGACAGCCCCCACTGGCAGCGCCAGTGAGAGGGAAGAGAGGGGCAGGAAACAGTCGCTCCTTGAACACTCTAGGATTTTCACCTGCAACTGTATGGTGCTGAAGGACTCGTACACATGAAGGTGCTGCATGCAACCTAATTGACAGGACATGGGCACACTGGCGCACATTAGCCTGCATTTGCACACATGGCAGGTTCCACATTCTTGGAGACCATGCCGTGAATGGAGGCTGCATGTCTGGTGGGTGGTGGGCATGTGGCCAGTGGGGGCGAACACGTAATAAAACAGGCAGGTGGACACCCACCTGGTGTGGGCTATTGTCTCGTTTTTTAACATCCTATAAATACTTTCATAACAATAGGCATCTGGCAGTGCTAAGGTGGCACATTCAACCTAAACTTTGATATGTTATGACTTGTTTTTATTTTGCACTTATATAGTTTTTCTGACCTTTCAAACTTTCTGGTTTTTAAATTATAAGAGATGTGATCAACTGAAGAAAATGCTTCATTCTCAAGGCTTCCTATTGGGTGAAAACAGACATGACACTAACATGACGCTAATCATCCTTGGTGGTCATTTATGCATGTTTCAGGGCTGCATAGGGCACCAATACAGCCCTGCAACATGCCACCAAGGGTGGTTAAAGGGTGGTTAGCGTCATGTCTGTTTTCACCCATTGTTGCTTGGTTTGAAAAATATTGAAAAACAAGAAGTAATTCTACAATCTGGAGATGTGACCAGAGAACTCCTTCCTTTAACCAAGGGTGATTTCAAACATGACAGGGCACCTATTGGCCCTATCACGGAATCGCCTTTCTGATTCCCGGCCGGAATCAGAACGGCCCGTCAACAGACGCCCCCCCACACACACACACACACTCCCCCAGCAGCCTGCCCTCCTGGAGACGGGAGGACGCAGCAGCCAATCCAGCCGCTACGCCCGATTCCATCCCAGGGTCTGGGCCATGGCGCAGAATCGGCAGCAGTAACAGATGTTACCGTCCACCGATTCCGGGCTGTGGTTCAATTAACCATGCTTTCAGAGATGGTGCCCGGACCATCCTCGAAAGCGTGGTTATTTTGCTCACCGCCGGTGGTTCACTGTGGTGAACATCTGGCAACGAGCAACCAGACGTTACAGGACCATCAGCCACCACAGGGGATTGTCCGTGGTTGAGCGTGATCTTGTAACGTGTGAAAATACCCCAAGTCACCAACACTCAGCAGTTACTGACCAAGGCTACTGGAATATTAAAATAACTTTTTTTGTTCAATGAAAAATCATGTTTTTATTCTGCTCTATAGCTTACAAATCCTTCAACCAGACTGCTCAAGAGAGGTTATGGAGTCTCCATCACTTGCATGCAGATTAAGACTACATGCTTTTCTAAAAGATATGTTTTAGTCAAACACATGTTAGTGGACTTAATATAGTAGTAACTGGAGGGAATCAAATGGCTTGCAATACATAGAAGACCATAAAACAAAGATACAAATGTGTTTAATAAAATGCTATGAAATACACAATGAAGTTACATAATGCTGCTTTTAATGATATTGCATAAATGGGTAATTCTTTTCCGTGGGATATAAATAGGTACAACAATATTCTACAGTTCTATATCAAGTGTCTCTCTTAGAATTTGGAAGTAAAATAAGTAGAAATACTTATTCTACTGAATGAGATAGATGCAGTACAAAATCCAGCCTAACAAAATCCTACATTTATGCTATAGCTGTGCATCTTAGTTCACAAGGCTACGTAGTCTAGTCACATGAGGGAATGCAAAATGAAGTTTGGTAATGTAGTTACTGGGGTTGGAGACTATGTATTTAAACATCTTGATACATAATTTTAAAAACTGTACCTTACTGTAGACAAATTTATAATGCAGCACATCAACTCAGTGTGAATATCCAGCAGTGTACGGATGAGATATTTGTCTTTGTTTTGATTATATAACACATCATATTTCATCCACATTTGAAATCTGTATTCTAGCATATCAGTATCTGTGGCATGTAGCCACTTGTTTGCTGAACGCAGGTACCTACCTGTCTACTGAACAAAATGGGCCCAATCTCCTGATCTGCCTAATATCTACAGGCACAAATGGACAGCCCCAGGAAGAAGTGAGCGGGAGCTCCTCCGTACCGCTGCTAATTCTATACCGGACCCAGGCTAGCCTAATCTACACCAAGTGGAAGGGAAAGAGGTGATAGTTGGAGATATGAAGTATATTACCAGCCACAGCAATAAGTCAGGATGAGCTGGAGTAAAGGACAGAAATCAGGGTGATTAAAAATCAATTATCCTTGTAATAAAAAATAAAAATCAGATCTTTATATTTATATTAGATTTCATTTAAATAATGTACATTGTAAAAAAAAACTGTAGAATAAGTTTGGGACTTTTAAAATGTATTTAAAATTAAATTTTGCCAGCTGATATTATGGTTATGCAAGATTATGTTACTAATTTACTATAACAACTATTTAAATAAATTTACAAATATGCTGATCCAATTGAATTGGATCAGCATCCAATTCATGCTCATGAATTGTTAACTGAATGAGTCAAAGTCTGGGGGGCTAGGGGGGAGAGTTACATACAGTATTGGGGAGGAGGGGCATCTTTACTGACTTCTGAGCTCAAAAAGCTGTATAAATATGATTATTGTCAGCCACACACTGACTGCATTAAGCTACAACTCAGGAATTCCTTCCTCATGTCTCCCCCCTGACATGATGTGAAACTTTACAATGTCAAGTGAACCTTTACAACGTCAAGGATTTGAGGTTCTCTCTCTAGGCCTCAAACCCTGCTATGCCAAGCCAAGCAGTTCACATAATAAGCAAGCAGACATAACATTGAGCAGTAAGCCTTATATACAGCCTACACATCTGTTAGGCCTCAACCAGCTCCATTGTGGCATGAAGTTCACCAGGACCAGAAAGCTGCAGGCGAAAAGCCCAGAGCGGTCAATGGAGCGACTGCGCCCCAACACCCCTCAATACAAGACAGTACCGGCACCCTTAAAGGGAACAGGCAGCAAAGACATGACCGTGTTGGGCATCTTCAGCCTGCACAGCAGGTCATGCCCAATGCCCATCCCATAACAGAGCAAGAGCCAGCCAAAGTGTGAGCCTTGCAGCAGGATGACAGTCCAGCACAGTACATCAGCACACCCAGAGGAGAAGGCCTGTGGGAAAGGCTGTCGTCCCATAGTATGCACAATTTATAGGTGGTGTGTGTCCATTACCATGTTCACAGGCATCCACCAGCACTGCCACCCCAGGGACATTGGGAGTGCAGCAGGAGTGCAGATCCCCATCACACGAGGAGAAGGCTCCCGAGCCATCTGCCAGAAGTGGGTCTTTTGGACTCAGGAGATGACAGCATTCATCGCCCTGTGGCTGTATGATCTGTGCAAAATGCACAGGAATGAGAGGGTGTTCCAGGGGATCACCACCCGGATGGTGGTGCTCAGTTACCACCAAGACATGAGCCAGAGCCGGCAGTAGGCAAAGGACCTGAGGAGGAGCTACAAGGAGGTGAAGAACAATAATCTCAGGTCTGGCTGCAGCTGCCAAACACAGCACTACATGAAGCTCCTAGACACCTTCCTATGCATGGACAGGTCCATAGTTGCTCTGTGCCTTGCTGGCACTGGCCTCACTTAAGGCAGGTGGACACCCCTCCCCACTGCCAGTCCATGCTACACCCACTCCAGCTGCAAGCACTCCCCCTCTCTCTGAGGCAGCCAAGCCCTCAGGGATGCAGCCCACTGTGGCTGGCCACAATCCCGCCCCCCCCAGCCATGGTCCAACTCCAAGGACATTGACACCACCCTCAGGACCCTCAACCCCTAGTCCCCTCAACCCAGAAAGCCAGCAGTCTGTCCTGGAGCAAGTGGACAGGACAGAGGACCAAGAGCCCGCACAAAACGTGGAGCCCGAGGAAAACAGTAAGTGAATACACCGGAGAGGGATGGGGGCAGGCCTAGGTTGGTGACTGGCATTACCTGGATCCAGCCGTAGGATGAAGCGTCCAGGTAATACCAGTCACCAACATGGCTGTCATTCCTCATTGTGTTCATAGGTGGCCGGGATGGTGAGCGGACGAACCAGTGGAGCCTAGGGACACAGTGTAGGGATTGTAGGCATAGCAAGCAGGTGGGATGCCACAACAGTGGGCTGGTGGGGGCTCACATGTTGAAAAGGGGGGCATGGAGGGCGGAGCAACAGACACGACGGCTGGGGCCTGAACACTGACCTGGGAAGATGGGAGTGGGGTGGCCCAAACCAATGACTGTCCTTTCCATCTTGCTACAGGTTCACCAGTGGGAGGAGCACCAGCACCATCATGACCATCCACGGATGCATAGGAAAACCTGGACCTGTGGGCACAGACCCAGCAGCGCAGGAAGGATCTCGGGCAGGAGTTGCTGAAGGAGACCATGCAGCTCCTCCACATTGCTGGAGACCATAAGATCCAGGACTCCATCCAGGGGTTGGCTGAAGAGCACAGACTGTTTCTTGCATGGCACACTGTACAGCACAGGGACCTCAGCACCGAGGTCTGCAGGGAATGCCGAATGGAGAGGTGGCAATGGGACTGGCACGTGCAACAGATGCAGGAATGCCAAAGGGTCCTGAAAAGGAGGGCCACGACCTGCATGACATCATGCAGCAGACCCTCGGGATGCAGCACACCCTCCTCCACCACGTGGCCACTGCAAGCACTGCAATAACTGACAGTCTGGGGCAGGCCCCAGTTGCTGACCTCCCACCATGCCCCCACCCCCCCACTCCCAGGATGTCAACTGCCCAACCAAGTCTCACTGGCAGCCAGCTCCATGGCCATGGGGATCAAGTGTCCTAATGCCTGCACCTATCCGGGGCTACTCTGCCCTGCAGGCCCAACCCACCAACAGCCTGTCGAGTGCCCCGCCAACCATTGCAGTGACTTGGAGGAGGAGGAGGAGGAGCAGACAACCTCCCACCCCCAGCTGGACCAACACCAAAATGAATACGGCCAGCTGAGAACAGGAGGGGAAGGGCGAGGAAGAGGGCTGCGAGGCAATCATGAAATGTATATGCCAGGGACAAAATGAATAAACTATTTCCGTTAAAGCAACCATGGTGTCTGTCCTTATGCTGGCCCAGGTGGGAGCATACCACTAAACCCCAGGCCCTGGAAATCAGTATAGGGATCCCCAACCTGTGGGACACCATATGGGAGCGCATTGCAGCACGCAGTGAAATGTATGCATACATGCACATATCCACTGAAGGACCTGCGAGGTTGGGTGTTCATCTGGAACTCCGAGCCTGGGCTGTAAAGAAATCCATTCATACTCAGCCAGGGCCCTTATAGCCATATAAGAACCCCCTCTTGCAAGCCAGACATACACCCCTGCCTGGCCACCATGCTATATGGGGACATGAGGAAATGAATGATACGGAAGACCCACAGGCAATAGTGGAGGCAACAACATGACCACCATCTGAAAATGAAGGTGAGCTGTGAATACCAATGGCTCCTCTTAGTCTCTCCAGTGATACAACGGAGTGGCATATCTTAAAGGAAGGGGGAGTGGGAAAGGGGCTGAGTGGCCAGCATGTGGCAGCGGGGGGAGAGGGAGGCATGTGTTGGTGAGGCTGAAAGGTGCTGGAATGGAACAACAGGGAAGGAGCCAAGAAGTGCTTGATTGTCAGTAGACTGGATGTCTGTCAACAATTTCTTCATTCCAACTGCTCACGGTGGCCTTGCCTTTCTTCCATGGGATCCCCAGTCAAATCCCAATCACTGCAGCTATGCTTGGGGATGTCCTCATCCAACCTAAACCTACTCCCAGAGCCCTCCTCCCTGTCATTCCACCTATACAACCCTCGGTCTACCTGTTCCCAAAGTCCCTCTCGTCCATGTCAGCACAGCCACTCCCCTTCACTCCTGGTGCCCTCTTCTCTGTTGTTCCATCCCCACCCCTTAGTCCAGCCATTTCTGCAGGTCCCTTCACCTTCATTCCATAGGTCCCACTTTAATTTAGGTCCTCCTGGAGGTCTCCTCCAGGTAAGTACATCCAATTGTTGTTCCCTCCTTGGTGTTATTGCACCCAGTAGGCAAGTGTTTACAGTCATTAATTCAGAACATCATGTCTCGATAATGGTGCATACATTTTCCAGTTTATTTTACATGTTATGTACAGCTTACGTATCCTCCCTCCTCTCCCTCCTGGATCCACATCTGCATGCCTCCAATGTATTTACGGATATTTACAAGTTTGTATTGGCCATGTGGCCTATATGCTGGCATGAGGCACTCTGCTGATGTGCTGGTCCAGCATTGGAACACCTTGCTGGGGGAGGCCATTGACAGGGTGGCTCTGAGACATCCTCTGCCTCCGTTTCGTCACCGTAGGGCCCCTTGGTTCACTGAGGGGCTGCGGTATATGAAACAGGTAAGCAGGAGACTGGAGTGATGCTGGCATCGGACTCGCTCCGAATCTCATCGACTTCTCCACAGGGCCCATTGGCAGTCCTATGTTGAGGCTGTGAGGACAGCAAAGAAAGAGTTCTTTGCTGCCCTCATAGCGTCTGCAAAGTCGCATCCAGCGGGGCTGTTTTGGGTGATGCGGGGGCTGGTCAGTCCAGCCTCCCTCCGCCTGGACGGGACTTGTCCCAGGCCTGCTGTGAGGAGTTTGCCATCTACTTTGCAGACAAGATCACACAGATCCAGAGTAACTTTGACACCTGGTTGGAAGCAGTAGGTGAGGAGCACGAGGTTATGGAGGCACCGTCTGGTCGATCTTTCTGGGAGGAGTTTCAGAAAGTGACGCCGGCTGATGCGGTGCATGTCCTGGGGTCTGTTAGAACCACTAGTTGAGAATTAGATTCATGACCATCCTGGTTGGTGAAAGCCTTGACCTGCGGCGTTCCGCAGGGTTCAATCCTGTCTCTGTTACTATTTAATGTGTATATGCAGCCCCTGGGGGAGATCGTGAGAGGGTTCGGGGTGCGATGTCACCAATATGCTGATGATACTTAGCTGTACCTCTCGTTTTCAACCAACCCAGGTCCTGTTGTCTCGATACTTTCCCAATGTTTGGAGGCCGTGGCGGATTGGATGCGGCAGAGCAGACTGAAACTTAATCCTGATAAGATGGAGGTAATGGTGGTGGGAAGGGCGAGGGGGGTGCTGGCTCCTCCAGTGGTGGGGGCGTCTGCCCTCCTGTAGCCCAGCAGGTTCGGAGTCTGGGGGTGGTGTTGGATTCAGACCTCCATCTAGATCAGCAGGTGGAGGCGGTGGCTAAAGCCGCCTTCCGCCAGCTGTATCTGGTACAGAGGCTCTGTCCATACATCTCCGGGCCCGACCTGGCCACTCTCATCCATGCCTTCATCACCTCGAGGCTAGACTACTGCAACGCACGCTACGTGGGGTTCCCCCTGTTTCTGGTCCAGAGGCTGCAGTTAGTGCAGAATGCAGTGGCCCGTCTCCTTACAGAGACGGGTCGGCGGGAGCACATAACACCTGTGCTCCGCACTCTGCACTGGCTGCCTATAGCGTACCGGGCCAGATTCAAGGTGCTAGTTTTGATCTATAAAGCCCTACACAGTCTGGGCCCCTCATACCTCGGGGACTGCCTCGCACTCCACGTCTCAGAGCGATCCCTGCGGTCTACTTCCTGGAGGTCCCCCGTCTTAAGCAGGGGGGCCACAATGGAAAGGGCGTTCTCGGTGGCCGGGCCACAACTCTGGAATTCCCTCCTGGAGGAAGCTCGCCTGGCCCCGGGTCTGCTGGCATTCCGCCGAGCCTGTAAGACCTGACTGTTCGCCCAGGCCTTCGGAGGGGGGGGGGGGGCTGCTGGATTTTAAGATGTGAACGTGATGGGTGGGGTTGTTTTAAAATTGAAAAATGTTTATGTTTGTTGTTATTGTTTTTATTTGTTGTAAGTCGCCCCGAGATGCCGTAGTCATGAGGGGGTGGCTAATAAATGTGACTAAATAAATAAATAAATAAATAAATAATCATCTTCCTGACTATGTGGTTCTCAGTGTGGTTGCTCTACTCCCCGTACAGGGGCACCGGCTTGTGGCAGGCAATGGGGAGGAGGTACTCCAAGGAGGCGCTGTCCATCTCACAGATGTTGTGCAAGACATATGCAGCTGTGACTATCAGAGGGCCATCTCCACCTTGAAGTCGCGTCATCTCGTTATGGATCACCACGATTGTTTAAGCACCTTGAACACCCGTTCCACCACACGAGACACACTCAGCTGCCTGTTGAGCAAGGTTTGTTCCAGGGTGCATGGGTTAGGCCTTCATGAGCCATGACATCAAGGAGTAGGACAGGTCCCTCAGGATGACAGGCTTCATGAGCACTCCCTCTACATTACTGATGATGTTGGGTCCAAAGTCCCCCATATACTCTCGGCAAAGAAGGGGGACTGCCGTAGGGTGTGGACATCATGGCTCTGACCAGAGCAGTTGGCCACATTTTCCATATGTGAACTGGCCACGGTGGTCCACTACTGCCTGAAGGACCACTGTGGTACCCCTTCTGGTTGATGGGGTGGGCAGATGATAGCAATGTGGGTCCCATCGATTACTCCAGTGCAATTAGGGAACCCCCTGACCCGGAAGCCTTCCAATTCTCCTTGGGGTTGAACAACTGGACCACCCTATTGAGCAGCAGTGCCTCGATAGCCTCACAAACTCCCACATCGCTGGGCCACAGAGCGGCAGGAGTCTGGTGTGGTGAGCATCCAAATGGTGATGCCACGTGCTGCTCCACAGTCCTCATTGCCGTCTGCTCCCTCTCCAGCTGTGGAAGGAGGATCTCCATGCTCTGGAAGAGCACCTGCTGGGACATGTGGAAATGGGTCACCTACTCCACCTCTCCCCACATAGCCAGGACTATCTCCCACAACTCCATGGACCTGGGTATGAACCAGGAAAACTGCCCAATGGGTATTACCTGCTGAAGAGTTAGGATCGCTGCTGTGATATCCTGGGACCGGTAACCCGCAACCCACTGAAGTTCCCCTTGCAGCACCTCCATCCCTGCCAGCGTGGCCCATCAGCAACGAATGTGGACGAGTCTCTGGCACCTGGCCACATGCACATCCCACAGACAGCTGCACTGCACTACCCTGGCCTGAATCCTGCCGAGGATCCTTAGGCAGCTGGCAATGGCCTTGTACTAGGTACAGCAGATGGTTTGCACTGGCTGAAGCGCTCGATGGCACACCTCAGCAGTTGTCAAGGAGATTTGAAGGGCAGCTAGGCAGACTCCATGTCTCACCAGCAGATGGCCGTGGTACTATCCTCAGGTGGGGGTACCACACCACACTGTCCCTGTGCTTGTGCATCTGTAGCTTATAGGCACTGTGGGATCACAGCATCTCTCCCAGGGGGAAGGAAATGGGGGAGGTCAGAATGGACCCTCATGCAACAAAGTGGCCAGGTGTGTGGCTCTCTGGGACACTCAAAGTCTCTGTCTAGGGACTGTTCTGTGGGAGCTGTGCTCCAACGTGGTTGGCACGGACTAAACTATTTCCTTATTTTCTGTATATTACACTTTTTTTCTTGTTTGAAAGCAGCCTGCACTGCTTCTGGCCCCCATTCTGCCATCCCAGCCTCATTCTGTGTACTTGTCCCTGGACTGACCCACCGTGGCTGGTGTTCCAGCCTGTGCCAGCTACTGTCGCCCAGTGTGTGGGGCATGGAGAGGTTGGGGCATGTCTGACACCTTGGCCCTGGCTGACATTTGGATGAAAGGGGGGCGAGAATGTGAAGGGACTGCTGGCTGACTCATCCTCCAGGGAGGCTGGCTATGAAGTTGTGAGCCAGTATATGTAGCTCCTGGGGTACTGTGTGCAGAATGGAGCTCCTGAGCTGAACGTCTGGGTGCTGTGACCTGCTGGTGTGGGACCCTCCCGCCCTCACCCCCTGGGGGTGATGGAACCATGGGATACAAATGAGAGCATGGCTTTGCAGGAGATTTCAGAGCTTCCAGAGTTTCACCTGTGCCTTATTGCGGCTGGAGCCTTTATACCACTTTTGTTTGCCACTGTCCTGCTGACGACAAGGGCACATGTGCAGGGCCAGCATGAATGCCTTGATTGGATGCTGGAGCTTGACCTCCCGGAGGGGTTGGTGAGGACTGCCTACCGAAAGGAGGAACTGACTGCAGCCAAGCTTTGTGCCCTGTATGAGGTCTGGACACAGCCCGAGGTGCATGTCGTCCTGGCATGCGGGATTGCTTTTGACCTCCACCATATTTATTTATTTATTTTAAAAACTTGTTACCCCACCCCTCCTGCCACAGGCAGCTTGGGGCAGTTTACAACAATCAAAAAACAAACAATAACACATCATAAAAGGCCAGCTGGGCCTCCACAAGAAGGGAGTTCCATAAGCGCAGCGCAGCCACCAAGAACGCCCTCTCCTGCATGGCCACGTGAGAAACTCGGGGGACCTCGAGCAGGGCATCCCCGGACAACTGCAGGGGCCGATTCAGGACACGGGGAGTGAGGCGATCTCACAGATAGGCAGGGCCCAGACCGTTTAGGGCTTTATAGGTTAAAACCAACCCCTTGAATCGGGCCCGGAAAACCACCGGCAGCCAGTGCAGAGATCGGACCACTGGTGTAATATGCTCTCGGCGACCCAGTCCCACGAGGAGACGGGCCACTGCATTCTGCACCAGCTGCAATTTCCGAGCCGTCACCATGAGTAGCCCCATGTAGAGTCTGTTACACTAGTGTAGTCGAGAGGTGATGAAAGCATGGATGACTGTGGCCAGGGCAGAGTCCGAAACAAACTGCCGAAGCTTTCACACCAGATGCAACTGGCGGAAAGCACTCCTCGCCACAGCCTCCACCTGTAGATCCAGGTGGAGCTGCGCATTGAGGAGCACCCCTACACTCTGTACCTGGGAGGTCAATGGGGGCCAGACCTCATCAATGATGGAGGCCGCCAATTCCATCGCCTTACCCACTAACATCACCTCCATCTTGTCAGGATTCAGCCGCAGTCGATTAGCCCTCATCCAATCCCTCACAGCCGCCAGGCACCAAGTAAGCACCGAGACTGCTGGGCCTGGGTCTGTTGAAAAAGAGAGGGTGTCATCAGCATATCGATGACACCATACACCAAACCCCCTAATCACCTCACCAAGCGGCTGCATATACACGTTGAACAGGAGAAGGGACAGAACAGAACCCTGCAGAACTCCACACGAGATGTCTCAGTATGATGAAAAACAGCCCCCGAGAACCACCCACTGGGTTCTTCCAGTCAGGAATGAGTGGAACCATTCAAGAACAGTCCCGCCCACTCCTGCACAGTCCTGCAGGCATGTCACCAACATCTCATGATAAACGGTATCAAATGCAGCCAACAGATCTAACAGGATCAGCAGGGTCGAGCGACCCCAATCTATATCTCAGCACAAGTCATCTACCAAAGCCACAAGTGCAGTCTCAGTGCCATAACCCGGATGAAAGCCAGACTGAGAGGGATCAAGAAAACCGATGCGATCAAGATGCCCCTGCAGCTATCAAGCCACTACCCGTTCAATAACCTTCCCTAAAAAGGTTCCCTAAAGGTCTCTAACCTTCCCTAAAAAAAGGGAAGGTTAGAGACAGGCCAATAGCTGGCAGGGGATCGTTTTTTGAGCAGAGGCCACACCACTACCTCCTTGAGACAGTCCAGCACTCTGCCCTTCCGCAGGAAGGTGTTGATCAATCCAGCCAGCAACGGCCCCAAGGTCTCCTGGCAGATCTTTACCAGCCAGGACAGGCAGGGATCTAATTCACAATAAGTGGTCCAGACCGCCCCAAGAACATCCACCGCATCAGCGGGTGTCACAGACTGAAACTAATCCCAGAAAACCAGACATGATGGGGCTTCCATTACCTCTGGTTCCCCTAGTGTAATAAATGCTGTGTCAAAATCGTAGTGAATATGAGTGATTTTGTCCACAAAATAATCCACAAACATGTCACAGCGGGCAGTAGATGACTCCGCTCCAAGGTTGAGGGAGGCCGGACTGACCAGCCCCTGCACTACCTGGAACAGCTCCGCTGGACGGGATTTTGCGGATGCTGTGAGGGCAGCAAAGAACTCCCTCTTTGCTGCCTGCATAGCCACGGCATAGGCTCGTAAACTGGCTCTATGCCGCAATCTATCAGCTTCAGCACGCGAACGATGCCACCATCGTTCCAACTGCCATCCATCTCGCTTCAGCAACCACAGCTCCTCGGGAAACCAAGGAGGTCTGCGGAGTTGCCGCATGGGCAGCAGATGCCTAGGAGCTGTCTGATCAATGGCCTCCATCAACAAGGTGTTCCACAGCACAAAGAGGTCATGGATGAGACGGTCGTCAAGGTCAGAGGGTATTTCCCTCGGCGCATTCCAGAACCGTTCCAGTTCCATCATCCTCCAGGGGCGAACCATCCAAATCGGCTCAACACCCTTCCAGGGGCAGACGTGCACTAGGAGCGAGGTCTGCAGGAGGTAAAGGTCTGTCCATGACAAGGGCACAGCTGAAATCTCCCCCACTAATGAAACACCTGCCTTAAGGCCAGTGCAAAGCACAAGGTCCAAGGTGTGTCCTCCCTGGCGGCATAGCATATGGCGGCACAGTATATGCTGACAAGAGACTATTTGAGGGGCATGTATCAATGGGGGCTGTATGCAGAGGGAGCAGAGTTTCCCACTCGCCAGGGATATTTCCTTCGGCCAATGGACCAAAACAAAACAAAAAGTCCTTACTTGGTTGTCACCTTTGAAAGGGCCTCTTCAGCATAAGTCAGGGAACTCATATCCAAGTCTCTATTTGTCCTCTAGGTGGGTTGATTCTGGTGGAGCCTCCTAAGTTAAGATGAACATCAGAACACAGTTCCTCTAATTTCCCAGGCACCAATTCTCAAAGCACTTTGTCAGCACAAGCCTCATTCACTTCAATGTAGCTGTGCTGGTGCAGAACTTTAAAGATCAGACCATCACAAACAAGAGGATACACAGTTCCCTGACCTATTCCCCTATCTTTCATAAAGAGAAACGGCTGCTGGTTCTACCACCTAACAGCCTGACAGGCAAACGCCATTTGCTCCTCTTTCCAGACCAACAGCTCCCAAGGCCTTTATGGACTACATTTCTGGTCCCTGGGTGTGTGCCTTATTCAACCAGATTTGGCATTCATTCTGGTTTCATTTAATTCAATGTAGGCAATTTGGGCAACAGCAGGGCTGGCCTTACAGTACCACAGGGTGACTGCTCTGGGCCCCGCTCTTTTCTCTACATCCAAAGGCCCCACAGTGGCTCCCATTTTCACCAGGGAAGGGGGTGGGGGCCCCACTCCTTCCTAGCAGGGCCCTAAACATGCTGTATAGGGTACCGTAGGGTTACCATACCGTCCCTTTAAAAGAGGGCGCTTCTGAAAAATACATGGTGCAGGGTTGCACTGGTTCCAGTGCAGCCCTGCACCATGTATTTTTCAGAAGCATCCTCTTTTAAAGGGGAGGCATGGTAATCCTAGTGGAGGAAGTTCCTCAGAGGGCATGGTCATAGGGAAAGGGGAGGGGCCACCAAAAGGCCTGCATTTTATCTTCACCCTGAACTCTGCAAATTCTAAGGCCAGCCTTCGGCAAGAGTCTCAAAATTAAGGAGTTGACCATTTTCATCACTCATCAAAAACATACATATACAGCACATTCTGTATTCAGCTTCAAGTTGTCAATGCCTTTGGATTACATACATGTCTGAAAATATTCTAGCAACAACCTCTTAAATGATCAGCATGTGTTGAAGACAGTGCAACCTTGGAAACAAACACTGGGAGGAGAGCAAGGATCATGTACAGAACCTTTTCTACAAAAAGAACAAACTTTGGGGATAAAGGACTCACTAAAAAAACTATGTTATATCCCAACAGTAACCAGGCAGGACAGTAAGAAGTACCAACATTTAGCATTGCCACTTTTTTGCAAGTATATGGTGAGCCTCCCAGTATTTATTTGGTTTTGTTCTTTGTTAAAAGGTCATCTCCTAAAGTACCATGAATAAGAGAATCTTAGTTTTTATTTTTAAAGAAAAGCTATGTTTGTTACCTTCATGGTTGTGAAGAAAAGTTTGGAAATGTGGCCAAAGAACAGTTAAGATAAAAGCAAAAAAGAAGATCTGAATTTACTACTAATAATCATTTCTATAGCGCTACTAGGCATATACAGTGCTTTACAGTCACAGATTTTTCAGAGACAGGTCCCTGCCCAGTGGGCTTTTACAATCTAAGATAGACAAAGGTGAGGGGAAAGACAGATACACACATGTCCCTATTTTACCAGTGGGGAGCGGAGACTGAGAGGTTGTGACTTGCCCAAGGCAACCCAGCAAGTTCATGCCTAGGGCAAGATTCTAACCCTGGCTTCCTAGGTCCAAGTTCAGCACCTTATCCACTACCCCACACTGGCTCTCTCAAACGTCTTCTTTATGCTCAGAGTTGACAATACTGAATATTAAACAAACTCCTACATCCATAGCACCAGATACCTTGTACCCAATTGGCTGAGATCATACTCTGGACTGATGGAATGGTAAATGACAGGGAAGTGGGTGGGAAGGTTTTTGCAGTTAGCCACAACCCCTCTGTGGGTGTTTTCAGATGAGTAAGGCAAGCGTGGGGGTCCATGGCCACCACGTGGCTCTGTCACAGAATACCTACACATGTGGAAGGTGTTGTGAGTGAATCAAGTGGGCAGATTGCCCTGCCCAGCTCACTCTGGATTTCCTGGTAGTGACTGAGAGCGGGTGCTCCATGGCTTACGGGAGCGCGCATCCAGCTGCTCCACCTTCAGATGGGCAGTCAGATCCGTGGCTCGTGGGTAGCCATGCGGGGTCGCATCTCATCTGAAAACACCATTGAGAAGGTTTAGGGGGCTGGAACAACTGTGCCTGAGAAGGGGTGGGGGTTTTATATCTATTATAATTAAATTTTGTTTTTAAATTACAGTAAGTCACTTTTGGAATAGGGTGGAGTAGAATAAAAATAATTAATATATTCATTTTTAATACATTTTGGAATACAAGCAAAATTGCAGAGGAGAATAAAGTTAGTATTTCAAAAAGGATGTCTCCAGTAACTACTGTCTGGTTTGCCGTACTCCAGGCAAAATAATAAAACAATTGATATGGAATCCAATCAGAAAAGAGTTAAAGGATAATTGCATAATTAATGCCAGTTGGCGTGGCAAACGGAATAGCGTTGGCAAGTTTGTTAAAATGAAACTTATCTCATGTTTAAATGATTGATAAGTGTGACTATGGGTAAAAACAGATGTGATTTGTGCCAGCTTTGGCCCAGTACTCAGTGACACTGTAAACACACACACACAGACGTTAGCCCAGGATTGCCCCAGGCAGTGATGGTGGCTAGCCCAGGCTGTAACTTGCGGACAATATCTGAGGTCACAGCCTGGGGTAAGGCCCACCCCGGCCAAAGCAGACTAGCACTTCTGTATAGTCTCCGCATACCTGGCCCTGGGGCTGCTAGGGCTGCCCATCATGGCGGGGGCAGAGAGCACAGTGTGGGCAGGGTTGCCCACCCACATGCTTTTGTGCTCCCGGTTATACCCAGACCGTGTGGCCTGTGAGATGGCTCCTTGGTCACGGTCATGTCAGATCAGTGCCCCAACCTGACCCGGGCTGTGTCACCTGGAATCTTCCACCCCGGGCAGGCCCAGGGAGCAATCCTGCCAGCGGCATGTCTGTTTTATCATATGTTGGCATAACATACCTAAAACTGTGGGAAGCATTTCACTTTGTGCTTGCACAGATTAATATTAAAAAAAAAAAAAATCAGCATTATACAAAGTTAATGCAGCACACATATAAAACTGTATAAAAGTGGTAAGATCACAACAAATAATTACAGAATCATCCTCCAACAGGTGTTTCCACAGTAAGAAAATATTCACTTTGCTGACGACACAAAATTTGGGGGAACAGAAAATAAGGATAATCATCCAATTACACACACCGTTCTGGTTGGTAAAATGGGCATATGTAACAAAATACAAAGTCAAATCTAAGAACAAATAAGGTAGGTTGAAAACAATGTAGGGAATTGTAACTGAGATACTACGCAAGCAACTTGGAAAAAGACAAAGGGCCTTTTTACACGAAATGGTACCACTCATGCCCACACAGTGGATCTGCGTGAGCATGAGTAGTACCGTCTCATGTAAATCCCGTGGCCAGTGAGTGAGGGTGCTTATGCATTCCTGCAAAACATGCATCCCCACTTCACCCACCCACGCATGGAGCAACCTCCATTTTCTCCAGTTGCTCCTTGTGTGGGGATGCATGTTTCACGGGAGCATGCACGCACGCACCTTCACTTACTGGCCGCAATCCCCACTCCTGCCCCTACACATCCCCACATACAGAGCAACTTGGGAAAATTGAGATTGCTCCATGCATGGGGATGCGTGGAGGGTGGGTGTGCACCGGCACCCACGCTGCAGCACACACACCCCATGCAGCTACAGCCCATGTAAAAAGGGCCTTAGTGGTGATGATAGATAACCAATAGAACATGAGCTCTCAGTATGATGCTGTAGTTAAGCAAGCATTCTTTGGTAAATTAGCAGGGGAACATTCAGGAGACAATGCAAAATTTTTCTTTTTAGCAAAGCTTTTAGCAGGCAGGGATAGAGGTTGGGTGGAATTTTATTGTATTTTGACACGTGTGTGTGTGTTTTTGTAAACTGCCCTGAGCGCTCAGGGAAGGGCGGGATATAAATTTAAATTAAATAAATGTTAAGTAGTAGGGATGTATGTTGCATGACTTCACTACAGCATTACTGAAGATTGTGTGCAGTTCAAAGCTCATACTAAAAAAATTGAGAGTTTTCAGAGAAAAGGATTACAAGAATGATTTACGGTCTGGAAAACATGCCTTATGGTGAGATACTTAAGCTATCCTACATAAATTTTACTAAAACACAATCTTAACTTGGTCATGGTCTCTAAATCTATGCCTAGGAGAAAACTTCTGATATTCTTTACATTTGTAGACAAAGACAATATCTGGTGGATGGAAGCTGAAGCTAGAACAATTCATATTGAAATAAAGCACAATCTTAATAGAGAGGGTAACTAACTATTGAATCAGTGCATTCCCCCATCACTTGGAAAAAATAACTCTCCCAGTTACAAGCCATTTACTTCCAGTGTAGCTGGTGCATTGGCTTTATATTAGTATATATTAGTATTACTACTACTATTATTATTGATTATTTCTATTTTGCAAACAATGAGATCTAACGTCAAATATTGTGATTGGAGCTGACAGACTCATGAAAAACAAGCTTTGCAGCAAGACACTTACAAACTCAATCTATTTTAAATTATCAAAAAGATAAATGGTAGTTTGGTTATTGTGTATAAAAATAAATATATTAATCGGGGAAGATACCACAAACTGGAGCACTCTAAGTTATCAGAGAAAGGTGCATCAAGAACCACTGGCTGTTTTTGCATAGATGCCCTCCCCCCTTCCGCTGGGTGTGTGGGCAGGTGTGCGGTGGGGGGGGGGCGTCCATACACACTCCGTGATGGTGGGGGGGATGGATGTGTGCCCGTGGAAATACCACGGGCAGTGAGTGGGGGCACGTGTGCTCTTCCGGTACACACCCAGCTCCACCCATCACCCACCCATTGAGCAATCCGACAAAATAAAGGAGGCTCCGTGGGTGGAGATGCGTGTGCACCCATGGGAAAGGGAGCACACCCACCTCGGCACACACCCATCCCCCCATCTAGCAGCACAGTGTGAAAATGGCCAATGACTAGTGTTAAAGCTCAACAACTCCAAGTTAGAAATAAAGTCACTTAAAATAAATAAAAGGGAGGTTAATAACTGCTAAAATAGACTGCTAAGGAAGGTGGCAGATTCCCCATTATTTGCAGGCTTCAAATTAAGACCAGACACCCTTCTAGATATTTGGCCATACCAATTCATAATTTAATAAGCTTGATATTTCCGTTTAGGATAGAAAACCATGGAAAAACACAGAAATCCAGTTTTCCCAGAGAAACACACAGAATTTCCAGTTTTTCTCTGAAAATTCTCACCCACAAAAACTCACCAGTGGTAAGGGGCAGCATTAATTGCAGCAGCTGGAAGCTCCGTGTACGCCTGCATTGTAGAAATTTGGCACGAAGAGCTGTGTGTGCAGCTGCACTAGATAGAGGAGATGTGGCAGCCACGTCTGAGTTCTGCAGGGAAGGTGCGCTGGGATCTGTAGCGGGGTGGGGTTTGCAGTGGCAGCCCCACACAACTGAAGAGGGACAGGCTTCTGCTCTGTCCTGGGTTTGCGGGAAGAGGGGGGTTGGGCTACTGCTGCAAACCCCTCTCTCGAGTGGCATCTCCACCACGTCACCCCCACAACTGGATGGGCAGGCTTCTGCTCGGTCATGGGTCTGCGGGGAAGTGGGGGTTGGGGTGACTTGGGCTCCGTGGAGGTGCTGCTGGAGAAGAGGGATTTGCAGCAGCAGCCCCACACAACTCAAGAGGTACAGTAGGTTTCAGGGTGGTTCCAGGTAGGTAGGTTTCAAAATAACACAAAAAAACTAATTTACAATAAAACAAACACTTTCTACTTTTAATCAATAAAACATGAAGATTTTGGTGGTTTTAGTCAGAGAATTTAGGATTTTTTTTGCAGAGAATTTTCAGGTTTTTGGCAGAGAAAACTAGGAACCCTGGTAATAACTGAGCTAAATTAAATCAGTCTGTGTTATACAGAAGGCACTAAAGGATTTCAGTGGTCCGCTAACTTTAAAATCTATTAATCCATTTTTTTAAACTGTACTATGGGGAATCAAAATTTAAAATTAGAGTAAGTTTTTAAACTCTCTCAAACACGAGTTACTCTGCATAATACAAACCATGATTGCTACCAATTCCCTGGTACAGATGTACTGTCAATTTCTCCACTTGGATTTTGAAAATGATGAAAATGAGGTAAGATGGGAATCAACAACATGTCATCCACCATCTGTAAACAAAACAGCCTAGCACCATAGTCACTGTTTGGAAGAGCTGGAGGGATTCACCAAAAACAGACACACTCTCCTGGTTTCTGTGCTGATCAACGAACTGAACTGACTGGACCTTCACACTGACTGGTAGATGGCGCACACGCACTGATTGTGGTGGAGACCTTGGATCACCAAAATGTTTTCAACAGCCAGAAAGTAGACTGCAGGAGTCAGGAAAACCACATGCTCTTATTTTGAGAACAACAGATTTTAAAAGGCACTGTGGTGCCCAAAGAGGTGGTTATGGGTGATCTTTAGAAAATTAGTTTTCTATTTGTTTAGAAAACTATTTTTATGCTGTAACAAATTGATAGGAAACAGGGAACTATCACACAGGGAAATGTATATTAGGCTTTGTTAATAAATTACAAGCATATCACAAAGTTAAAGACTGTTGTGTAAAAAAACAAAAGGGAAAAAAAGTACATAACAAAACTGAAGTTTAAAACAGAAGACCGGAAAGAGCTCATTATTAGTAAAATTACTAATAATGGCCAGTGGGCAGACCAGACAACCACTGCATGCTTTAGAAATGAACACTTTAGATTCATGCAAGGAGGAAAGTCAGAGAATCATTGACAAAGCCTCAGTAAACGAATAGTTATTAAAGAAAGAATGGAAAACACTGTTCCAGGTGCAGCAAGGGACTCAGAAGCAAGGCTGTGAACCTGAATAACCAGAGGGGGCCTGACCCCCTCAATGACAGGAGTCGTAATCCCCTCCAAGTCACAAGGTCAGCCAACCATCTTCCCTTAAGTCTCGTCTGGATTCAGCTTCAATTGGCTCACCCTCATCCAGTCCCCAACAGCAGCCAGGCATTGGGTAAGCACCAAGGGTGCCTTTAGATGCAACAAGGAACAGGTGTTTATGGCATTTGCCACGTGGCTGCACGTTGCATTTAAGCATTGTCATGTTTTTTAACCCCGTTAAGCCCGTATTTGCTGCTAGGAAGTACTATGGGCAGAAATAATGTGTTTACCCTCTCCCCCTGCCTGGCATTGCTTCTAATGATATCAGGTGGTGTGTTAGTGTGTTTGCCGTTACTTCCGATGAACTATCATAGAGTTCTACACAGAGTGGCTTGGGTTTGTCTGGCAACTTCCTGCAAAACTGAAGCTGCTTCCCTCTTGCTCCTAAGAAGGGGACCAGTGACAGGGAATCCCAGACAGTTGGGTGCTCAGATCACCCTCACCACGGTCGGGTGAGGAAGTTTGGCTGAAAAGGAGAGAGAGAAGTGAGGCTTCTGCTGCTGCCCAACCCCTGAGAATGAGAGAAGCAAGGCTTCTGATGCTACTCAGCCCTGCATGGGCACGCATACACACCCTCACCAGGTGGGGAGGGGGGCCTCATTCCACATGGCTCTGCCCCTGTGTGTACTCATTTAAGAGTTCCCCACACCCCATCATTTCACCCTGTCCCCTGTCAATGTACTCTCTCTGGATCCACTCCTGTTGCGAGAATGTACTGCGCCATCTCGAAGAACCTTAGTTGCAAGGAAGCAACCTCTTTTTATATATATATATAAGATTCACCAGTAGGGAGGGGAGGAGATTTGGAAGTGACAGCGCTGTATAGCAAGGGGAGGGAGCAGTGCATCATGGGATATCATGCCTTTTACTGAGGGAAGGGAGCAGCACATGATGGGATATCATCCAAGGAAAGCTGTGGAGGACTGCGCATCAGTGCTGACATTCAGTGTTTAAGTAAGCACCGGTACGTGTAATTGTGTAATTACTACAACGCAGTAAACACGGGAGACATGCGCATGGCTAAACAATGGTGTCAACACACATTCGGACACCCATTTCTGTTGCATCTAAAGGTGCCCTAAGACTGCAAGACCTGGGTCAGATGAAGAAGAGAGGTAGAGCTGATGGCACTTCACTCCAAACCATCTCACCAAGAGGCCTCAGATACTTGTAATGCAGAGTGTTAGAAACAAACACAATCAAATGGAAAGATCCAACTTCAGTGATCTGATTAAACGCATCCAAGAAAATTGCTGATATTTTGAGTCCAAGAGTATTATTTGTCCCTAGAAGATTATTTATCAGTATATACAAAAGCCCTGCATATAATAGACATACATGATAACTGCACTAATTTCTACGTTAATGGATGTGTTAGCAAGATATGAGATACCTAAAGAACTAGTTATTTCCTACAGTCTGTTTGTAAGAATTTTACAATTTTGTAGCATTTTAGTAAATGCAATCCTCTCCTGTTCAGGATATTTGTAATCCAACAAAAATGAATAAGAGAACCACTCAAACAATTGATTCATTGTTTCACAAAATGTATGCATTAGTCAGAGTCCCACATCTAACTTTGCCAGTGTTTTGCAGCCTGCCAATGACTCAACTGATATTGCCTTTTCATAACCACAGTTGTTAACGGACAAAACACTGAAAACAAATCTCATCCTATGCAGTGCTGCAACCTACAGCACAATCCCCCAGCTTGTGCTTTTCAGAGCTAACAGCTCATGTCATGCAGAGGCCTTGCCCACAAAGTTTTTGCACCAATTTAACTAAATCGTTTTAAAACTCATTTAGTTAAAGTAGAGAAATTACCTAGCATGGACACACTCAGGATGCATACTCAGGAGATGAAAAAACTGGCAAAACCTGTTTCCCCCAAATTTTAAACTGTATGAATAGATTAGTTTGCAGGCTGCCTCAGTTCTGATTAGCAAATCATGCATTCAATTTGCAAGTGTCAGGGCTCAAACCAAGGTTTAACAATAGCACTAATTCCTTCCTGAACATTTCTCATAAAGTGGGTTCTCGTAATGTGGTAACTGACACTTCTGTCTTTAGGCCACCTCACAAGTAAAAGTGCCCACAATGCACCACACACAAAAAAAGTCTGCACAGCATTATGCGATTGCTGGCAGTGGCAATACCCATAGCAAAATTTACAGTGGAGGAAGCAACATGTGAAAAACTATAAGGTGCAATAGTTATCTCTCAGAGGAAATTTAAAATGCAGGAGAAGACACTTGTGTGAATGTGCCCTCAGAGTGCAATTTTGACCCTGCTAAAAGTTAGTGAATGTCAATGATAAGCCATCAACTTTAGTGGCATCTTGCATGCTTAAATTACTTTAAGAGTATCTTTAATTGGTTTAGCTTAGGTTAGTTCCTTACTAGTTGAGCTTTGACTGATTTATATTTAAGAGAGTGTCCACATTAAGGAGCGGGGATTGAAAGCATACTGTATGCAGTTGTACTGTACTGTATACCAATGTTTCTGTGAAGCTACTACATTGCTATCCAGTAGCTCAGATTTCATTTTTTGTTTTGTTTTTTAAAAGCTTCTAGCTATCACAATTGCAGAGGAAACTTTGTGAATTTAGTGGAACTAGCAGAGATTCCCTGAGTGTCTCACTCTGTGCAGAACTGATCTGAGGGTCTGAATCTGAAAGTGTCATCACATTTTCCTTTCCCCAGTCTAACTCTTGCTAGGGAACTGCATTGATTTAATTTTTTAAACAAAATCAATGTAGTTCATTCAGCGCAAAAATTATCTTCTGAGAAGAGTTGCAGAAAACAATAAAGGTACAGAATTTTTTGAACAAGTTGCTAGGCTATTACTTGTCCATCAGGCAGTTCCAGCCTGCACAGAAACACAACAGTGCTGGAAATCTGTAATGGTAGTGATAAAAACTAAAGCCAAAGTCAAAACATTACACCTAACAAGAGAAAAGTACAGAAGTCACAGACATCACCTATTACATGTCCACTAGGAATGGGACTCCGGGAGGATTTTCAGTTTTGGTTCTCTGTGATTTTCTAATCTTGTTTTGTTGGTTTTTTTCTGGGTTTTTTTGCACTGTTCCCCCCCTCCTTCCCCCCCTCCCATTGACTTCAATGGAACTTTCTCCCATTTAAGGCAATGAGAACAAAAGGGGGGGGGGCAGGGAAATCAGTGCAAAAATTCTGAAACTCTGGAACTGAGAATGAACTGGAATTTCTGTTTACAAAACTAAATGGCCATTTTCGGGCCATTTTGGTTTTATCACTACTATCCACCTAATAGTGTCCGGGTAACACACTAACCATCACCTGATGAACAGCAGTGCCCTAAACAAAGACAAGCTTCTGTCAGAATTGGAGCCAAATACATACCACGGGCAACACTCTAGAGAGGATATCTTTTTCCACAGTGGGCATCAGCTGTTCATAACATCCAAAAAAGCAAACAGTATAAAAGTTTAATAGTATCAGTAAAGGCTGAGGTAGGTACTAGCCATCTCAGTCTGACACACAAGATAGTGCAGCAAGGGGTCACTAGTAGCCATGTGTCATGTTTCAAGTTTAGTGACAAAGCCCTGCTTGCAGATATGTTGCGGTTTACTGCAAATGGGATTTTACAGGCCCCCCTCCCACTGTAAACTGATACTTTAAACGTGTGACCTGCATCTAAGTGCTTCCCACTATGACACTCCAATTGGAGAAACAAAGAGTTGTGTTCCAGCTGAGCTGCAGAGTAGATACATGTCTTGAGAAGTGATCAACAAAATGCTTACCATATAACTTTGTCATGTTTATTCCCCGTACAAGCGCACATGGGGCCCGGGCAAACGAGAGAACCCCATGGCCAGACGGCTCTGCTAACAGCTGCTGGCAAACTTGAACTGACAGGATTTTATTATTCACGAGCACAAACCAGCAAGAAAATGTTACTCATCGGTCCAAGAAGTATTATGTGTGGCACGATGAGGGGAACAACCCCTATAACACCGAGGGGGGGGGCACCCCACCCACCCTGAACGATCCTCGAGACGTTTGTCCTGCCTACGGTGTTGGCAAGAGCTGTCTAGTTTGTCCTGCCAAATCCTGAAGTTGCGGGCACTGATTCTTCTGAAGGAAGAAACTGTCCCTGCCCTGTAGGAAGAAGCCGCCCTCAGTGGCGGCAGAAAACCGGGAAGCCCGAGCTGGGCTCTCACCCGCTTGCCCCACGGACGCCAGAGGTAGTAAGTGGGGCTGAGCCCTTCCCAGTGGAAGCGAAATAGTCCCATTCTCTTTCCCACCCACCCCCATTCCAGTCCCGGCCCGGCCCAGCCCCGCGTAGACTGTAGCCTCCGCCTCCCTTTCCTCCACTGGTTACGGTTCCGTCCGAGCAGAAGGCGGGAGCTGGGGTCGAAGAGAGCGCAGCACCTACCCGCCACCGGGGCGACTGCCTGTCCCATCGTGGAGCACGGTTGTCTCCTCCTCCTGCTGCTCCCGGGTGGGCTGGCGGAGGAAGGGAGCTTCGGCCGCTTTCCCGTCGCTCCCGCACAGGCAGGGGGGCCGCAGAGCTCTCTGGGCTGGGGCGGGGCTCTGCGGCGGTAGCGCTGCGGCTCCCTGCCAAGCCCCAGGACCGGGCAGGGCGCGGAGAGTGAAGCGCCTGGATCGGTGGGCCAAACCCCGCCTTAGGCGCTGTGCTGCTTGCCCCGCGGCTGCCTGTTTTTGTGCCTCAATCGAGGGAAGGGATCGCTGCCGTGAAGGCCTCGCCAAGGGCAGGATAGCCTGACCCTGTACGGTGCCAGTCAAGGGCACCCCGGGCGATGGGGGTGGGCTGGGTACCAAGAGTAGGACGCGGAGTTTGCCTAGCGGTGGCACTGAAAAATCCCTGTCCAGAAATCCCTGTTTACCTCTCCCCTGTGGTGCAAAGAGCTTGAGAGCCGGATTGTAGCCCCTCTAGGCTCAAGAACCAGCAGGCAAAGACATTAGTTTATTTTTCAATCTCATGGCTTTGTAGGGCCTCCTGACTTATGGCTTTTGGACATTTTGAGGTTGACAGTCCCAAAAGGCCAGTTGCTGTTTCCTGACTTATGTGATTTGAAGGCAGTTTCTACTCTCCTGTCATCATCCACAGTCACTCTCTCCACCCACTGCACACACCCTCAGGCTGCTCAGAGCGGGTTGCTGTCTATTTCAAAATCCCACAAGGCGGGATTAGACGAGACACCAATCTGGGATCATGCGCTTAGAAGGTGGTCACACGTTGTTTGCAGACTGTGAATTAAATATTTAATTTGTGGTCTGCAAACAACGCGTGACCGCCTTCTATGCGCATGATCCCGGACTAGTGTCTCGTCTAATCCTGCCTTGCGGGATTTTGAAATATCGCACGAGCGGATCACACGACGGTGACCCACTCATTTAAAAGCGCCCTCAGTCCAAGTGGCATTCTACACCCATCATATACACTCATCAGCTCCCTCCTCGTCCAGCTTGTATCACACACCCCAGCTCTTTCTGCAGCAAAATTTGGAAACCTCACAAAGAGTGCAATCCTGACTCCTAAAGAAAATGGAATGGAAAAACTCCTAAAGACTTTAAATGAGTCAAGATTTCTCTCAAAACTACAAGAGGAGGAAATGTGGTGTAACCAGACTATGAATGAATGAATGTATTGTTTCCAGCATTTTGCTATACCAATATACAACATAAATTTACAACATATTAACTCAGTTGTCCATTAATTAAAAAGAAAAAATCGGAAGGTAGTACAGAGAGGAGCTATAGCAGGAAAGATATCTTACAGTCTTAGAGGTCTAAGCCACATTCCTATTCCTACAATGTTTCCCATTTTCTCTCTACTAATTTAAAAAAGCAAGACACAGATTTGGTTTGCACTGGCTCAGCTGCTGTAAGTAAAATAAACATCCTTTCCTCAGAGGAGATCGAGGAGTTCTGAAATAGTGGAGCTAGCCATATTTCCCTAAGATCCACATAACGAGGGCAAGAGAACAGTATGTGGTGGAGTGTCTCTATCTCCTGCAAATCTTATAAGCTCTGTTCCAACACCAGTTTGGTTTTGAATCGCAGATACATTGGGGCAATTGTAGATGCAGCAATTGCTTCCAAGTCACTACGTACCGCTAGATCCTTAACTATGCTTTTAAGGTCTGCCTTAGATATAAATGCATCTAGAGCTTCACCTTCTCCACAGGGGAGGGAGAGCTTAGAGGTCAAAATCTGAATAGCCCCCCACCATTTATATTGAACCGCTCCTACTTGTGTCTTTTGCTCTATATAGCACTGCTGTACCAAAGTCGAAACCTTTCCGTGTACTATCTTGTACCAGAAAAGCAAGGCTTTATGGCTGCAATGGAACTGGACAGATAAAAAGCCTGTTTCCAGTTGCAGCGTGTTGCTCTAGGAGCTCTTAAAATGGCCCTCAAAGACTTATTCTGAATTAATTCCCAGCTAGGGTCATAACTATAGTACGTTAGTTCACCTCCATAGAGAAGTTGGGGGAGAACCTTAGCTCTAAAAACATCTATGACTATATCCAAAGGGGCCGCAGTAGCAGCATGCACAGAATTGCAGCAGTTGATTATATTGCCTTGGTTGCCCAATATTCTTGATTAGCCCTCCATACTCATGATGCCAAAAATATAAGTCCCAGGTAGGGATGGTAAGTTACTAGGGATAGCTCTTGTGAGCCAACCCTCCATCTAAACTTTGGGTGTAACATACCAAAGCTCATAATTTTAGACTTGCTAGCATTTACTGCCATACAGTTTTGGACACAGAATCCGTCAAGTGCAGTCAGGCATTGCTGCAAGCCCTGTTTACTCTGTGACATAAGAATTATATCATCTGCATAGAGAAGTATAGAGGTTGGTCGCTTCCCCACTAAGGGGGGCGTGGTATGGACCGATCCCACCATAGACACCAAATAATTGATAAATAGATTAAACAGCAAAGGTGCCAAAAGACAGCCTTGCCGCACTCCCCATTGCATCACAAAAGGGGTGGTAACCCGACCCGAAGGCTCTGTTCTAACCACTGCTTTAGTGTCCTCATAAAGAGAGATAATTAACTTCAATAGGGCAGGGTCGATCCCCAAATTGTGCAGCTTCTGCCACAGAATCTTTCTAGAGACAGAATCAAAGGCTTTAGCCATGTCTATATAGGCTACAAACAGCTTGCCCTTCCTAATTCGCACATATTTATCAACCAAATGGGCTAATACAAAACAGTTGTCCAAGGTAGATCTTCCTGTACAGAATCCTGCTTGCTCATCTGCTATAAGTTCACCGGATTGTACCCATTCATCCAGGGAATTCAATAGAGCTCGAGCATAGAGTTTGCCCATTACAGATAAGAGGCTAATGGGTCTGTAACAGGTGGGCTGGTTTGGGTTTCCTTTCTTGAAAATGGGCACAATGATAGCCAAGCACTGGGGATTTTACCAGTCGCATTTATTGCTGTAAAAAACTTGGCTAAGACTGGCACCCACCAGCCTGGGTTATCCTTTAAAAGTTCTGGGGGTAACCCATATATTCCTGCAGCCTTGCCCGGCCTGAGTTTATAGATGTACTCATAGACCTCCCTATCTCTAACTACCATTGGAACTGAACTAGCTAAATCATTGGTTTGCAAATCCATCAGAGGAGGGGGTCTCCAATCAGCCACTTCATATTGCAGCAAAGACTCAGTATTCGACTGGGTCCTGAAAGCTATTAGGGATGGGCGAACAGAATGCAGTTCTGATGTTCGGTAGTTCAGTTCAAAACCCGAGTTTGGGTTCGATGGTTTGGTTCAGCCGAGTTCGGGTTGGCCGAACTTGGCTGAACAGTCAAAAATAGCGCTATCAAAACCGAAATGAAACCGAAACCTAAATTTTTGGCCCTGAAAAGATGTTTTTCCTGCCCCCGAACTCATCCAAACATGACTGAACTGTTTGGTCATTTGAGAGTTCGGTTCGAATGTTCGGTTCGGATGTCCAAACAGACCAAGTTCGGTCCAAACTCCAAACATCCAAACCGCATTCGCCCATCCCTAGAAGCTATTTAATAGCAGGCAATCCAGGGGCAGAGCTGTAAGATCAGGGTACATTAAAGATGAAGATTGGATAGCCTTCTATGAAGAATTATATCGCGAACCAAACTATACAGATTGTTAAACTGGTTTATTGAGTCCTTAATTTGCATGTACCTTGGTATCCTACACACATCAAGCAATGGTATTTGGAAATAGGGGGTGAATATGTACTCCGGAATGATCAGGAGCAGATAATCCCCTTGCTTTCTAAACTGAAGTACCTTGTAATATGAATCCTTTCCATGCCTGGTGAACACTATACAAATAATACCCAAGCTGAAGTGCAGTGTCTTTCCTGCTGAGAACTCTGTGGAATTCACTCTCTGGGAGTAGATGGCAGTGGTACTAAATCAGTTTAGGAGTGTAGTGTGAATAGTACCAAAGTGAGTTACTGAAATCTGAATGATCAGGGGCATAGCTAGGTTGGAATGAGCCTCACTGGACATGGATGAGCAAGGGAAGAATCATAAGAACTGCAAGGTGCAGTTTTGTGTTGAGGCAGCATGGTAAAATGCGGCCTAAACAGCACACACAGTTTGAGGAAGAGCCATTGGGCATGGTTGACTAAGGGTAAGACCCTGTTAAGAGTAGGAGCATAGCTATTATACGTGCAGATGGTGCAGCTGCACTGGGACCCCTACATGCACCGCTACACATATTTTTTATTTATTTTTATTTATTTAGCAAATTTATACCCCGCCCCCTCCTGCAACGCAGCTCGGGGCGGCTTCCAACAATCAATTTTAAAACATTTAAAATTCATTTTAAAATATTAAATATAAAATATACCATATAAAACATATAAAACAGGGCTAGAAAAATAATAAATAAATGGGTGGGGGACTAAAATCATCCCTCCCCACCCTCCCTCCCAAAGGCCTGGGCAAACAGCCAGGTCTTACAGTTCCGCCGAAATGTTAAAAGGCTTGGGGCCAGG
>QEPC01006530.1:2195895-2208312 GCA_003113815.1 Sphenodon punctatus | reverse complement strand
CAGGCGGCGTTTACACGGGCACCCACCCACCCACTGCATACGTGTGCAGTGGGGGGTGGGGTCACACCTGTGTGAAAACGGCCAATATCTGGTAGTCCAGTTTTGCAGTTAACCTCTGCAGAAAATGGTTAATTGCCAAATAACTGTTAAACTAACCAGAATACCTCCCATTTATTTTATGATCCCTTGTCACATGCTCAGTGGACATAGTAGCTCTCAGAATGACACAGGGTAGATTAGCAGAGTAGATTTAACATAGCTGCATACAGAAACATGGCTGCTCCAGCCTCCTAGCTTTTATAGTAGGTCCCCAGGAAATATCGCTTCCAACAGTGTGCTTCCTAGCACTTTCATACTGTTATGAAGTTGCTAAATAAAACAGAAAAATAATATATTTCATTTTCAACAAAAATGTGGATGTAACCAGTACCCTAAACTCCTGAGGATACACATCAAATAGAGTTTAGGGCAAGCTGTAACTTTCAGGGAATGCTCTAGTTTTCTGAGGAGAGATTAAGAGTGATTGGGTGAATGTCGCCAGAAGGACACCCTATTCTCTTCTGGAGCCCAGGAGACGAGGTCTCCAACTGACTAATGTAGTTTAAGCTATTTTAGTTCTATCAAGCCAATCAATAATAATCTGTGAAGAGCTTTAGTGAGAGAGGAAGGGCTTGAGTTGTGACAGCTGATCAATGCAAAGTCTGCGACGGCAGATATTTGATTATCCCAGAAGGAAAAACTTGACAATTCTTTTGTGAAGTCCAGGATTACATGAAGGCTTATCTACAGTGAAAGTTCAAAACCAACCTATGTGTGATGTCCTGAGGCCAAAGGGAAGTAAAGCAGAGAGAGGGGCCTGAATGGTCTTGGAATATTTTATGTTTTGGTGAATGCGATTATAGAGGGGGGGGGAAGTGTCCAAAGACAACTAGTTGTTCTGGAATAACAACTGTTATTACTGAACAGGATGTCCATTTGTTAAACATAAAGATTTAGAGATTCAAATTCATTCTACTGCAGAGAGTTAGTAGGAACCAACCTTAAATTCGGACTTACGACATGGCAAGTCCCTGTGTGGACATTGTGGAATGTGCAAATGGAATAAAAACTACTGTACAAACAAAGCGATGTAATGAATGGAAGAAGTAAGAGCAATCAACAACTTCCCAAGTCTTTTGAAGCAATGGATTAAGGACCTGACTAGGGCTGACACATGAATATCAGCAATTAATACTGAATTTCGTTAATTTGGTATAGTTGTTTCTGTTCCAACAAAGTGAATTCAAAACACTATTAACTTCCTGCTTTGTTTGAAGAAACAAATACCTCTTTTTGGTTATTTTTGTTAACTATTTAGAGCAATAGCAACACTCAATAGCACCATGGGTATTTTTAGACGTGATGATACCATGGGTGGCCACACTTTAACCTGCATGGCCACCCAGGGTGCCATCAGATCCGATCCTGCCAAGCAGATGTTTCCCCAGGCGGGATCAGGGCTGTCCCCAGACCATGACAGTTCTTAGCCAGCACTGTAACTTGGGCTCCTTGCCCAATCACAGTGCAGACTAAGTGCTGCGGCGGCCTGGAAGAACCATCACTGAACTGGGGTAGAGCAGGCTGTCGCGGCTTGCTCTACCTGACTCTGGTTCAGGGTCAGAGCCGTTCCAAGTGGCTTCATAGGCTGCCATGCCCACCCATCAAAGAGGTGGGCGGGCCATGCTCAGCTGCACGGGGGCAGGGCCATGTGGGCCATGTCCGCACGTCACCCTGCCCTCTCCCCAGCCTGGCCCACCACCACATCTGTTCAGAAGCCAAGCCAGATCATGCCCGGGGTGAGGGCTGTCACCTCAGGCAGGATCAAGGCATGACAGAATACCCAATAGAACTAAACAGTAACACTAAAGTTAACAAAGTGCTGAAAACCAAATACCCAAATAACCAGAAACAAACAACACACTGTTCCCAAAGTAACTGCAGTAGCTGAAACAAAATAAACAATGTGCAAATTTAGCATGCAAATCAAATCAATCATGGAACCACCTATGCAAATTATCTTCATGAATCAGCAGTTCCATATTCATTTAAGCTCTAGGCCTGATGGCTTTCAGCAAATAACTGCATATAAAGAATGGTTAATGATTAGGGTTTGCTTTATTTTATTTGTTCATTTTGATTTTTTACCCACCCTTCCACTCAGGGCAGCCAGGTAACATTTAAAAAGTGGAGTTAGTGTCATGTATACAATAAAAAATCAAGATCTATAAAAACTGCATTAAAATGTATACATACATACATACATACATACATACATACATAAAATATCAATAAAATTACACTCCAAATCCTAACCCTACCTGCTAAATGCCTGGTCAAATAGGTCTTACAATACCTCCAGAAGATGTTTTAGGGTTACAACAAATTGATTAGCCCTGACATTAATTGCACTTGATCTGTCTAGCCATAACTATTTATCTAGGAACTTCAGAAGCAGGCATGAGATTTAATTTAGTTTTACTGCATTATGGACTTGTTCAACACGTTATGGTGAGGGACACAATACCCTGTAGTATGGAAACCAAGGGATCATATCGTATGGTGCTGAATCAAAACTAGAGCTAAAATGAGCATCCGCCAAAGTGAGCAAATGTTAAATTCAAACAATCTGACCTGAAATGAATGAACTGAGTAACCAACACTACCTGTTTGATCTTTGATCAATTACTCATTTTCACAATTTTGGTTCATTTGGTTTGTTGATTTCGGCTATTACAGCCATTTTTAAATGGACCGCGCTGGATGGGAGGATGGGTGTGTGGGCACGGTGGGTGGAGGTGGGTGTGCACCCATTCCCATGGGCACACACCCATCTCCATCCACCTCTACCCATCTCCACCCATGCAGCATTGGGCATCTGATAGAGTCACAACATTGCTTGGATTCGCTCCTTTCTCACTGTCTCCTCAGCCAAAACCCTTGTTCACACCATGGTCATCTCTCGCCTTGACTACTGCAACCTCCTCCTTACTGGCCTCCCCTGCTCTCACCTGTCCCCCTTTATCGCCATCCAAAACTCCACTGCTTTCATCCACTCAGCCCATTGCTTCGACCATCTACAGCCTCTCCTCTCCTCGCTTCACCGGCTCCCCCTTCCCGAACGCATCCTTCACAAACTCCTGGTGTTCACTTACAAATCCCTTTACAACCTGGCTCCCCCTTACCTCTCAGCCCTTATCTTCTTAACACTCCTGCACACACTCTCTGCTCCTCTTCTGACCCCTCTCTCATGCTCCCTCATCTTCCCTGTTCCCCTAACCACCTTTGTCCCTTCTCCCTTGCTGCCCCCCATGCCTGGAACTCCCTCCCTGCTCACATCCGCCCTGCCCCCTCTCTCCACACCTTCAAATCCCTCCTCAAAACCCACCTCTTCCTCGCCGCCTTTCCCGAAGCCTGTTAGAACTTTTCTTTCAATATTTACTGTCTGCCCTCCCCGCAGACTCCTGCCTAACGCAACCAAACCAAGCATGTGCACCTGAGACTTATTTATCCCTTGTCTCTCCCTATGTCCCCTCTCCTTGTCTCCCCCCTCTGTGTCTATTAGATTGTAAGAGATAGGCAGGGATCGCGTCTATATTATTGTTCTGTAAAGCACCAGGTCCACAGCTGGCGGTATACAAATGCTAATAATAAATAAATAAATAAATAAATAATAATAATAATAATTAATAATTAATAATTAATATTTATTATTAGTTGATAATTGATCCATGGGTGGGTGATGGATGGATGGATGGAGATGGGTGGAGGTGGGTGTAGCACGAGATCACACACGCACCTCCCATGGCATCACACGGGGGGGGGCCTCCACCCATCTCCATGCAGCGACACTGCATGGAGCTGGGTGGGGACATCTTGTGTGAAAAGGGCCTTTCAGTTTTTACCACCCATTTTCCACCACTCATTTTCAGTGTTCCTGCAAAAAAAAATCCAGAAAACCAGGAACAGACAAAATAAATAAACCGAACAAAACAAACCGCAAAAATCAATGGTTTGAATGTTTTTATGAACATTGTTCTGTTCATCTACAACCTGCTTGAATGTGAAACAAAACCCTGCGAGAAGTTATTCTGCTGCTCATTTCACCNGGGCCATGTCCGCACGTCACCCCGCCCTCTCCCCAGCCTGGCCCACCACCACATCTGTTCAGAAGCCAAGCCAGATCATGCCCGGGGTGAGGGCTGTCACCTCAGGCAGGATCAAGGCATGACAGAATAACCAATAGAACTAAACAGTAACACTAAAGTTAACAAAGTGCAAAAAACCAAATACCCAAATAACCAGAAACAAACAACACACTGTTCCCAAAGTAACTGCAGTAGCTGAAACAAAATAAACAATGTGCAAATTTAGCATGCAAATCAAATCAATCATGGAACCACCTATGCAAATTATCTTCATGAATCAGCAGTTCCATATTCATTTAAGCTCTAGGCCTGATAGCTTTCAGCAAATAACTGCATATAAAGAATGGTTAATGATTAGGGTTTGCTTTATTTTATTTGTTCATTTTGATTTTTTACCCACCCTTCCACTCAGGGCAGCCAGGTAACATTTAAAAAGTGGAGTTAGTGTCATGTATACAATAAAAAATCAAGATCTATAAAAACTGCATTAAAATGTATACATACATACATACATACATACATACATACATAAAATATCAATAAAATTACACTCCAAATCCTAACCCTACCTGCTAAATGCCTGGTCAAATAGGTCTTACAATACCTCCAGAAGATGTTTTAGGGTTACAACAAATTGATTAGCCCTGACATTAATTGCACTTGATCTGTCTAGCCATAACTATTTATCTAGGAACTTCAGAAGCAGGCATGAGATTTAATTTAGTTTTACTGCATTATGGACTTGTTCAACACGTTATGGTGAGGGACACAATACCCTGTAGTATGGAAACCAAGGGATCATATCGTATGGTGCTGAATCAAAACTAGAGCTAAAATGAGCATCCGCCAAAGTGAGCAAATGTTAAATTCAAACAATCTGACCTGAAATGAATGAACTGAGTAACCAACACTACCTGTTTGATCTTTGATCAATTACTCATTTTCACAATTTTGGTTCATTTGGTTTGTTGATTTCGGCTATTACAGCCATTTTTAAATGGACCGCGATGGATGGGAGGATGGGTGTGTGGGCACGGTGGGTGGAGGTGGGTGTGCACCCATTCCCATGGGCACACACCCATCTCCATCCACCTCTACCCATCTCCACCCATGCAGCATTGGGCATCTGATAGAGTCACAACATTGCTTGGATTCGCTCCTTTCTCACTGTCTCCTCAGCCAAAACCCTTGTTCACACCATGGTCATCTCTCGCCTTGACTACTGCAACCTCCTCCTTACTGGCCTCCCCTGCTCTCACCTGTCCCCCTTTATCGCCATCCAAAACTCCACTGCTTTCATCCACTCAGCCCATTGCTTCGACCATCTACAGCCTCTCCTCTCCTCGCTTCACCGGCTCCCCCTTCCCGAACGCATCCTTCACAAACTCCTGGTGTTCACTTACAAATCCCTTTACAACCTGGCTCCCCCTTACCTCTCAGCCCTTATCTTCTTAACACTCCTGCACACACTCTCTGCTCCTCTTCTGACCCCTCTCTCATGCTCCCTCATCTTCCCTGTTCCCCTAACCACCTTTGTCCCTTCTCCCTTGCTGCCCCCCATGCCTGGAACTCCCTCCCTGCTCACATCCGCCCTGCCCCCTCTCTCCACACCTTCAAATCCCTCCTCAAAACCCACCTCTTCCTCGCCGCCTTTCCCGAAGCCTGTTAGAACTTTTCTTTCAATATTTACTGTCTGCCCTCCCCGCAGACTCCTGCCTAACGCAACCAAACCAAGCATGTGCACCTGAGACTTATTTATCCCTTGTCTCTCCCTATGTCCCCTCTCCTTGTCTCCCCCCTCTGTGTCTATTAGATTGTAAGAGATAGGCAGGGATCGCGTCTATATTATTGTTCTGTAAAGCACCAGGTCCACAGCTGGCGGTATACAAATGCTAATAATAAATAAATAAATAAATAAATAATAATAATAATAATTAATAATTAATAATTAATATTTATTATTAGTTGATAATTGATCCATGGGTGGGTGATGGATGGATGGATGGAGATGGGTGGAGGTGGGTGTAGCACGAGATCACACACGCACCTCCCATGGCATCACACGGGGGGGGGCCTCCACCCATCTCCATGCAGCGACACTGCATGGAGCTGGGTGGGGACATCTTGTGTGAAAAGGGCCTTTCAGTTTTTACCACCCATTTTCCACCACTCATTTTCAGTGTTCCTGCAAAAAAAAATCCAGAAAACCAGGAACAGACAAAATAAATAAACCGAACAAAACAAACCGCAAAAATCAATGGTTTGAATGTTTTTATGAACATTGTTCTGTTCATCTACAACCTGCTTGAATGTGAAACAAAACCCTGCGAGAAGTTATTCTGCTGCTCATTTCACCTCTAGTTGAACCCTTGGGTGTGAATAACTACCACACACTCCCAATCCACAGAACAGTTCTTCCTTACGAGTGCTCATATAGTACATTATTAAGGGGTAACTTAAAACTCCGCTTTAACACAGTTTTAACATTTCTTCTGCATGTTGCAGGGCTGCAATACAGCCCAGCAACATGCATAAGAAATGTTATAATAATAATATTTATTGAGCGTAGTCAAAGGCCATTGCAACAAGAATATAACAATGAAATAGTCCAAACAATGTAAATAAATAAACTAACTAAAATAAACAAATAGAATTGACATCTGGGCAACCCAGTAAGTTCATTAGGTGACTAAGACAATTGCCGTGGCACACCCCCTCAACCTATGTCTGGAACTTGGATTGCAGAAAAAGCGGGCGACAGTTCAGAGTCCGTAACAAAAATTTAGATACGTGGAGGGTAATTTCAGGAACTACATCTGATAGAGCCAAAGACACCAAATTGCTGTCAATCTTAACAGTGAATTGCTGCAATAATGGTGATAGGCAGTTCCTCGTGCAAATTATCATAGAGGTAGCAGGCAAACAACATGTGGTCTACCGTTTCTGCTGCAAGATGATCAAAAGGACAGAGTCTATCCGAGAATTCGATAGCACGGAATCGGCACTCCAAATCATAGAGGGCAAGCCGTTAAAACAAGCAAAAAGAAATAAATATTTACCCCGGCGAAAGAGGGGAGGTTAAATAGGAAACCACACACCCCTGTTGCGGCATCAGGGACAAGTAGCCAGCCATATGAGGGGAAGCCCTGATCCTGGCAATCTCTTCCTGATGGGCCATATCCGCATGCCTAAGCAGGATTTCTAGTCTAGCAGCACAAAGATCTTTCCCCTCCAAATAATTATGGGACATTAGAAATGTTAAAGCGGAGTTAGCGTCATGTCTGTTTTCACTCTAAGACCTAGTTTATGTGTTATGGTAACAGCTACAACATCCCTTGGGGGGGGGTCACCAATATGCTGATAATACTCAGCTGTACCTCTCTTTTTCAACTGACCCAGACCCTGTTCTCTCGGTGCTATCCCAGTGTTTGGAGGCCATGGTGGAATGGATGGGGCAGAGCAGAGTGAAGCTCAACCCCGATAAGATGGAGGTGATGTTGGTGGGGAGAGCGAGGGAGGTGTCAGCCCCCCTAATTGGGGGGGTTCTCCCTCCTATAGCTCAGCAGGTTCGGAGTTTGGCGGTGGTATTGGATGCAGATCTCCGCCTGGAATCACAGGTGGAGATAGTGGCGAAGGCCGTCTTCCACCAGTTGTATCTGGTATGGAGGCTGCATCCATACGTCTCTGTCCCAGACCTGGCCTCCCTCGTCCATGCCTTCGTCACCTCGAGGCTGGACTACTGCAACGCGCTCTACGTGGGGCTGCCCTTGTTCCTGGTTTGGAGGCTGCAGCTAGTGCAGAATGCGATGGCCCGGCTCCTTTTGGGGATGGGCCGTCGGGAAGACATAACACCTCCGAACTCTGCACTGGCTGCCAATAGTGAGCCAAGCCAGGTTCAAGGTTTTGGTATTGATCTATAAGGCCCTTCACTGTCTGGGTCCCTCGTACCTCAGGGACCGCCTTGCCCTCCGCACCCCAGAGTGGCTCCTTCGGTCCACCGGGGGTGTCTTCCTGGAGGTTCCCCGTGTTAGCCGGGGGGGCCACAATGGAGAGGGCATTATCGGTGGCCGCGCCGCGCCTTTGGAATTCCCTCCTGGAGGAAGATCGCCTGGCCCCAAGCCTGTTAACATTGTGGTGAATTTGCAAAACCTGGCTGTTCGCCCAGGCCTTTGGGGAGGAGGGGAGAGTGGGGTGGGGGTGGGGTTATCCCCCTCCACCCTTATTTATTGTATTAATTAATTTATATGTTCCTTTGCCTTGTTTTAATTGTTGCAGTTTTACTAATGTTTTAAAATGTTTTATATATATATATATATATATTTTTAGAGATATATAGATATATTTATTTGTTGCGCGGCCATTGACCATGGCATAAAATAAAACATAGCAGACTCCGAAGAGCCAAGGACAAGACATCCATAAACATACAAGTGAGACTATATGGCAGTACAAGTCATAATATACAAAACTAAAATCAAGGTATGACAAACCCTAGGCCCAAAATCATCAAGAGGGGGCGTACTCATATGTCCCCACTAACCAGGGGAGGGGAAGTGAAACTACAAACCCCAGCACCTACGATAATCCAAAGTGTACTAGTACTGGTGGGTACTTCTAACATTTGCCATGCCTGAACTCAAGAAAATCCTTCCGTCTATGAGAGGCTTGCAACAAAAAAGAGGCAGTCTGAGTGATCACCTGCCCATCAGCACTTCCTAGTAATAAACCCAACAGGGTTAATTCAGATCTCCCAGGGAATGGTTTGATTAGGGGTTCCTAAAGTTCTGCTCTGAGCGAGTCATATAGATGTCAATATAAAATGATATGTCCAATCGACTCGGCTGTAAGATTGTTGAAGGGGCACAAACGCTCCGCAAAGGGAGTGCCCTGCAAGCGCCCCTCTAAAACCTGCAATGGAAACGCATTTGCACGGGCTCGGAAAAAAGGGTGCTTAGGTCTAACGGAGATCGGGGCTGTCAGATATTTAACCATCTGCCCTGGATTAGGAATCCAAGCAGGATACATCACCAAATGGGGGGAAGCAGCAATCCTGCTCAAATCATTTTGCCGCTCAATATCCCTCATCCTAAGTAATACCTCCTTGGTCACAGTATCAGGAAGTTTATGTAGGAGGTAACTCTTAGACAGACCTATTTGGGACATAAAAAGATCCATACCGACAGCCCAGGGATTGACAAAAGAGTCTTCCTCAACCTCTTTGAGAAGCTGGGAGCAGTGATTTAACATCAATTTGCACCAAAATTTGGCGGCCAACTCCATGGCAGATAGGCGACAAGATTTTTGGCCCATCTCAATCCTGACAACCACAGACGGGACACTTTTTGGGTCTCTCATCAGTTTCAGCAGGAATTTCGATTGGATCGAGTTGGCCCTATGAGCCAAGTCAGGTGCCCAAATTTCTGCCCCATATAATAGCTGTGTTTTAACCTTGGCATTAAAAACCTGAACTGCCAACTCTATAGCTCTTTGTCCCTGGTGTGTAAATAAGGCTTGGATGGCATGGGAGGGGCCCTTAGTAGTCATTAGAGCTCTGGTGACATGTTCCCCCCACCTGCCATTTTTGTGAAACAAAAGGCCCAAGTAACGAAAGGAAGGGACCTGTTCAATAGGGTGCCCTTCTACGGACCAAGGATGGATTCGCTGTTTGTTGGAGAAAACCATAACCTTGAATTTACCGTAATTAATTGCTAAGTTGCGAGCAGAGCAAAAAGTGGCAAAGGCGTGTTCAGCTGTCTGATGAGTCCTACCCTAGTCTGGGAAAGCAGGGCCACATCATCCGCATACACAAGACAACCTACCACCCTGGAAGAAAGCCTGGGGGGGGGGGAAGAACTTGGGGTCTGCCATCAAAGGGAAGACCTAATTGATATAAAGATTGAATAGAAGGGGGGCAAGAATGCAGCCCTGTCTGACCCCCTTAAGTACATTTATAGGTGGAGTGATGTGCCCTATCGGATCGACCCTCACTGAGAGGGAGGAATCAAAATGAAGGGAGCAGATAAGGCTAGCCAGCCTTTTATCGATAGAGGAATCCCATAGTATGCCCACAGAATGTTTCTATTGATTGAATCTATGCGGCCTTCAAATCCAAGAAGGGCACATAAAAAGAGCCATTAAGGGCTCTATATTTAGTCATTAGATGGAAGAGAACATAACACTGAACTAAAGTCAAACAACCCTTCTGGAAGCCGGCCTGCTCTCTAGCTAAGATACTATTCTCTCTCATCCACCCCAAAAGCCTGCCCAACAAAAGCTTTGCGTAGATCTTTCCCACCGCTGAGAGCAAGCTTATGGGTCTATAGTTGGCAGGGCTAGATCGAAGACCCTTCTTAAATATTGGGATAACTAGTGCCTTGGACCAAGCCGTAGGGATTCTGCCTGAATTGGTTATGGCAGTGAACAAGGCTGCAAGGAGAGGGACCCACCAGTCCCTACAAGATTTAATGAAATCAATATGGATGGAGTCTAAACCTGGGGCTTTGTGACTTTTGAAGGAATCAACCAGTTCTTCTACCACAATCTCCGTCACCGGAGGCCAAGCAGGGAGCTCATCCAGCCCTGGGAAAAAACTGTTCTGGGACTGGGAGGCCTTACCACCAAACAGATTCTCAAAATGGTCCAGCCAGGAGCAGTGTGGGACCGGAAAAGTTGATCCCCGCAACTCTCTGCTTGTAGAGCCCTTAACTAATTTCCAGAATTTCCTGGTGTCCTTTTGCTCCGCCGCTCGCAGCAACCCAAACCATCTGGCCTTCAAGTAGTGTTTTTTTTTAGAGTGTTAGCTGCCCCGAACTGTTTCAGGAGGGGTGGGGTAAAAATATGATTAAATAAATAAATAAATAAATAAATACCTTGGTATCTACCCTATGGTATCTCTGAGGGGTGAATGCTTTCAAGTTTGTGGTATGTTGCCTGTCACAGGGTGGCGTGTTAGGACAAAACCAAATGTGCACAGTCCAAACATCATTTAGGGAACCATGAATAGAAAGAGACCCTTCTAATGATAGCAAACCCCTTGATGGGCTCTCAAGGGAAAGCCTCTTGCCAACTCTCAGAACCAGTCTCTTGGAGTTGTCTCCAGCCCTTGTCTGTACACTGGAGAGCTTCCTGCTCACAAGCTGCAAGTCTCCAGGTCCATCCTTTGTGGCAGCCAAACACAGATTGCCATGTTTCCAGAGCCTGTTGCTCTTTATAGCACCCCAAAGAGGAAGGCCAAAGGTGATGGACAGGCTGGCCTTAAAGGGCAAGTGCCTGCTTCATCATATACCATACAGCCCCAGAAATGTTACCCCTTGCAAATGTTCACATACATTGTGTTAGTAGGGGGTAACTTACCACAGAGGTCCCTTTCACATATTACTTTCCTGATAGAAATAGTCATGTATCTCAGGAGAAAAATGACAGTATCTCTGTTTTGCTCATACATTACGTGAGTTGTAAGGTTTGTAGCAATCACCACTTACTGGCATGAGAGGCAAAAAGTGGTTATTACCACCTGTAGTAAGCTAACATAACATCATATCCTCCAATAGGAACCTTTTTGCTTGGTACACTATGAGTTTTTGTTAGCTTGTACCAGACTTCCAGCAGTATAAGGTTTGTATCTGAGGTCCTTTTCACGAAGACACTCTAACACTGATAAAATGGGTGTTACATTTTATTATACATGTTGCAGGGCTGCAGGTGTGCTCTATGTGTGCCCTGCAACATGCATAATAAAATGTAACACCCATTTTATCAGTGTTAGAGTGTCTGTGTGAAAAGGGCCTGATTCAGCAGACAATGGGTGATTTCAGACGTTACGGGTGGCCGGTTCACCACAGTGAACCCCCAGGGGTGTGTGAACAGCGTAACCACGCGCGGGGGTGGAAAAATGACCCAAACAGACGTGCCGGGAACGGGACCACAGCCGGGAACCGGGCCGAACCATCGCGGACCGGGGCAGCACAACAGACGTGCAGCCGAACCCCCGCCGGGCGCAAAACGCCCACAAGGCACCGGGCAGGGGCGGGACACAGACATGGCCACCTGTGGGCAAACGAAGCCACAAGGCACACAAGAGAATGCCCACACAAGGGAAACGGGAAGGGAGGGGGGAAGAGGGAGAACAGGCTGACAGCCGACACACACAGCACACGCACATGCACACACACAGCGGACCCGCAGCGGGACACACTGCACGACCACACGCCCGGGCACACACACACACACACAC
>QEPC01006530.1:2170051-2187269 GCA_003113815.1 Sphenodon punctatus | reverse complement strand
AGAGATTGGGGGCCTGAAATGGAAGGGGGAAGGTGTGCAAGACTAGATAATGGGGGGATTTGGGGGGGAGGGTGTTGTGGGGAGAGACAGACTGAGGGAATTTTGGGAGGGTTTTGCTCTGTGTTTGTATGATGACAAAATGGCCTCTCTACTCATGTCACAGTCCGTTCAATAACCTTCCCTAAAAAGGGAAGGTTAGAGACTGGTTGATAACTGGCAGGAGCATCAACGTCAAGAGATGGTTTCTTGAGAGGGGTCTAACCACAGCCTCCTTTAGGCAGTCAGGCACCCTGCCCTCCCGAAGGGAGGCACTAACCACCCCAGTCAGCAACGGCTGTAACATCTCCTGGCTAGCTCGCACCAGCCAGGACGGGCATGGATCTTGCTTACAAGTAGTGGCACAAACAGATTCCAACAAGAACTCCACATCGGCAGGCGACACCATCTGAAACCGATCCCACAAACAGGACAGGACGGGCAGGGACCAGAAGAGTAGCTCAGGGCTCCGAGGCTAAGTTCATATAGAGAAACTCAGCCAACTAGGTTGGGTTTTGGGTGCCTTTTCCAGATGCCCAAAAACCAATGAGAGCCCCAAGGAACCCTCTCTCACACCTCCCCTCTTTAGGACAGGGGAGTAGGGGACGAAGCCAGAGATTGAGCAGCAGTCTGGAATAGTCTGGGCTGGTTTGGAGGCTGCTGTCACAGAGGGCAAGCTGAATCTCTCCACTTTGGGTAACATTTTTAAAAATAATTATTTTATTTTGCCCCCTGACTTTTGTTGCTCTTCAGTATGGCACAGTCCTGCTTAATTCTTCCCCTTCCCTTAGTGGTGAATTTTTAAAATTTATTCTGGGGGTGAGAACTCCCTCCCCACCCCCACTCACCTGTCACCAGAAGCTGCTGGGACCTTGAAAAGGGGATCGCCTGCGAGGTCTGTAGCATGCTCCTTGATACCGAGCCTTGCTGCTAAAGCCGCTTGGGCGGAGGGTTTGTTCCTGCCGCCGTCGCTCCTCCTGTTGATTCCATCCCTTCGGGAGGGCTGCTGAGTGCTGACTGATTGCGGGTGTCCACCTGGAAACAGAAAAGAGGGGCTGAGTGAGTGTGGGGGTTAGGGGCACCTGAACTGAGAACTCCCTCCCCACCCCCATTCACCTGTCACCGGAAGCTGCTGGGACCTTGAAAAGGGGATCACCTGTGGCCGCGCCGCAGGCTGCTAGCTGGCAGCTGCGAGCCAAAGGGTGCGAGCCAAAGGGTGCGGCCCTTTGGGGCCTGTCGGGACTTAGGGGTGGGAATCTTTTCTTTGGTTGATGTGGAATTTATGATCAGAACTTTAATAGTGGAGGGGTATGGTTGGGAGCAGCTGATTCTTGGGTTATATTTTGTTTTTGGATTTAGGTATGCAGGGGGTTTCTTGCCAATGAGTTCCCGCTGTGGGGTGGTTTTGTGAAGTGGGGGGGGGGAAGGTGGGTTGAGGAAAGAGAGAGGGGTATTACGAGGAAGGGGTGTAGTGGAGAGGAGACAGCCGGTAGTGCCATCTCGTAATTTAGTTGTTGATAGGAGTCGGGGGGGTTCGAGGAGAGGAATGTTAAGTTGTGAAGGAAGTGATGTGAGGGGGGAAGCGTTGTCTTGTAACTGTACGGTCGGGGGTTGTAGTGGAGGTTGGGGATGTCTGTCACCTTCGTATGATCTCTGATTTAAAGTTGGTGGAACCACCTCCCCCTGGTGAGAGAAGGGTGGAGGTGGTAAGGTTTTCCCTGGTGGCAGCAGGGGAAGGAGTGACAGCTTGTGGGACTTATCCCGTTATTATGGAGGAGATGACAGATTGGGATGTTAGCTAAGTAAGGGGGGGGATTTTTGATTTTTATTTCTATTGTGATTACCTGTAATTTTTGTATTTTTGGAAGTTAAATTGTATATTATGTTATATTGTTGTTTTTTCTGGGTCCTGTGTGTGGAAAACATCCAGCATTGTATATTTCTTTTGTTGTAAGCCGCCGCGAGTCCATTGGCGAGAGCGCGGGGTATCAATTAAATGGAAATGAAATGAGAAATGGAAAATTGATTTTTTTTTAGAGAGTTTTTTTAATATTTGGTTGTTTGGATATTTTAAATATATCTGGTTTTTTATTTTTTATTTTTTATTTAGATATTTTGTGCATTGACAATATATTTTTGTTATTTTTATATTTTTCTTTTAGATTTAATAATTTGTTTACATTTGTATGTAGTTTGGATACTGGATATTTGGCATGGATATATGTGCATTGACTGTACAGCAGGGGGAAAATGCAAACAGAATTTAAAAGTTTTTACAAAAGCTTTACTTGCAGACTTCTTTAATATTTTTGCAGCAGTGTGAACACTTCAAAAATAGTTGCTTTTTGAACTATGACTTTTTGAGCATGACTTTATATTGTCTTATAGAGGTGCTCTTCTTTTGATAGTTCCTTTGAATTGTGTTCCTCTTCCTGTGTGATCGGATGTTTGAGAAACATTTTTGTGGAACTTTGAATGTTTAAATTGGTTGTGATACTTTAGTAGTCTCATATGGTGGAAATTATTATAGACAGAGAAAGAAAGGCAAGGGAAAACAGACATAATGTGGAAGCTTTTCTGAAGTATTTATTTTGGTGACTTCAGTCTTTCTGTTGCAGCATGAACACTTCAAAAATACTTGCTTTGCAGTTTGCATGTAGCTTTGTGTGGTTTTAGTGTTTCTTAGGGATGTGCGAACATGGTTAGGATGTTTGGAGTTCGGGCTGAACTCAGCCTGTTTGGATGACCAAACCGAATGTCCGAACTGAAAAATGTGACTTTGGGCGGGAAAAATGTGACTTTGGGTGGGAAAAACGTGCCTGGAAGGGGGAGGCAGCTGAGGACCAGAATTCCTGGCACCAGGGGTGGAGACCAGGGGTGGTTTCAAGACCAAATGATACTGATACTGAAACATTTTTCAATATCGGTATCAGTATCAATAGCGCTATTTTCGTATGTTCACCCGGGTTTGGCTGACCCGAACTCCGCCGGACCGAACAACCAAACCCAAACTCGGGTTTTGAACCAAAAGACCGAACATCCGAACCGCGTTCTGTTCACACATCCCTAATATTTCTGAAAGAGGGAAATAGTGCTAGCTCCTTTGTCCCCGTCTTTATAAACATTTCCCACTCAGGGTACATGTAATGGTTCCTCCCTGGTGTGTCAGGGTTTCTCTCCTGAGAGGAGTCTTCTTTTTTAAATAGCAATTTTTTTAAGTGAAACAAATTTGCATACATGCAGTGTTCCCTTATTTAAAACAGACGTTAAACCTTGGGCTGCCAATTAATTTTTTCTAGCACCTGTTCTATAGGAGCAAATGCTGGTTTTCCCTTTTTGATTTTTTCACACAGAGCTTTGCATTTTGCTCACTATTGCCTACCACCGCTATTGTGTAGTGTTTCAATCTGCATACGTTGTGGTTTCATTCATTGATCATACTAAGTGTGAAATTTTAATTCCAGTCCCATCCACCGCCCCACCAGCCTAAAGGTTCACCAACTGTCACTGTAAACAGTTGGCAGATACCATCCTTGATGCTCAAAGCAGTAACAGTTTTGCAGACTAAGGGGTAACATGGAATATGTAGTAGGTAGCCAGCCACATTCTAAGCATTCACACGATCATCAATACCACTGGATAAACAACCAGTGATTTTTTTCACTAGAGAGTGATGTACCCCTCACTGTAATAAGCATACAAGTCTTCCTGCAGAAGGGACCAAATCTTGAAGCCTTTTTCTCAGAAATATGCCCTCTCTCAACCAAATTTCCAGGTCTGATGCAGGAATTACCTAATAAAATTCTGTGGCCTTTGATATATGCATATGGTTGAGATGGATGATCATTAGGGATGGGACATCGGGCAAAAAACCGGCTACCGTTTTTACCAGTTACTGAATTGCAAAAATCCAGTTTACTGGATTAAAACAGGTTTACCAGTGCCGGATCTATTGCATTGATTTCAATGGGGAACTGTCAGTGTCCCCATTGAAATCAGTGGGGGAAAAAAACAATCCCTCCCCCTCCCAGGCTGTGCGGGTGGAAGAGGGGCAACCCCCCCACCCACCCTGCCCAGGCTGGATTTTTTTTAAAAAAAACATTTCCCCGAAGTCTCTGGCTCCGGGCCGCCGGCGGCGATCCGGAGCCCCCACCAGCAGGTAGGTACTAGGGTGATCCCTGGGGTGGAGGGTGTTTTAACACCCCACCCCAGGGATCACCCTACCCCCCCACCCAAGGATCACCTACCTTTGGTGCTTCGGGCAGCGGCAGCACGGCGCTCTGGGCGTGCTTCAGCGCTGCCTGTGGCTGCCAGCTTCAGCGCTTACTAGGCCTTCTGAGGAACTTCCCGGTTTCCCCAGAAGGCCTAGTAAGCGCTGAAGCCAGCAGCCACAGTCAGTGCTGAAGCCGCCAGACCGCCGTGCTGCCGCCGCTGCCCAGAGCACCAAAGATAGGTATCCTTGGGTGGGGGGGTAGGGTGATCCCTGGGGTGGGGGGTGTTAAACCACCACCCCACCACAGGGATCACCCTAGTACCTACCTGCTGGTGCGGGCTCCAGGTCGCTGGCAGTGGCCTGGAGCCAGGGACTTCGGGGAATTTTTTTTTTAACAAAAATCCAGGCTGGGCAGGGTGGGTGGGTGGTGTCCCCTCTTCCACCTGCGCAGCCTGGACAGGGGAGGGAAAAGTGGTTGGTTGGGGTTTTTTTGTTTTTTTACATTGCGGCCATTCATTTCAATGGCCACAATGTAAAACAATCCGGCATGACCGGTACCCCCAATATCTGGATTAACCCGATACTGCTGGTACAGCAAAATACCGGCAGTATCGGATACTGGATAATCCAAACTTCCCAACCCTAATGATCATACTGGTCCCCTGTTGACATTAAAATCAAAGTACTGCACATCTACCTTGAAAACTAGGGCAAAGACTGATCTGGACTTTGCTCAGGAGGAACCCCAGTGTAGGTCACAGCATGGCAGGAGGATGCTGTGATCCTGGTGACCTGGACCACTTTCCCCTGAACGAGCTGGCACGCCCTCTTAGCATGTGGCTTCTGAAACAGCAATTAGAGGCATTGCCAATTTCCCCAAACTTCCAAATTTAATTGCTTTTTTTTTTTTTTAATAAAGAAAAGCTTCTCTCATGCTAACTGCTGTGAAAAATACATACAAATCTCAAGAGAGAAGGGAAAAAAATCATAACTGTAATTATGTTCTTCCTTGTCCTTTATGAAAAAAAGTGCTAGTTTTATAACTTGCAAAAATAATTACAGTGTAGTTTGGTATGTGAGCGAGGGGTAGAGCATGGAATTCTAATTAATTAAGTCAGGAGGAAAAAAAACCCCATTAGTGTGGTCCTAGAAACAACACAGTTTTCTGTAAAAGTTTTTGATGTTATTTCTGATACCATGTGCACAAATGGGAAATGGAGAAAGGCTGTTAAAAGCACAAAAAGGTCTACATTCATGAAAAATGGGATCTCATGGTTGATTTTCTCCTTAGAATTATTTCTCTCCATCCCCTGCCCCCCAGCCTCTTGTCTTCCCACCAAAGCTGGGGTGAAGAGGGGCAAGGTGGGGGGATCGTCAGGGAGCAGAAATGCTCACTTATGTTTGGCATTTCTGCTCTCTCTCTATATATATGATCCACAAACTCCAGAGTAGTTGTTCCACTGAAGCCCATAGGTGAGAAGGTCCTTCCTCGAGAAGAGGCCGAAGCCATACTAGCTTAGAGGGTTGGCCTCCTAGCAGAAGAGGCTATAGATCTGCTGGAGATGGAGTCTGCCTAGAGCTGTGAGGATAAGCATCTAGTAGGAGCAGAGGCTGAGGAAAGGTCAACCTGGCAATTAAATTGAGCTGGATGGGAGTTTGAGAACAGGGGTGCTTAAGGAGTGTGCTCAGGATCAGGGAAGGAAGGGAAGGATCCAGATCATGGACCTATGCTATGGATCCATCCCCTATCCTTGAGGGCATGGTCAAATCTCTGCTCCCTCCCCTGAGCTCACTCTTCTAGTGCCTGAAGTTGGTTACTCACTTACTTACCTTTACATCAGCTGCCTTGCTACTAGACTGGGCTGAAATTGGCCTGGGAGGTCTGTGTAAAGGGACACTCAGACATACATATTAGGATCATTACATAAGCCTTCTTCCTTTCCATAAGAAGCCAGGCTGAAAAATGGCGTGTCTACTCTATAGTGACTACATCTGTAGTCACTCTTTAGTGTTTATATCCAGGGTTCCATTCCACTGAATGAAATGAAGAGAGTCTCTGCTCTCAATTGAACCACAGATGCCTAATACTGTGTTTTCTTACACAATCAGAAACATAATAGATGCATTCAAATTCTCTAGAAGGCTACAGGATGAAAAACAATACATCCAGCGTTGCTATGGAACTAGCGTACTTTGAATTTAGGATCCAATTCAGTTACTGATAGGAAGATCAGTTTCCTAGCAGTGGCCCATTTGGGATACCAAGATAAGACACAGAGGGTAAAACCAAACATGATGCAGGTGCTGGGGTGACGCCCTGGCCCGGTCTGGCTCCCTTACTCTCTGGGTCAGCAGGCGGGATGGAACAAATGTGTCTGCTGCCAGGAGAGCCGACTCACTGCCTGCATGACCCAGGTAGGGGTCAGGGTGCAACAGACGTGCGGGTAGGTGGCCCCACCCTGCTCCGAGAACCCCGCCCGCCCCACCATGACAGGCAGCCACAGCAACCAACCATGGCGCCTGGCCACAGCAGCTCCTGCCCTACGGCAGAGACAAACAGATGTGTTGGCCTGCTTTGGCCAGTTTGGGTGGCCCTTGGCACAGAATGGGTGCCTGGGCCCGGATCCAGGGCCCCTTCTGGGCCAACCGCCTACTCACCACGAGGCAGTCCTGGGCCAACATCTGGTGGCGCAGGACCACATGTGTGGTGAATTCTCAGCCACAGCAGGCCCGCGTCACATTCATTTTTACCCATAGGGAAAGCACTTAAATGAACTGCGGCATAAACGACACGTATAACAGGCTTGTGGAAGCAAAGGCTCCTAAGCTCAATTGACCTAGAGAAGCACTAGCGAGCCAGCTGAGCCCACACCTGGTCCTCTCCCCTCAACTTGTTGCTAGGGATGTGCAAACACAGTTCGGATGTTCGGAGTTCTGCCCAAATTCGACTTGTTCGGACATCCGAACCGAACTCAAAAAACAGCTGAACAGTTTGGTCATGTTCAGGTGAGTTCAGATGAGTTTAGGGTCAGGAAAAATGTGACTGAAAGGGGGAGGCAGATGAGGAGCAGACTTCCTGTCACCAGGGGTGGAGACCAGGGTTGGTCCCAGGGCCAAATGATACTGATACTGAAAAAAAAAATCTTCAAATTTGGTATCAATTTCAGTATCGATAGTGCTATTTTTGGATGTTTGGCCCAGTTTGGCTGAACTGAACAGCCGAACCCAAACTTGGCTTTCGAACCGAATGACTGAACGTCTGAACATCCAAACTGCGTTCTGTTCACACATCCCTACTTGTTGCACCACTCTTCATGCCTGGGAGCCATTTTCAAGCCCTTCAGATGCTATAGCAGATTCCTCACCACAATGTCAGGCAAAGCCAATTCTATGGACGGCAAGGGGACAAGGGTCAGAGCACTGAGAGCAGGGCCACACATGACAGGCAGCTTTAATGGTGCTGTACTCTACCCTCCCTTTCAGAAATGCCCCCCCTCTCACCCCTCCCTCCTCCCAGAAGGGAGCCACAGAGGTATTGTGCCATGACATGGCATGGCAGGACTCTGGGGATGGTGGGAGGGAGTGGGGTCTTTAGAAGTGGGGACACCTTGCTAGAGTCCTGCCATGTCATATGACTCCTATGGCTCTGGTCAGCACTTCCAGGAGGGTAGGGGATGCTTCTGGAAAGGAGGAGAGGGGTGCCACACTAGCTATCATTGTGTGGGCCCTCACTCTGACCTTTGCCCATCCCAATACCCATTCCTTTACCTGGGATTTTTGCAGGACCCTTTTCCCAGTGGGACCCAAGGCAGTCACCCTGACTGCCTCTACCTAAGGCCAGCCCCGATGCCATCATGACCTTACTGGATGGATGACGAGACAACCATATCAGAACATTGACTTGCTCTCCACACATATGTCTTCATTTACTTTGGAAGGGCTTCTTTACCTATCTGCTAGATGTGCTCCACAGCCCCTACCTGACTGCCCTGTTCTCTAACTGTAGTAGTAATGGTGACACAGTAAGTTATGGACCTCCCAACAGCTACCTAAATGGTTTGTTTGGTTTCTAGTTTCTACTGCATTGCAGATTGTAGCATTTATGAGAAATAATTGTGCAAATACAGTACAAAATTAGATGGCAGAGTTGGTGGACTGGAGTTGGAGCAGGTGTTTCTTTCACACAGGCACCTGGGAGGGGCATGGCCACCGGAGGGAGCAAGGCCAGAGCATGAAGGACAGTGGCACCCGGACCGCCGGGTGCTGGTACACAGGTCAGAACACAGCCGCAGAAGAAGGCAGTCATGGAGGAGAACACTTGCTGCAGAGGCAGACAGGGGCCCCCCGCGGACGGGGCTCATATCCACAGGCAAGGGCAGCAGAACCCCAAGATACAGCCAGCACAGCAGCGAGTCAGGAACATCAGGGAGGGAAGGGGCAGCAACTCGAGGCGCCAGGGCGGGGGTGGGAGCACACACCAGGACCAGTATCCAGGGCTAGGAAGGCACAGGGGGGCCTCACAGCCAGCTACAGGGGGTCACAAAGGGGCCTGGAGCCAGCTGGCCCACCAGGTGCACGAATTGGGGCCACTGAAGCATGCCTCGATGGTACCCCAGCACAGACATGCGGTGGGTGACCAGGTAGTACTCCTCGAAGGGATCCTGGGTGGAGAGCACCACCTTCACATTGGATCGGGACCACACACCAGCCAGTGCTGCCATCTTCACTTCAGAGGGCTCCAACAGGCCATAGTCTGCAGGTGGGGGCCACAGAAGGTGACCCAGCTCCAACAGGCGATGATAGATTGCCCCGCGGGACTGCTGGTAACCTCGGGCCCTGTGAACACAGTCAAAGAAGGACACAGCCAGGGTAGGACCCCCCTCTGACAAGCAGGCCATGTAGCCAGACAGACTGCACACAGAGAGGGCAGACACACGGTCTCCTCAGCTGACCACCCCACATGCGAGCACCTCATCTCCCGGATGCGCCCATTGGGAAAGGGACACAGGCCCAGCGCCTCCGCATGTAGCCAGCAATCGCGGGCGCTCACCACATGGCCATAGTACCAAAGCCTGGAGCTCATACTCTCGTTAATAGGGGTGGGAATATCAGTTCTCCCTAGATCCAATATTGCTGGTATCAGCAATCAGCTTAATCAGGGTGTATCAGCTTAATCCAATAAATCCAATATTTACCTGTACCGGCATACTGGATTTTTAACATTGGTCGCGGCACCGGAATTTTTACATTGTGGCCATTGAAGTCAATAGCTGCAATGTAAAAAATCCGGTACCGTGGCCAATATTAAAAATCTGGTATGCCGATACTGGTATATCCGGTACCTGGAAGATCCAATACCAGTACATCCGGTACCCGATTTTCTCCCCGGTGTCCCACCCCTACTCTCGTAGGCACCTATGTGACTGTCTGGGCAGCTCAGGAGCAATTTCACGTCCAGAGAATGCCACAGGTCACACAGGGCCATGGTCTCACGGAAGGTCTACCTACACGGGGCGCCCGGCGTGCTGGGGCCCGCGAGCCCTGGGGAAGCACGGCCGGCCATGGTCCAGCAAGTGCCTGAAACTAAACACAATAAAAGTGGGCCCCCACAATCCCTGGAGGGACAGGAGAGGAAGTCGGGGAGCTCCAAGGCCAAGCGATAAGGCCACAGGCTGCAACATTGTACGGATACAGAGCGAGGCGTGGGGTGTGGATCCAGCCCAGCTGCTGGAACAGAGCACACAGACAGGGCAGACTACACACTAATCAGGGCGCCCAGGACAGCAGGCAGACGATGCAGAGAGGTGGGAGGTGATGACAGCAGGAATGCAGCTGCTGCCCGCACACACCCGCCCGAGGGCATAACCAAGCACCATGCCCCCTGCTGGGAAGGCATGTGCAGGCAGTGGGCCGCCCTCGGCCTCCCCGGCCCACTGGCCCTGAAGGAGGTGGGCCTGCCAGTCTGGGGGGCGTCCAGGGCAACCCGGGGCCCTGAGGCCAGTTGTCAGGGCGCAACTGGGGGGCGGGGCTACACCAGTCCCAACCTACTACAGGTGATGCCCCAACTCACCTGGGTCACCTGTCACCATGGAGCTGGGCCGGTTGGGCATCTGTGGGATGCACCTAGCCATGTGTGCGGAGTGGTACCACTCCCACACAGACCTCCTGTGCATCCAGACTGCAGAGGTGCACCTGGCCACCTGGCTCTGCGTGTGCATGGCCAGGAGCACTGCAAGGGCCCGGAGAGCCCACCATGGGCGCAGGCACTCACTGGCCCACCTCAGGGCCCAGCAGGTGTCCGGTGCGGCCTGACTGGGCCTCCTCCGCACCCGGGGCCGGACTTCAGCGCTCCATGAGGCGGCCGGCCGGTTCCAGTGGTGGAGGGAGACCATGGGGCGAGCAGTCCTGCTCACAATGTCCATAGACTGGCGGGTATGGGTCACGGAGTCGGCACAGGGGTGGTGAGCCAGGGTCCTTGCCCAATGGGATGAGGCCGCCTGGAGAGTGCACTTTAGGATGGACATGGGCATCCTCCTGTGGCTCGTGGAGCTTCTCATGCCCTGGCTGGAGCAGCAGGCCACCCCCATTCAGGCCCCCATAACCATGATCCAGCGGGTGGTCATCAGGGTCTGGACCCTTGCAACACCCGGCTCCTGCCGCTCCGTCTCGCAGCACTTTGGCGTTGGGGTGAGCACCATCGCCGGGATCCTGCGGGTCGTAGGCGAGGCGCTGGAGGGCATGCTCCTGGACTGAGTGATCGAGCTGGTGGACCAGGAGGTCATGATGGCCAGCTTTGCAGCTGGGGGATTCCCCAACTGCATGGGCACCATGGATGGCACCCACATAGAGATCCTGCACCCATCCGCTGGGGAGGCCTCGGAATATGTCAACAGACACGGGTACCACTCCCTGCAGCTGCAGGTGGTCATGGACCACTGGGGTCAGTTCATAGACATTTTCATGGGCCACTCTGGTTGCAGTCACGATGCCCGGATCATGACCATCTCCCCCGTCTATGCCCAGATGTAAGGTGGAGACTTCACGGACATGGGGATGACCCTGGTCGAGGGGGTGATGATGCCCCCCTGCATCCTGGGAGACCCATCCTACCCACTTACCCGCTGGCTGATGAAGGCGTATCCGGTCGCCAGGAACCCAGCGGAGGTGCTCTACAATACTCGCCTGTGTGCTAGCACATGGTCGAGAGGGCCTTTGGGGACCTCAAGCAGCGCTGAAGGAGCCTCGCGGGCTGGCTTGACTACACGGTGGAGACTGCCTCCCTCGTGATTGGAGCCTGCTGTGTGCTGCACAACATGTGCGAGACCGAGGGGGCTGTCCTCACTTACCCTGTGCCCCAGAGCCCTCCTGGTCCTGTGCCTCTTTATGTGAATGCTGAGAACCCACGGGAGTACAGATATGCAAAGCACATCCATGCTGTCCTAGCGAGGCGGATCAGCCAGGAGGCCGAGGCATGAGGCACACACACCCGTCTCCACCTCCCTGGGGCCCCCACCAGTGTCCCGGGTGTGGCCCTGTACAGCCACCCACCTGCCCACTGGCCCGGGCCCATGAAATGACTAAAGGAGACAATAGTTGTGCCCATACCTTTATTTCTGCACACAGGTATATGTGTCCCCACCACCACCACCACCACCCACCTACCTGTGCCATGCCCCCCTCAGACTGCTCTCCCCTTCCCCCACATCTCCGGGGCCTCCCCCTAGGCCGCCCTGTGGTCCCTTCCCCCCTGCTTTCCATGTCCCCAACTGTGTCCTGGGAGGCCTCGGTATCCAGCGGGTCGGGCTGTGGTGGGAGGGCGACCGGGGCTGGGGCCGGAGGGACCGCCGTGGCCAGAAGCTCCCTCCTGAGGTCTACAGGGATCAGTAGGTGAAAGTGCGGCCCCAGTGAGCATGCTGGTGGCTGGGGCAGTGGGGGAGGCAGTGGGGGTGCCGCGGGGCCCGACATGGGGACTGGGGCAGGCAGGTTGCCCGGCGGGATGGCTGCCATGACATAGGCACTCATAGTACCCGCGTGTAGGAGCAGCGATGTACCTATGTCATGGGACTGGTCCATCTTAGTGGAGTGCTCCCTGACCATCCAATCTATGGCCTGTTCCAGCCGCCCAAATGTCTCCTCCTGCCTGCTGTGCTCCCGGTACTTCTGCCTCCTTTCGAGACACACCTCCACCTGCAGCCTCTGGTCCCTGACCTCTACCTGCTGCATGGCCCTTTCGGTGGCCGCCTCCATGCGGTCAATGGCCTCTATCATCCTCTCGCCCTGCTCCATGGTGGAGCAGACAATGTCCTCTGCCTGCAACTCCCCGCGTAACTGTACCCGCACCCAGTGCACCCACATCCGTTAGGCCGGGGGCACAGGTCTGCCTTTCTGTTCCATGGCAGGTCGCCCTGTTGGGGTGCATGGTAGGGGATGGTTAGCCACCCCAGATGCCCGCCCACTCCACCTCCGTGGTGCAGGTGGGGGGTCCCGCCCCCCCTCTGGGGGGCGGTGGCCCCCCCAGGCTGCCCCTGTGGTTGGCCCCACCCCAGGGTCTGGTTTCCCCACCCAGGCTTCCCAGGCCTTCCCCACCCCCCCTTGTCGTGTTGCCTCACCTGGGGCCTCTGGTTGCTCCTGGGGCGGATCGCCTCCGTTCCCCTCGGCAGTCTGTGTCCCCTGGCAGCCCCTGGGCCCCTTCTTCAGGGTCCGGGGCATAGGGGGGTTGCTGAGGGTGGCCTCGTGGTCCGTGTGCCCCCTTCCCCCCCTTGGCCTACCTCCCCAGTCCAGGTCCCATTCCACCTGCCAGCTTCCCTTAATGTCAGTCTCGGAGGCCTCTGAACCCGGCCCCTCGGTGTGGCTGAGGTCCCCATGTGTCCACTGGCTGATGGTGACCAGGGTGCCAGCCTCAGATCCTCCCACTAGGGACCGCGGCTGGGGGCTCTCAGGGCTAGTGTGTGAGGGGGGGCCTGCTTGTCCCCGAGGTCTTGGAGCGTTCTTCTTGGGGGGCTGGACTCCTGGAGCTTGGGACTTCTCCGGTGGTGGCAAGGGGAGGGGGTATCTCAGCCCGTTCCCTGCCCTGGACCACGGTACTCCCCATGAGGTGCAGGGTGACTATGGAACCCTTCATGTGAAGGATGCAGTCCAGGGCATCGTAGTAGGGGGCGGTTCGAGCTCCGTGCCTGGACCACCGGTTGTTGTCCTTGATGGCCTTGTACCCCCTCTTGAGCTCCTTGGACTTCAACCTGCACTGGGCCACTGTCCTGCGATGCCCTGCCGCCTCCATTTCCTGCACGATCTCCCTGCAGATGTGCTCATTGCATTGGTTGACCACCAGCTCCAGCTGGTGCTCCAGGGTCCCCCAGATACGGATAAAGTCCTGGTTTTCCCTGTGACCCCATTGCCCCCCTCGATGGTATGGTCGTTGTCCACAGGCACCCTCTGGGTCACGGTCCTCCCCCTCCTCCTCAGGCCCTCCGTCCCTGTCCTCTGGGGGCTCGGGCTCCCAGGCCCGTTTCCGTGTCTGCGGATCGTAAGGGAGGGTGGTTGGTTACCGCATTGCTGCAGCCCAGAGTCCCTCCCCCTTCCCCCCCCAGCTGGCCTGCCCACCTTGGGGCCCCCGTTCTGCCTTCTCCCCCCCTTCGGCCCCTTAGCTGTTTCAGGGGTGCCTTGTCTCCCGGGCCGGCAGCGGGTGCCGGGACGGCCCATCCCAGCTGCTGCTGCAGCTGCTGCTGTCCCTCCACTGCCTCCTGGTGCAGCATGACCACCTCCTCCTGCGCCTGCACTGCCACTGCCTCCTCCACATCCTCCTCCCTTGCTCTCTCTCCCACTGCTCTCTTCTCCCTTCCGCCTCTCGCCATCCCGCCACGTTCCGCTGCTGCCGGGTGCCCTTTAAATCTCCCTCCGTGGCCTGTGTTGTTGCTCGTTGCCTGGCAGTGACGCTGCGTGCTTTGTCCCCGGCTGGGAATCATTTTGCTTGATTCCGGCTGGTGGTTGCCGTTCAGACGTTCCTTTTTTTTGTTTCCCGGTGGGAATCGCATTGACCACACTTTCGGAGATGGTCCAGGCCGGAGCTCCGGAAGCGTGGTTCTTTTTGACCCCTGATGGGGATTGTCTGTGGTGAACATCTGGCACCCGTGAAACAGACGTTCAGGGTGCTTTGACCCGCCGCGGGATTGAGTGTGGTTTATTGTGGTTGACTGTGATCTCGTAACGTCTGAAAATACCCTGTGTTCTTTGTGTTACCCCCACACACCCATTCCATATAATAGATAGATAGATAGATAGATAGATAGATAGATAGATAGATAGATAGATAGATAGATATTAGTTTAGAGATAGTAGATAGTTGTAGGAGTTACCTGAGATAGAGATAGTGTTTAGCAATTTAGTGTTTGTAGGAGTAGGCCTTTGTACTTACTAGATAATCCATTTAGTTGATAGCATTTAGAATCATTATAGCAGTTAGATTTAGTGTAGATAGATAGATAGATATAATATTAGATAAAAAAAATAAAAAAAATAAATAAATAAAATTTAAAAAGCAATATAAAAACATTATTTTGGAGGGAGAAATGGAGAAGGGAAGGGGAGGCCGGTCTGATGCCAGTAGGGGAGGCAATGGGGCACATGCCAGAGGCAGAAGGGGCCATGCTAGGGGAGCAGCAGCAGGAAGCAGCAGTATCCCAAGCACATCACCACGCCCCAAACTCCGCAGGCCTGCTTTAGGTCAACAGGCTTCAGCGTCTCAGTGGTGCCTCCTGGCACTGCCCTCCTTCACTGCCACGCAGGGCACTGGAAGGCCTGCAGGACTTGAGGCTGCGTCTGTCTCTGTTGCTGCTGGTGCTGGAGCAGGTGCTGGTGCTGCTTCCGATGTTCTTCCAGGGCCACCAATGTCCCCCACGGTCGAGCCGATCCCCAGCAGTCCAGAGCTGGTGGATCCCACCCCGGCTGCTAGAGGCAGGGCCTGATCCCCGGGCAATGTCAGTAGGGAGAGGAGTAGAAGCAGCAGCAGCACTAGCAGCTATAGAGGGGAGCACAGGGAGAGCATCTACAGCATGTCTAGTCTCAGGGTCCCAGTACTCTCATTCACAGGACATCATCGTGATCGCGGACATTGAGTTGGAGGCAGACACTAGTACCACAACCACAGGGGAAATGTCTGTAGCTGAGGCAATGAATGAGCCTCCTCCCAGAGCTGTGACACCAGTGCCACCAAGTTCTCCCCCTCTCAGCAGCGCTGGCAGCAGTGTGTCACCCGGGACGGGCCAGAGGGCAGGAGGGGAAAAAAAATCCTCAGTCTGTGGGAACATTTTAAGCTGGTGCGGGCAGATGATCCCAGAGAGGTGCACTGCACTTTGTGAAATAAGCTGGTGAAGCGTGGGCACGTGCTCGTCAACCTTGGGACAACTGCAATGGTGAGGCACCTCAAGGCATGCCACAGTGCTCTGCTGCTAAGCGGGAAGGCAGGGGAAGTGGATGCCAGCAGGTTCTCGACTGCAGCAGTGGCCAGTGGCCCGGCTCCTTCAGCAGGCAAGCATCCCACACCAACTTCTGCTGCCTCTATCAGCAGGAGCAGTATGGGGGCAGAACAGCAGCAGGAGCCTCGCCAGCAGCAGCGTCAGTCCACTATGGAGGAGCTGGGGTGGGGGCAGCTGCCAAGGCCATGGGGTGCTGGAGGGTGGCGTGGCTTCTTTCAGGAGAAAGCCAAGTGCCTGTTGGTGAGATGATTGCACTGGATGGGCAGCCCTTCTCAATTGAAGAGGACAAGGGCTTCCAGTGGCTGATTGGATTCCTGGCCCCCCAGTTTAAGCTGCCTTCCTGCTCCACCCTGAGTCGGACTGTGGTGCCACAGCTCTACAGGACTTTGAAGGAGCAGGTGAGGAAACAGCTGGCAGGGACTGGGGGGGCCACGGGCCACTTCACCACCGACTTGTGGTCCTCCAGGAAAGCCCAGCATGCCTACTTGACAGTGACTGCACACTGGTGGCAGGACCCAGAGGTAGTGTTTGGCAGTGGCAGGAGGGGTGCTGAAGCAGGGTATAGGTGGGCCCTGCTTCAGGCATATGTAATGGACAGCTCCCACACCTCAAGGAGCCTTGAGGCAGCCCTGGCTGTCATGGTGAGAGAGTGGGTCACACCAGGCGCGGCCTTCACCAAGGGATGTGTGGTCACGGACAACGCGGCCAATATACTGAAGGCAGTCCGTGACGAGGGCTTCACAAGCATCCCTTGCACCGCACACATCCTCCATCTTGTGGTCAAGGATGCTCTGGGCTTGGGGGAGAAGAGGATTGGGCCAGGCACCCTTAGTTCCCTGGTCGACTGGGGGAGGAAGCTGGCGGGCTTCTTCAACCTCAGTGTGAAGGGCAGCGATCTCCTCCAGGAGAAGCAGGCCGAACAAGGGTCCCCGGTGCACCAGCTGGTCCAAGACGTGTCCACCGGGTGAAATTCTACCTTCCTGATGCTCGAGCGGCTTCTTGAGCAGAAAGTCGCCCTGTATCAGGTGGAACTGGAGACAGACATTGAGGCACCTCCAGGGTACAACAGGGAGTAATGGGAGATTCTTGCTCACACGGTCTTTGTCCTGAGACCGTTCCTGGCCATGACAGAGACTGTGAGCTGCTCCACCGCCACCCCCAGCCAGGTCACCCTGCTGGTTCATAGTCTCCAGAGGAGCCTGGACGAGATTCTCGGGGGGCGGGATTGTGGCCCTGCGGGCATGAAGATGTCCAATGAGGCGCTTGATCTGGCACGGAAGCTGAAGGCGGGGCTGAGTGCGTGCTTTGATGAGCTCCTGCGCCGGGAGGAACATGTCCTGGCAACCATGCTGGATCCCAGGATCAAGGGCAGCATGGCACGCGAGACAGAGGTCTATGGCCTCCGGAAGAGTGCGCTGGTGCAGAAGGTCCAACAGGCAGAGTAGGCCATGCAACAGGATGCCCCTGGGGATGGTGGGAGTGGGAGCAGCGACCCCTT
>QEPC01006530.1:2126284-2161677 GCA_003113815.1 Sphenodon punctatus | reverse complement strand
CCTCCAAAACATGTTCACTCCAGCTACCAGATTTGTGGAAGAGCAGTCCCAAATACCGGTAGGAGGTCACTTGTTGAATTGTGTGGCCCCCTATCTCCCAACTGTATACCTTCCTTCTATTGGTAAATACCAGGACTTTAGATTTTGAATAATTTATTGTTACTTTATTGGATTTACAGTAGTTTGAAAAGGCCCGCATCTGTCTCACAAGTCCTATGCGGGTTTGGGAAAGAAGGGCAATGTCGTCGGTGTACAAGAGACACCCCACAGACCTGGTTGCAACCTTGGGGGGAAATGTGCCTAGTTGGATGTCTCAGGAATACTATAATTTATATAGAGATTGAAAAGAGTTGGCACGAGGACGCAACCCTGTCTAATGCCTCGCTGGATGGAAACTGAGTTTGTCACATGGCCATCTGGGTCTACCCTTACCACTAGGGAAGAGCCAGAGTACAGAGCCTGGATCAGCCAAAGAAGCCTTCCATCCATCGTAGACCTTTGAAGCTTGTCCCAGAGTATATTCCTATCTAGGGAATCAAACGCAACCTTCAGATCTAAGAAGGCCACAAAAAAAGAGTGATTCCAGGCCCGGTACTTGCTGACTAAGTAATCCAACAGGCAAGTAGAGCGACCTGCTTGAAAACCAGCTTGCTCTGGGTGAATGATCTTTTCCTGTCTCATCCAGGATGTAAGTTTTGCAAGAAGGACTTTTGCAGAAACCTTCCCAACCACGCAAAGGAGACTGATCGGGCGATAATTAGCTGGATCCGACTGCTGTCATTTTTTGTAGATGGGAACCACTATTGCCTTTGACCACTGAATGGGAATCCTTCCCGAATGATTAATTGCAGTGAAGAGCTTAGCAAAAAGAGGAACCCACCACGACTTATAGACTTTCAGAAATTCTATGTGCACTTGGTCCGGGCCTGGGGCCTTCCGGTTACGGAAGGAATCTATCAACTCCTCTATCTCTGACTGTGGGACAGGTGGCCATGGGTGGTAATCCAAACCGCTGTCATGCTGGTACGGCAGGGAGTCATCGGCCTGCCTACCAAATAGATTACGGAAATACTCGACCCATGAGGATGGCTGGATAGTACTGACTACTGATCTCCCCATCTTGCAAGTTGAGGAGTTTACTAGACGGCAAAATAGGATAGAATCTTTTTGGTCAGCCACCCAAATGAAGGCTGACCACTTCCCTTCCCAGAATAAGCTCTTTTTCTCCCTTAGCAGTTGTCTATAAGATCTTTTGGCATCCAAATACTCTATAGGGGGACTATGAGATGGTTCCCTTCTATACCTATGATAAAGTTGGTTTATTTTGGCACGTGCCCACTTACATTCGTTGTCAAACCACTGACTCCCCCTGCTGGAGCCAGAGAACCAGGGGATTACCACCTGTGGTTGAAGGAATTCAGACCAATTCGCATTGAGCTGATCGTATAGCTCCAAGGTCTCCTCCGGGTTAGTAGAGCAGAGCAAACTGTCTCTAAGTTGCTGCATAGAGGGCTGGTTAATGTACCCAGCAATCTTTGCCTCCAGGGAGTCACCCCAATGGGGAGCTCTCAGTATAGCAAGTTGAGAAATCTCAGAATTCAAGGACTGCACATCACCTGGACTGGAATACTCCAAAGCTAGGGAAAGGGATAGTGGGAGGTGATCACCAACTAACGCTTGACCCACTGTGAAGTCCCAAAGATAGGGTAACACTGCTGGGGTCACCAGAGCAAGATCCACAACACTGGAGCCCAAAGGGCCCAGATACGTGAATTCCCCCTCTGGGTCATTAAACCCGGATCTGTTTAAGGTATATAGATTAAGGGAGGCTGCTACATTAGCAAGTTTTATCCCTGAGGAATTGATCTGGAAATCCTTGGACTTCCTAGGGTTGAGAAGGCCAAATGGATCATCTGGGACCAAGCTGGCATAAGGACTCATGGCGGAATGGTTTGCCCCCAGCCTTGCGTTAAAATCCCCAGTCAAAATCAAAAGAGCCTGAGAGTATTTAAGGATAATCTGTTCCAGGAAAGATTCCAATTTATCCCAAGAGGCCCTCCTAAATGAGCCTGCGTTACTAGGGGGGATATAAACGGTCAAAATGACCAAGGTCAGAGATCTAATTCTGGCAACAAAGCCCAGGGCTATCTGAGAATCTCTAATGGGATGTAAATCTACCAAGGGTAGGTCCTCAGCAATGAAGCACCCCAACTCACTACAAGCGTGGCCTCTAGAGTTGTATTTAACTGCTGACAGATCGTATGCCCTATAGACCTCTAGGCATAAGGGCATGGTGGCCCAAGTCTCCTGAAGTGAGACAATCTGATAGTCATTAATGAAGGCCAAAAAATCAGGGTCGCTCTTATGCCTGTCTCAACCAGCTATGCTCCATGAACATATACACAGTTGTTTGACCGGCTCTTTATCCAGTAGTCATAAGGAGTCGGACTGACTGAGGGCTGGACTAGGGCCCACAGCCACAAGGTCTGTTGACTGAACAGCTGACAATGCTAAGGGATCCAAAGAGAGCCCCCAGGAGCAGCTCCCTTCCCCCATCGCTGCAAGGCCTTGGAAGGAAGCAACAGCAGTAAGGTTCCCCACAAGGGAGATTCCTGCCACCAGAGGAATGGGGCTGATGACAAACTTATATCCGCCTGAGCATGACCTGAAAATGTGCAGGTGGCTGAGTGTTGGATTCGGACCGGACCCTGCTTGGAATTAGAGGATCTAACTACAGCTTTCCTGCATATGGGATCTACCGCCCTAAGTTCCTCCAGCAACAAAGCTCCATGGGAGGGAAATCCAGATTGCAGCGTAGGCATCTGCTGTGACAGGTGTGGGCTCAATACTATAGGGCAGCACCGGGGCTCGTGGAAGCTGGTGGGCATATTATGTCCCCTATCAGAGAATCTATGAACCAAGTTTTTTAGACCTGCACCCTGCAAATCCTCATTGTGGACAGTCTGCTGAGACCCCGAGGGATTTTTTGGGTCCCTTGCAAAGGAATGCCGAGGTTTTAATTGGTTGGTTATTGGAAGGCCTACCTTGCAATGGTCAACTAGGGGTACAGGGGAAAGATGATTAAGGCTATCCTTAGAGATTACCATAGACTCTAAGCAAAAGTTGGCTTCTGTCTGTACCAGGTCCTCAGTCTTATCCTTAATTTCCATAGGGGGAAGGAGTGGGAGCCTGCTATATCACTTGGACACTGTGCAACTTCCTTAAGGTCTCCTGGGGGGCCGGTGTATAGCACCCTGAAGCGGCCTGGGGGGGACCAGACTGACTGACCAGACGCACAAGTACCAGGATTACGGAAAACCCTAGATATGATAATTCCCCATGAAGCCAAAAGAGAGGAACGAGAGTGTAGGCTATTGGCCATGAACTGGGAGTGAAAATAGAGAACAACCGTCTGTTCCCAACCCAGGAAGGGTAGATATACCACCCGTTCCAGGTTGTGAACTGGGACCCTGTGCCCCAATATGGTGCTCAAATGGCGGAGTACCCTAACCTTTGTATCCCAAAGGGGTATATGCCCATTGGGCAATGGCAGAATCTTCAATGCGGGGGCTTCATGGATTACCTGATGATTAGGTCAATCTACCAGGGGGAGGATCACTCTGTCACTGAGACCCAATGTAAGGGATGGCGTGGCAGAAGATTCAGATGACTCTAAAGTTGACGTAGGGCCACCTATCCCCTGGCTAGACTGGCTGGCCAGCATCTCCTTCAAGGCGGCCTCCAAAGGTCTGTAGAGATTCAACATCTCCTGCAACTGGGGTTGAAGTGCCAAAAGCTGGGTTTCTATCCCCTTCACCCCAGCCGAAAGCGCTGTCAATGCACCCCCAAGATCCTGACATGGTGTGTCCACAATGTGGTGCATATTATCCCCCCCTTCATATCCCAGTAATGGAACTTGGGGCTCCAGCCCCCCACATGGAGGAACCAGCTGGGCAGACAAAGCTGTTGTTGGCTCCAATGGCTCAGATAGGGGGCGGGGAGGGGGTCCTGTTGGAAAATGGTGGGGCAAGCACCCACTGGCACTGGCACCTCAGCTGCCACCAGAGCACTGTCCAGAGAGGTCTGCATAGATCCCTCTCTGTCATCAGAGTTAAAACTCTGACTAGTTGCAACAAAATTAGTAAGTTTTAATTGCCTCCCACGGGCCCTAGTGATTATGGTTTGTTTCCTTTTTAAAGTCATTTTGTCCAAAGAACTCCACTTCACCTCTATATAGTATCACTTCACCAAGTATATATGTATCCACCCACTGAGCAACTTGACCCCAGCTGGAAAAAGGACCCCTGACAATAAACCTGGCCCCCTTTCAGCCACGGCGGGCAGCCTGCAGAACCACCGCAGGTGGAATCCTTAAGAGTCTCTGGGTCAGCTTCCGGTGGCGGACGGTGGGTGGGGGCTGGCGAGGAGGGGGTGGGGACCCTGGTGCAGTGACCCCTGCCCCCCACACTCACAGATCCTTCCCTTTCCTTCCCTGCAGGTGGATCAAGCTTCCTGGTGCAGCAGTGGAGAGTCTGGCTGTCCCGGCAGGAAGTGAAGCAGTAACAACCAGGCAGGTGGAAAATGACTCTCCCCTGGCAGGAGCTCCAGCAACAGGTGGTGAGTCAAGTTGGAGAGTGCTATTCCAGGCTTCAGACAAATCAGTTACATCCAAGTCAGCAGACGTACAACGAAGGGGGGTGATGTCAACTCCAACACGGCCCCACAAACGGCCCCGCTAACAGCCGACACCCTTTGGGTGTTGCCCTTTGGGCTGCTGCCCAAAGGCCCCCAGCCCCTGTATAATATACCTGGGGGGGAAGATGAAGACAGCCAATGAGTGGGCCCAAGCGGTAGCTTCTCCCCTTTTCCAAGTCCCTCCTCTCCCAGCTGCATACACTCTGCTAGGACTGAGATGAGAGCAAGTGTTCCTGTTCTGCAGGGAAATACCGAACTTTTGGGAGTGCTCGCAAGTGTTCATCGGTACTTCATCACTCTCCGGTGATTCCATGCGTCTGCCATTGTCAATATCAGCACCTGTGATTTTCCATCATTTTTTGTTATTTCCCAGCACTTTTCGTCACTTTTTGGGACTTTTCAGACTTTTACAGCACATTTACAATTTCCAGCATTTCCCTGGCATCCACAGCCCCCAGGGACATGCACATGGCATACAAAGGGGTTGGGATCAGCCTCATAACAGCTCTGTTCAACTTGCAAAAACTAACAACAAATGGTGAAAAAGTGGGAAAGCTAGTGTTTCCACATTGCGCAAACGAAGGTGAATGACCTGTTTCCAATGGAAACCACATTCACCACAATTTGTCAATTTAGCCCTATGCCACCCGTGGCTAATACCCATAATTTTGGATACCATATCGGGTGCCTGATGGGCTACCTAAGTACAACTGGGAACCCGATTACCCGAAAATACTGGGCATTACAATTACTGAGTTAGGGATGTACCAATTTACTGATTTGTACCAATTGGTAAACTGGTAAAGGAATCGGTATCAGAAGCCAGAAAATTAGTGTTGGAATATTGAGACAAAACCCAGCAGCATTTCAGTACATCAGGTTGCCTGTTGGACACTAATTGAGTACTTACTAGTACCTGAGGTTTCACGGTCGGGTATGGCAATTTTGACAGGCTTTTCCATTTTTGCAAGTAGTCGTTTTCAGTTCTAATGAGCTTTTAGATGTACTTAAACCAGTGTACTGTGTCTCTAGTCTACTAACCTGCAAGCGACCCCGAGCCTGTTCTCACAAAACAGAGCCTTATCCAGGGGTAGTCTATCCCCATATAAGGTTCTACCTGGGTTAGTTTACCTGGGGTAAAGCTGCGCATCTGACCTCTCCAACCTGGGAGTTGTTCACACACAAATAAACCCACTGCCTACACAATGCTAGCACATGGGATCAGTGTGGTAGGGGGCAGCCTGTCAGAGCTCCTGCCCCTTTAAGAGTGCCAGCATGCCGAGACTGGAGTGGTTGGGTGTGACAAATTGGGAGAGTGGAAGTCTGGCCATGCCTATGCTCCCAGCATAAGAGGAAAGCAGCTCCTCAGGAGAATCAGTCTCTGCCTGGAAGAGCTGAAGTAGAAGGAGCTCCAGCAGGATCACTGTTCAGTGCTGAACTCTGCTAGGACCTGCTGGAGGGTGAGAGCTAACTCAGAGAGACTGCTGTCGAGGGGTACTGAAGAACCAAGCCTGGGGACTGCGTCTGGCTAAGCTTGGGTATAGCTAGGGTTTGGGAGCAGGAGGAGTTGCATGCCAGGCATTAGACAGGACCTGGGGAGACTCTGATGCGTATGAGCTGATCCTGGTGAAAGACTACATTTAATTAATTTTTCTATCTATCTATCTATCTATCTATCTATCTATCTATCTATCTATCTATCTATCTCTACCCCGCCCCTCTCGCAAAAGCGACTCGTGGTGGTTTACAAATGCAAAAAACAAAACAAGAATCATAATATAAATACAAATACAAATATATAAAAATAACAGTATAAAAACACATTAAAACACTGCGCCCTGCTACAAGTAGTCACACGATTAGTGCATGGTATAGCTGAAAGGGGTACCCACACAAAGAAGGAAGCCTGTGGGATTCATGGTAACCAAACAGATACCATTTTACCTCTTTCCTTGCTTCCCTTTGAGGGGAACGGGCCTGTTGCCACTGCCGAGGTCCAAACCCCATTGCTTTTGCCTCATGATGCCTCCTACCCCAAGGTAAGTGGCAAGTGCAGAAAAGTGGGTAAATTTAAAACTAATTTTGTACCCTGGATACCTGCCTAGGTATGCGGGTAACTGTGCCTGCAGGGCTGCACACGTATGTATGTAAGTAGGTACTTGGGGGTAAAAAAATTAGATACCTATTTCAGCTCTAGTTTGTGGCAATCTAACCATGGGATCAAGTTGCACAGGCACACACACCCCAGCAGAACTGTAAAAGATGCCTATACTGCAGCCTTTGGGGTAAAGTGAGGTCTGGTAACATTGAGTGGGGATAAATAATCTCCTCCCCCATCCCCAGACCAGAGAGGTCAAGCAAACAGCTTTAACCCAGGCAAACTACCCTAAAGGTAGCTCTATCTGGGGTTTGCTTACCACCGAGTAAGGCTGTGTTTTGTGTGGACATACCTTTAGCTAGTACAAGTAAGGTTTAATTCCTCTCCTTTTGTCTTTAAACATTGTTTCTGAATTTGAGTTTGGAAATATTCTAGCATGAAGCACTTCAGTTTCCTGGAAAACAAAGAATCTTCTCTAGACTTCTTATAACCAGAGAGTCACAGTTCCTTGATTTGCTGAAAGAATGAGGCCAGGGGCTTATTTATTGAATGCTTAGAGCTCTCTCTATTAGCTGTGGTTTCAGATTAATTCACTCTGCAAATAGCTTTGTTTTTTGTCTAATTAATGTGGCTATGCTTTAGATACCCCAAAGAACCATATAATTAACTTTAATACACGGGTTGGATTCCAATGAACTGTAAAGTCTCCAACAGTGTTCTTGGATGCATGTTTTCTCTCTATGGGGCCAATTCAATGATCACACACATGTCAGGGGTGCATGCAGGATACGCAGACCATGAGATCAGTCCCACCGTCTCCCCACTTCTCCCTGTCACAGCTCCTGATGCCATTGCTCTCCCTACTCACTCCCCACTGGCAGGAATTCTCTTGTACCCCAAAAGAGGGGTGGGGGAATAGAATCATAGAATCCCCCCTCCGCGATAGCAGTGGCGGGGGTTTGGCGCGGCCGCCCCCCCCACTCCCCCGAGCGGGGAAGGACGGGGACATGGGCGGGGTTCTTCGGCCTCTAGGCTTTCGAGGTGGGAGGGGCCTCTTGTTTTGGCACGGCGGGGAGATTGGGGAAGCGCCCGGGACTCTCGCGAGACCAGCGAGATCCCGGGCTCCATCTTAGGCTCCCTGCTCTGGTGCGGCATTCTGTGCAGCCAGAGCAGGGGCAAGGACGTGCAGCACGAGCGGGTGGCCCAGTGCAGGCCACGTGGCTCATGCGGCAGAGCGGCTAAGAGGCTTTAGCGCCTCGAAAGCGGGTGCCCCGACGCCTCTTTTCACGGCGGCCAAGCTCGAGGCAGGGAGACCAGCAGGCCCAGTAGGGCCCAGGTAGTGAGCCATGTGGGGCTCTGGCCAGATTTAGCAACGGCCCAGCGGCCGGCGGGGTAGGCCCGCCGCTATCGGGAAAAAAAAGGAAAAGGCCCGGCTGGGCCTCCCACCTGGCAAGGAGACCCTAGTGGGCTAGGAGGGGTAGGGTGGCAAGGCCTATTCAAGGCCTGTGTTGTGCAAAGGCCCTGGGATGGGCGAATAGGCTCTTCTGACCCCCAGTGCCAGAGACCCACTGGGTTTGGGGGCACAGCGAGGTTGGCCCCCCCCACCAGGGCCGGTAGTGGGAGGAGCAGGCCACTGGGGCCTGTGTCCTGGTGCTTAGGCCCACCAGGGCCGGTGAGGAGGTACAGGCCACTGGGCCTGTGGTAGGTGCAGTCCCTCCCGGGCCTGTGTGTAGGGTGCAGGCCACCACGACCTGTGGGTAATTATAGGCCCGCAAGGGCCTGCGTATGGTGCCAGGGCCCGTGCGGGGGTGAAAGCCCCCCCATCAGGGTTGCGCAGGGCCCGTGTCGGGGGTGTAAAGCCCACCTGGCCTGAGACTGGGCACTGCCCAAAAAAAAAAAAAAGGGGCCAGTGTTTGGGGGCCTTAGGGGCGGCAAAAAGAGGTTGGTTTCAGAGAAAGCGCTGGGATAGGGAAGACAATTTTGCCTGGTAATCCTTGGCCACAGAGGTGACCAACATGCCACCTAAGAAACGAGGGGCAAAAAAGACCCCCGTGCCAAAGAAAACGGGGGGGCCAGGAAAAAAGGGAACAGGACAGAGGGGCAAAGGAGGAAGTGGGGACAGCCAGGCTGAAGTCTTGAGAGAGATGCAGGAGCAGCTGGCTGCATATCAGTCCAGGATAGAGGATCTTGAGAGCGCCCAGGAGAGAAGGGGAGCGACTGAATTAGCCACAGAGAGCAATGCGGGAATGGGGGATTCCGCCGGGGGCAGGACCAATTGCCCCCCTGGGGCAAGGGGATCTACCCGCCTGGGGAGGCGTTGCGCTGTTCCTTCTCGCTACAGGGACGAGGAACCGGGACCCAGCAGGAGGAGAGAAGATTCGCCGCCCATACCCCATGCGTGGGGTGAGCCCTCACGGGAAGGAAGACAGGGGGGAGACGACAGGTCGGAAGGGGCGTGCCAGATTCCTGCCAGTTCCGGAAGCTACAGCGGAGAACAGAGGTTCAGGGGAGACACGGGACTGCGGGCAGGTGAGGAGTGGGGCGACCCATGGTGGGACGAAGGCACGGGGCAGTACAGCCCAGAGTACTATAGGCCCCCCATCTTGATTCCACTGCAGATAGGGATGCGCAAGAAGGTGGTTATGGGGGCTGGAGATGGCAAGGGGGGGGCGCTAGCCCCACTGCGCCCAGGCATCCGCACCGAGCTCTATGTGAAGGGTGCTCGGGTGGCACGGATCGGGGTTACTCGGCAGCGGCTCATGTGTGGGGAGCCCCCCAGTGTTGTGGATGTTCCATGGCCCACCGCTGTCCGAGCAGAGAGGCGGCGCGCCCCCTGGCGGGCGGACACGCGGATGTGTCGGCCCCCCTGGGGGAGCACCTCCTTCAGGCGACGAAAGAAAAGATCTGGAGTGGTGAATATATAGACATATTCGCCCTCCTTTTCAGTGATCCGATCCCGGATCCCAATGACAAGGAGGAAATAAAGGAAAAAGAGAAGTTTAAGAGGCCAAAAGCGGAGAGGTCGTGGTCCAATTGGACGGCGGCTTATACAATCTATATGGGAGTCACATTGATCAAATTTCCAGACCGGGGACTGGAGATGCTCAAGTACTCCGATATAGTGCGGAGGGCATTTGATACGGGGGGCCCCGGAGCCTGGCTGCGCTACGATGAGTCATTTAGACGTAGGGCAGCCAACAATCCTAGATTGAGGTGGGACGTGCACGCCCCCGACATTTGGCTCGAGTGCATCAGTTGTGCCAGGTACACGCCACGGTCGGATAGCGGGCATGTCCTTACTAGACCAGGGACCACGCAGGTGGGGTCACCGACTGGCCGGGCACGTCAGTCCCCAGCAGGACCGACGTGTTGGGATTTCAATGATGGGGGCCGGTGTTTTCGTGCCCAGTGCAGGTTTAAGCATGTGTGTACTCAGTGCGGTGGTGAGCACTCCGCATCAGCATGCTCCCGTTTCCGGCAATACGGAAACAGGATGCGAGGGCGGGCAAACACCAGACAGGGGGCCGCGGGACAAGGCGGGCCCTCGGCGACAGTGGGAAAGGGCCCCAACCCCAGTTCAGCATGAGGTATTGGAGGCTGCCACCCAAGATTACCCCGATAGAGCAACTGCCCAGTACATTGTGGAAGGATTCCAACAAGGTTTCAGGATCCCGACGGTGGGCCCACGGTATCACCTGGGAGCGAGGAACTTGAAATCTGTGGTGGGGAACGAAGAAATAGTGCAGCAAAAGATCGACAAAGAAGTAAAGGAAGGCAGGATTCAGGGCCCCTTTGAATCCTTGCCCATACCATCACTGTGGATATCCCCCCTGGGTATCGTGCCAAAAAAGGCACCAGGTGAATTCCGCATGATTCACCACTTGTCTTACCCCAAGGGCGAGTCGGTAAATGACGCAATACCCTTTGAACTTTGTTCTGTGCGGTACGCATCATTCGACTCAGCGGTCGAAATGGTGCGTGCCTGCGGAACATCTGCCCTCCTCGCGAAGTGTGACATCAAGTCGGCATTCCGACTCCTGCCGGTGCACCCCGATGACTTCGAGCTGTTGGGCATGGAGTTTGGGGGCCGATTTTACTTCGACAAGGCAATGCCCATGGGATGTTCAATCTCATGCGCGGCCTTCGAGAAGTTCAGTACAGTATTGGAGTGGATCACGCGACGCCGCACGAGTGGCGGGCGGATCACGCATTATCTCGACGATTTCCTCTTCGCGGGAAGGGCAGGCACCACTGAATGTGAGCAGGCAATGTTGGCATTTCAGGAGGTGACGGAAGAGATAGGGGTACCTTTAGCGCAGGAAAAAACAGAAGGCCCAATAACAAAACTGACCTACCTGGGCATAGAGCTGGACACAAATATGTCACTCTCCCGACTCCCGGAGGACAAGTTACGGACGCTCCGGGAAGCGGTGAGCAGTGCGGGGTGAGCGAAAAAGGTGACAGTCAGGGAATTGCAGTCCCTCCTCGGCAGCCTTAATTTCGCCTGCCGGGTCATTGCACCAGGTCGAGCATTCATGTCCCGTCTATATGCCCTGGTGGGGAGCGATCGCCCCCCGCATCACCACGTCAGGGTGACAGCGGAGATGAGGGAGGATTTGGCTACTTGGGAATCTTTCCTGGCACAATACAACGGGGTTAGTTTCTGGCGGCAGCGACTCCTGTTGGAAGCGGAGCTCCAGATACAGTCAGACGCGGCGGGGGGCCATGGCTTTGGAGTTTACTTCAGAGGAAAGTGGTGTGCAGCCCCCTGGCCTGCAGCATGGGTGGAACAAGGGATAACCCGGGACCTGACATTCCTGGAATTTTTTCCCATCGTGGTGGCGGTGGAGTTGTGGGTCGCTGAATTCGCCAATAAGAGGGTCTTATTTTGGTGCGACAACATGGCGGTCGTCCATGTTGTCAACAAGTTGTCGTCTAAATCGCAGAGGGTCATGAGGCTGGTGCGTGCCTTTGTTCTCAAGTGTTTGAGAGCAAATATTTTATTCATTGCCAAACACGTGCCGGGGATTGCCAATGGCATCGCCGATGCCCTTTCTCGATTTCAGGCAGACCGCTTCCGCCAGCTGGCCCCAGAGGCCAACGAGAAACCCGACCCGTTCCCGAGGGACATGTGGAGCCTTGGATTTTAGAGCTTTACCAGGCAGTGCAGGGATCCCTCGCGCCCAGAACCAGACGGGCGTATGAGAAGGCATTCAGCGAATTCCAGGAATTCAGGTGTCAAAAAGGATGGGACACAGGTTTTCCCATAGCAGAGGGGTGCCTATTACAATACGCCATGCAGTTGCGGGCTGACCGGCTGGCCCCAGGTACGATTGCAGGGAGAATATCGGCTATCACATTTACAAGCCACCTAGCGGGCCACCCCTCCCCTGATAACGGTTTCTTTATGAGCCGTTTGAAGGAGAGTTGGGCTCGCCAAGCCCCCCCCCGGCAGGATACCCGGGCCCCAATCACGCCTCCAATCTTGATGGCCCTTACAGGGGCGCTTGAAAAGGTTTGTTTTTCTAACAGCGAATGCGATCTCTTTACCGCGGTTTTTCGCGTTGCCTTGTATGGAGCCTTCCGGATTGGAGAGATGGTTGTTGATTCTCAGAGGGACAGGTCAGGTCGAGCATTTCAGTTAAGGGACATCTCGTGGTATGGTGATACCCTCATCCTCCATCTGAGGAGGTCAAAGACCGACCAGAAGGGGAAAGGACAGTGGGTTAGACTTCGCCCAGCCAGGGACCCCCGTGTCTGCCCCGTCGGGGCTATGAGGAGGTATTTGGGGTCTCGCCCAAGGGTTGGGGGATCACTTTTCACACACAGTGACGGATCCCCACTGACACGTTACCAGTTTGGAGCGGTCCTTGGGAGATGCGTTAGGATGGCGGGGCTCGACCAAGGTAGCTACAGTGCCCATTCATTTAGAATAGGGGCGGCATCGGTCGCAGCAGACATGGGGTTGTCAGGTGAACGTATTCAGGCAATAGGGCGTTGGCGCTCGAATGCCTACCGATCCTATATAAGGGAAACGCGACCACGGGTCAGCCAACCCGGGCCAACAGCTGCAGTGAGTTATTAACCTTATATCTTTTCCAGAAGCGCCAGTGAGACAAGAACGGTGCGTTGTGTGGATCATCGGACACAGCATCGTCCACTGGGCAGGGAAGAAGGCCGCACGCAGCGGGTGGGGTACCCAGCTGGGCCTAAGTGACCGAGCGAGTATTTTTTGGCTCGGTAGGAGGGGGATGCTATGGGAGCAACTCCTGCCGACATTAACAGGGGCGAAGGAAACATTTCTGGCCCCAGAGGTAATGGTGATCCACCTTGGGGAAAATAACCTCCCCAGAGTAACTGGGCTGGGCCTGACGAAACAAGTGAAGTTAGATCTGAAGATAATACAGGACAGGTTCCCAGCATGCACAATTGTCTGGTCAGAAATGCTCCCGAGGAGAGTATGGAACGCAGCAGTGCGCCCCGGTCGAGTCGACCGGGCCAGACGGAGATCCAACGCTGAAATTGGTAATTGGCTGCGACTCAGGGGAGGTCGAGTTATTAAACATGTGGACATTCGGTACGATAGGGATGAACTTTTCAGGGGTGACGGTGTTCACCTATCTGACGTGGGATGCGATTTGTACCTCGGGGTCCTGAAACAACAATTGAGGCAGTTAATCGGTGGTTTTGGTGTGGCGGTAAACCAGCCAAGCAGAGCTGGCGGTTTTGGTGGCGATGGGCAGAGGTAAGCCCAAGGTTGGAAGTTACACGTTTCAAAGTTAGAAGTTAGAATAGCATAGGTAGCAGCATCTCCTTTAGAGATGGGAAGGTCCATGGCATAGTCGCCACAGCGCGGCCCACTGTATGGCCAACCCGAAGGGAGAGACGGACGGCCGCACCTGCTGGGAGGAGCATCTGCCAAACAGCGGGTAACGGTGTTCTCAACCTTTGCTGGAATTAACCCCAGAGATGGGGCAGCCACGAACAACCCGCCCGGCCTGGGGAAACCCAGGGCACGAGGCAGGGTGTAAGTTAATAGTAAAGAAGGAACAGGAGGTTACCCTCTCGAGTTAATGGGGAACAGGGAACAAGGTACGCACAGAATGCGGGGACCGAGAGGGGAGAAGAGGGGCCCTCCTCCAAAAGGGGTGGTTTAATTAGTAGTAATAAGGTTAGTAGAAATAAGGACCCCAGTTCAGGAAGGGGGTGGAGGCGGGAAGGGTGCCCCCATCCCCCCCCTTCCTGTTTGTTAATTCTTAATAAAGAGTGCGGCCGTTTAATCCCATCGGGCGTGTCCTCGTCTTATTTGGGGGGTGCGCCGACAACTGTAGGGTTACAGGGCACCTCAAGGGTCATCTTGTCCAATCCCTCACTCCAAGGCAGAACCCACTGTTCGAAAGTAGGAAGGGGTGAAGTAGCAATGTGGAGACATACATAGCACAATGCTACACACACACACACACACACACACACACACACACACACACACACACACTTGTACCTATACAGACACTCTATGTCTGGGTAAAAAAAAACAACTAGTCTCTAGTACATAGTATAAAGGTACAACCTCCCCACGCCCAAATTCATGCCCCAAGTCCATTATAAAATTGGTAGATGATTCAAATGAAATATCTTATGGTCCTCAAATATCTGAAAGATTGCCTTTCCCCTCATGTCCCGTTGCAGCCTCTGAGGTCAGCTGGGAGCACTCTCTTGCGGGTACCACCTACTCATGAAGTTTTCACAACAAGAGCAAGTGGAGAGGCGCTCTTGGTGGCTGCCCTACAATTATGGAACGCTCTTCCCTTCTAGGTTTTTCTAAGCCCAAGCCTGCTCATCTTCTGGAGGCGATGCAAGACCTTTTTTCTGACCAGGCATTTGGCAAGCAGGGGTAGGGGTTGGGGAGTTATGGCTTAAGGGATTTTAATTTGTTTTTACTTGGCTTTATTTGGGTATTTTAATATTTGGTTTTATTTTGTGGATTTTTAAAATTATGTTTTTATGTGTTGTAAACTGCCCTCACCCATGTGTGTGGACAGTGGAGGGGGGACATCCATGAAATTGCCACAGCGGGTGGGTGGGGGTGCATTCGTGCTCTTGCACTCCACCCACCTCCACTGATCCCCCATGCACAGCGCAATGGGCACTAATGGCGGATGCTCCGTGCATGGAGGTGGGTGGAGGCAGATGGGCATCCATGGGACGGCCGTCCACGCACCACCCACCTGCCACCGCCTCCACCCATCCACCACAGATTGCGGAGGTGCCGCGGTCCATTTGAAAACGGCCTTAGTGAGAAGAGTGGGATAAAACTGTGAACAACTAAATCTGGAATAGGACACTTACTTCCATGTCACTGAGATAATGGATGGGGACAAAGTAGTTCAGATCTCCTTTATTGGATCATATTCTGTAGGTGAGGGTATGCACGGCTCTTGAGACAGGAAAGGCCTTTTGTCAGGCTACAAGCAAGCCAGAACTAACCCTGAGCAAACACAAGAGAGGTGTATATACATGTCCAATATAAAAACCAAAGAAACAAGCTGCAAGATTGTGTCAATTACAGCTGTTACAGAAGAGTAGGGTTGTCAGCATTTAAAAACAAGGAGAATGTCTGGAAAGCACTCACTAAGTATTGTAGCTTGGAAGAGTTTAGTTTGCTTGGAGAATCAGAAGCACACACAGGAGCTACTTAACTCGGTAGTCATTTTTATTAATCAACTAGAAAGTTCTAACCCCTCCTCTTCAGTCCCTGCTAACCCAGGAACTGCATAGCTACACAACAAAGTTAACCCTCACGTTACCACACTAAGGCCACTTTCAGAAACCCATGTTATAACTTTAGTGCAGCAAGCAGCAAAGCCTGTCAGCCACAATGTACAATTATACTAATTAAGGGCAAAATATTGAAAAAACAAAAGACTTGATCCATATTCCAAACGCACACATTCCCAAGTCTCAAATGGTCTCTGACTTTATAATGAACAGTGTAAAAAGACAAAGCTCTGGGGATGTTTGAAGGCTAAAACTAGAACTGCATCCAGATCTGCTTGAGGCATGTTAAGAGCTGAACACAGAGGCCATCTGAAGTGCACAACTGCAGTAGTTCTTACAGGTCATAAAGAATCAAGGAACTATCTATATATTCTTCGGTCGGGAGCAGGGAGTGATCAGCAAGGAATGGATTGCCCATTGTGAATGTTGATACTTCTTCCCATGTAATCAAAATTGGCCACTGTTGGAGACAGGATGCTGGACTTGATCCACCATTGGTTTGACTCAGTATGGGCACTTCTTAGGTTCTTAACTATAATCAGGGCCCTGGTACTACCACAGCAATTTTGGTAGAATTTGGCACTTGGCTAAATTCTCACAGAAATTGCCTCTGTTATAGTAGAATGATAGCTTGAGCAGTGAGCATTGTGAGCTTTCCAGCATGATAGGTACATAATGGCGAGCCACCACCCTGACCTCCCAACATATATTTGGGTCCACAGGCCCCCTACCATAGTTGCCAAAGAAGAGCAGCTGACAACTGCCCAATGGAGCAGAAAAGACCCACAAAATACCTTTCAGATGCACTGAGGATATTTGATGGTTACAACTGATGGAACAAATTACTAGGAAACACATTTATATTCAAAGGTTGCATATTTGGTTCATTTACGTAAATGATTCTGTTGCAGAATTGGAAATTCCTGGTCACAGAATTTAGAATATTGCTTTGCTTTATTCTGCAGAATATACAGGGTCCCAACTGTGTGTGTTTTTACACACACATTTCTCCTGCATGTTTGCTGTTACATCCTGAACTTTCTGTGTGTTTAAATCACTCACCCAGATCTTAAACATCCGGCTCTTTGAACTTCTGTGTAGAACTTCTCCCAGAACTTGTGTGTGTAAAAAGTTTTCCTGGAAAACTGCTTTGCTCCGGGCAGCTGTGGTCACTTGGTTTCCATGGCAGCCTGTCATGTCTACAGCTGCGGCTACTTTAGGCTGCCTCAGGGCAGTGTTTGTGTGAAGAATGCATCCAGGAACCGCCGCAGGGCAGTGTGTGTGTGAAAAATGCATCCGGAACTTACTTGTGAACTTGTAAACCCAGAAGATTGAAAAATCTGGAACTTTAAGGTGTGTGTAAAAATGCCCTATGACATCACACCTTATAGAGCACTTAATCACACAGCTCATTTCTGCAAATAAACTGCCTATAACCCAATCCCATCATATAATATGCTGCCAACATCAAAAGATTGTCAAATGTGAAGGGACTTACAATATATTCTAGAAGATTAAATGTATGGATAACATGGATTTTAAGACTAATTTTGATGTGGTTTCCTTTTTAGCAGCAGTGGTTTTTTGTCTTTTTTTAAAAAAACATGCTTAATTCCAAAAAGTAATCCAATAGCAAAGTCACCTTTCTCCAAGAGCGCATTCCTCCTTTCTGCTGACATTTCAATGGCAGTCCCCAAACTCTGAAAAATAGCTCTACCTCTCTGAAAATGAAACGTAAACAATTCCTCATCTGCCATTTCCGCCTCTATACAATAGAGCGCAAACGCCTCAAAATATGTACCCCTTGCTATCCATTTATCATGCACAGGCTTTGAAATGCTAATGTCACAAAGCACACAAGGCAGTGAGACCTTTTCCTCATATCCCTCTGAAACCATTTTCCCATTTAAGAACGTTCAAGGAGCCATGCCTACAATTTGCTGCGAGAAACAAGAATGTCCTTTCAGAAGAATGGCCTGTTAATGTCAGGGGATATATGAAAGATCACAGACGGAAAAGGCATCTGTGAATAAATTATGACTGTGAAAGAAAATTAAATAAGGGAGATGAGATTTATCATTATTATTATTATTGATATGTACAAGGACAACCATAGCCATTTACTGGAGAACAAAAATCCTTTTGCTTCTGTTTATTAAAGAACGATTAGGACTGCAGACTTGGATAAAGTGGAAATAAATAGCAGGTGATTTGGACATCTGTTGTTTTCTTTACATGACATTTGAGTGAAAACATATTATCCCCTGTCCAAATCGACACCTTCAGAAAGTTTTAGGCTAGTTTTCGTAAGGGGGAAGACTAACCCAATTCATGCATCAGTGTTTCAGTAGTGGCTGTGCAGTATCAATGGCAGTCCCCAAACTCTGAAAAATAGCTCTACCTCTCTGCAAATGAAACGTAAACAATTCCTCATAAACTGTGTGCAAGCAAAGAGGAATCGTTTTGGAATGATGACTAGCTGTTCTGAGTATATGGATAATGGCAGTGGCCTTTTTCAAATGGGCTGGGAGGAGCCACGGTGCGGGGGGATGGGTGTGTGCCATGGCAGGTGTGCGGCACTGCTGCGGCCCATCACATGGACTCACACCCATCTCTACCAATCTCCACGCATGGAAGCACCTCCATTTTATCCAATGCCTCTGTGCTTGGGAGATGGGTGGAGCACAGGCACGCATGCACCCGCACTATGATTGCCAATTGCCATACTTCCTCTTTAATCCAGGACGCGTATGAAAAATACATGGTGCAGGGCTGCATTGGTCCCAATGGAGCCCTGTAACTGGTTCCAATGCAGCCCTGTACCATGTATTTTTGATAAGCATCCTGGATTAAAGGGGATGTATGGCAACCCTAACCCTCACTCACCCGCACCGGCTGTCACATGGATGCCACCCCCCTACATGAGCAGGGGGGTGAGTCTCGTGTGAAAAGGGCCAGTGTCAGTGCATCACAATATCATTACCTATTGTTATTAGGGGTGGTCTTTTGCCTGCAAATGTGTATTTGGTTCCCTTTCATATCTCCAAATTTCTGGATTTAAATGTGGATTTATGTTGTGGACCCATATCTAAAACAAATAAAAAATAAAAAATAATTTTAAATAATTAAAATTACTGCGCATACGCAAAATGGCTGCCAGACCATTCTGTGCATGCACCTCCTTTTTCAAAATGGCAGCAGCAGTATTGCCACCATTTTGGAAAAGGGCAGTCAGACTGCGCGTATGCAAGATGACCACTGTGCATGTGTAGACTGGCCACTGTTTTCGAAAAAGGCAGCCATGCCGCCACCACCTTCTCAGAAAAGTGTGCATGCACTGGCCATTTTGCACATGCACAGTTATTTTATTTTTTAAATCAATTAAGAAATTAAAAATAACAAAAACAATTTTAAAATGACTGCACATGCACAAAAAGGCCAGCGGACCGTTTCGTGTATGTGCCCCCTTTTCCAAAAAGGCAGCAACACTGGTCCAATGAAACGGAGATCAACCGTGAACCAGTTCTCATTTCATCAGAGATCCATTTTGCTTATCTCAGCTTAGTTTCCATTTCACTGTTTCGGTTCAGTCACTTTGGCCATTTTGGTATTTCATTTTGCTTACTGTGCATGTGCAACGGCCAAAATGAAATAAATGGCTGAGCCAAAGTAGCTGAAATTATGAAATAGATGGAGTTATGTAACCGGAATAAATGATATGCAGAGATTTGTTGTGAAAACAAAAAAGTGCCAGATTTCTTCATATTATTACAAATACGTGGGCAATCTCTGCAGATATGAAAAAGGGCAATCCATTTCAGACCTAGGATACCTTGGAACCTTCATGTTGACCCAAGGAGGTCAGGCTCACCCCTTGTGGCCTTTTCTTTAATGGAGTAAGGAACTCACTGGTTCTCATTCTTAATTTTTTCTTGGCTCTGACATAGCAAGGTCCTTTGACCTGCATTCTCTAATGTAGGCTATTGCAGCTGCTGTAATTTTTCTCAAGCAATGTCACCTAGATTTCATCTTAGTAATACCTAATTTACTGATTTAGGCGACTTGCAGAACACCTTAATATCATAATGCATTTTTTTATTTGCATGCCATTTTTAAAATGCGCTTTACTGATTTTTTATTTTAAGATTACCATTTTGGACAACCCACTAGCACAAGATTGCTACCTAATTCATTCAATTCATTTTTCTTCCAGGTAAGGTAAGACAAAATCTATTTTTAATCCTTTATGATATTTATAAATATTGAATAGAGAATGCGTGATATAGTTATATTAATTCTGTGAAATAATACCATGGTATTCACTGTGATTATTATTATTATTATTATTATTAATTTTTCATATAGCACCCGCAGTGTACCTGCCACTGTACAATCAGTAGCTATAGACAAGTCTCTATCCCAAAGGGCTTACAATCTAAGAGAGACAAGAAAGAGAGAGACGAGGGAGAGGTGAACATCGAGAGAGACAAGGATACATTCATGAGGCTGAGAAAATGCACGTGTACATGCTTAACTCAGTTAAGGAGGGCAGCCTCCACAGGAGCTGGCCGCTGAGCTAAGTTGTCAGCGAGGGTTGCTAAGCAACCCTCGCTGGCAGCATGAAAACAATGAGGCCTCTGATTGGCCAGGCGGGATCACGTGATGTGATTTGCCCGCACGGAGCATTCCCTGTTAATTCTAGGGGAACGTTAGCAGCACCCACCCACCCTTCCGCTATACTGTGATTTCTACTGGTTGCATTAGAATGGGCCAGGAAGGAATTTTTTGCAAGATGATTTGGTCAGAGGGCCTTCTTGTTTTTTCGCCTTCCTAACAGTATCAGGTAATTCGGTTGGCCATTAGATGGGTGTGGTGTATTGCTGTTATGATGTTATTGTTTGGTTTAAATTTGTCGCACCCTTGCGGGGGTCCAGTATCAGTTGGGAATTAGAATAAGTTGTTTGTATGAGGCATCTCCTTAAGAGATGGGGGAGCCACGCTTAACTCATTGCAGGGTATGGCAGGCGAGGCGCTGGTTCTCCGGGGTAAGGGTGACCTGGCACGGTGGTAGGATATAGTATGGCCCCCACTGGTGGGCACCTGATGCCTTACTCAGGTTCTGAAGGACTACGTCCCCTTTGGCCGCGCCCCCAGCACAGGACGAAGGGGAGGCCTTAATTTTGTGAGGAGGTCATCAAGGGTATATCGAGACCTCCTCTGTTTGTTAATGAATTCTGAGTTTAACAGTTGATACTGGACCCAAATTGCAATAGGCAATCTTACCCCCCTCACCTAAATTTGATTGTTGTAATTGGATTAATAAAGGGTGTGGCCATGTTCAATCCAAGCAGAGTGTCCTGTCTCCTTTCTGGGGTGCGCCGACAATGGACTTCTTTCTCTATGAGATTTGGTTGCAATATGGCTATTAGATGCCATATGAATTATATTATAATATTCATAATATAATTTTTTGTAAATAATGTTTGCAATAGTCCACCTCCTTCTTTTAACCCATCAGGGCTTCTGCTCTCCACCAATTTAGGCAGGGAGCAGAAGTGACCCCTCAAAACCCGCTCTGGATAGCGCTGAAAAACAAATATCCATAGCAAGTATTGCAGACAGCAATGTTGTCTACTTTGAAGCAAGTCTAAGCAGATCATTCCCTATTATCCATTTCCTATTTCATTTGTGGAAATGAGTATCACTTTATTTCAGCCTGTGACAGGATGTAGCATCCCTTTTCCCTTCCCTCACATTGCCTTTGTTTTCTTTCCCCTTTCCTCTCCCACCCCGTATATATTCTGAGCGTTGCGTGCAAAATATGCAAGTGCATGGGATACAAATGGAGAGTGGAAGTTGTTCCTGTTCGTCTGCATGCACTATAGACCTTGTTTGTTTAATTTGTAGGCATTTTAGGTTTGTTACCTTTGCTTTTCACTCCCCTTCTTTCCTCTCCCTGCCTGGGCTGCATGGACTCTAAAAAGTGTAGTTCTCTGGTAGTAAAAAAGCTGAAGCTTAAATACCGGTGCTGTCAGGTGACTTGCTAAAGAGCAACCAAGGAGAACAGAGCTTCCAATATAAAAGGCAGCCTTCATCGTGTGTGAGGGGGTGGAGATTTGTAAAGCAGGGGGAGAAGGGGGAGGTATCTTGCTTATGACTGTTGGAGGTGATTGTTCTGTAGAGGTGGGAATTTCGGTTCCCCCGGTATCCGATACTGCCGGTATTTTGCTGTACCAGCAGTATCGGATTAATCCGGTAATTGGGGGTACTGGTGCCGGTTCCCCGTGCCGGATTTTTTAAACTCGCGGCCATTGAAATGAATGGCCGCAATGTAAAAGAAACAAAAAAACCCACCCACTTTCCCTCTCCCGTCCAGGCTGCGCGGGTGGAAGGGGGGACACCCCCCACCCACCCTGCCCAGCCTGGATTTTAAAAACATTTTTTTTTACCCGAATTCCCTGCTAGTGCGGGCTCTGGGCTGGAAGGCCTAGTAAAGCGCTGAAGCCAGTCAGTGCTGAAACCGCTGAATCACCATGCTGCAGCCGCCGCTGCCGCCCGGAGCGCAAAAGGTAGACGATCCCTGGGTGGGGGGGTAGGGTGATCCCTGGGGTGGGGGGGTGTTAAACCACCCCTCACCCCAAGGATCACCCTAGTACTTACTGGTGTGGGGTCCGGGTTGCCGATACTGGCATAGTGGCGGCCCGGAGCCTGCAATAGCAGGAACTTCGGGTAAAAAATATTTTTTTTAAAATCCAGGCTGGGCGGGGTGGGTGGGGGGGTGTCCCCCCTTCCACCCACACAGCCGGGGAGGGGGGAGGTATTGTTTTTTTCCCCATTGATTTCAATGGGGACAGTTCCCCATTGAAATCAATGTAAAAATACCTGTACAGGTATACCGGTTCTAATCCGGTAAACTGGTTTTTGGGAAATTGGTATCTGGTAAAACCGGTATCTGTTTTTTTGCCTGAAGTCCCACCCCTATTGTTCTGTAACACCTTGCTTGTCCATGTACTTACAGCAACTGCTCTGCTTGGAGAAATGGGAACCAAGCTCTTTTTGTTTACTCTGACGTTTGCTGTTTATCTGTGTTAAAAATCAAGACCCACCACCATTCAAATTGATACAGTCAATTCAGTATTTTGATTACTTCAGTTAGGTGTATAGTGCATGAATAGCACCAAACTCTATATGGTGAGGCAGAAGCTGAGGTGGGCTGTAGGAGGATAGAGTGGACAGAACTTGACAGCTAGACCTTCCACTCCACTCTCCCTCCTAAGCTCCTGCAGCTCATCTCTAGGATTGTTGTGGGGGTGGTAGACAAAAAGCAGTAGAGTGGAACTAATGCAGGCAAGGGTAGATAGGGATGGGTAGTGCCTCTCCAGTTAAATAGGGATGGGCGAACACTGTTTGGAAGTTCAGAGTTCGGACTGAACTCGACCAGTTCGGTCGACCGAACCAAACTTCTGAACCGAACTCGATTTTCGAACCGAACTGAATTTCTGAACTCGGCCCTGTTCGCCCATCCCTAAAATATAATATTCCATTTAGTTTAATGGGATTTGAATTTACGAACTTTGTTCGGAAGTTCAGAGTTCAGATCGAACTCAAATCGTTTGGTCAACTGAACCAAACTTCCAAACCGAATTTCCGAACTGAACTGAACCAAATTTCCGAACTCGGTTCTGTTTGCCCATCCCTACAGTTAAATGTTAAATGTCACCTCGCGACTCGACTACTGTAACGCGCTCTACGTGGGGCTTCCCTTGTTCCTGGCCCGGAGGCTGCAGCTGGTGCAGAATGCGGCGGCCCGTCTTCTTACGGGGACGGGTCGCCGGGAGCACATTACACCGGTGCTCCGAGCGCTGCACTGGCTGCCGATAGTGTGCCGGGCCAGGTTCAAGGTCCTAGTAATGATCTATAAAGCCCTATACGGCCTTGGCCCCTCTTACCTTAGGGACCGCCTCGCCCTTCGCGCCCCGGAACGACTCCTGCGGTCTGCCGGGGGTGCCCTCCTGGAGGTCCCCCGTGTTAAGCGGGGGGCCACGATGGAGCGGGCATTCTCGGTGGTAGGGCCGCGGCTGTGGAACTCCCTTCCGGAGGAAGCTCGCCTGGCCCCAAGCCTTTTGACATTTCGGCGGAACTGTAAGACCTGGCTGTTTGCCCAGGCCTTTGGGAGGGAGGGGGGGGGGGATTTTTAATCCCCCACCTGTTTATTTATTTTTATATACCACCAGCTTTATTGATTTGTTTTATGGTTGTATTTTAAATGTTTTAAATGTTTTTATTGTTGTAAACCGCCCCGAGCTGCTGTGCAGGATGGGGCGGTATAAAAATCTAATAAATGAATGAATGAATGAAATGTAGGGTGAACAGAATGGAGTTTGGAAATTTGGTTCGGTTCAGTTTGGTTTGAAATTCGAGTTCGGAAATTTGGTTCGGTTTAAAATTCGAGTTCGGTTCGGAAGTTCTGTTTGGTTGACCGAACAGACTAAGTTCGGTCGAATTCCGAACCAAGTTTGGCCATTCAAAACCAGGGTTTTTTGGTGTATGTTGCCACTAGGGATGGTCGAACAGAACGGAGTTCAGAAGTTCGGTTCAGTTCGGTTTTAAATTCGAGTTCAGTTTGAAAGTTCGGTTCGGTCGACAAAACAGACCTAGTTCGGTACGAACTCCGAACTTTTGAACCGCGTTCGCCCATCCCTAGTTAAATGATAATTGAGTTGCCTGGTCTTTTGGGCTTCTAGATGCGGCTGTGGTGAGGGGGTTATGGGCTTGGGAATGGGGTCTCCCCTGGGAGAAAGATAGGGGAGACGGTTGGGTGGGGGAGGCATGGTAGTGAGAGTGGGTAGAGGGGTTGAGATGTGGCTTCAACTGTGTTTTACTTGCATGCTATTAATAGCTGCCCAGAGCTGTATAGATTGGGAGGGATAGAAATCTCAGTAGTAATAAAACAATAATAATAATATAGGCAATCTAGAAATGGCTGGACCTTTAGTTTGTGCTCTTCTCCTTGGCATATGTAGAAGACCTAGATCCTGAAGCAGTTGACTAGGTGGGCATTGGTAATCCTTATCGTGCTGCTCAGGCTTGGGATAAGCATCCTCTCACTAGTCAAGCTGAAACTCACACCCGCTGCAATTGCTGCCCCTGAAGGAAAGTGCCTTATTGCCCTCTCCCTAGCAGAGGTGGCGTTCTAGCACTGGAGAGAGCATTAACATTGAACATAGCACAACAGCAGTCCTCCAGCATTTGCAGTTGACACAGGGGCTCAGGAATGTGGTCGCTTTCAGCTTCATGTGTATGACAAGGTTAGAGAATGATCCTGAAATGACAGAGGCTGTTCCTAACACCAGTGACAAGATAAAAAGGAAAGCAAGCTAGATGGTGCTATTCACGCCACATTCCTTGACAGCCTGAAGCTCCAGAGGCTGCTGCTTATTCACATGGAGAAATGCGCAAATGAAAACGCAAGAGAGAGTCAATAACAAGAAGCCTCATCAAAGGAAATAAAGGAAATGGGACTATGTGAAAGGTGTGTCACACAACTCGCCCATTACTGTCATTGAGGTTCTAGTGAACAACAGTGGAAATTCCATGTATAACGTTGACAGCCTGACAGCAAAGATCCTATCCATCTTACACGAGAAAACTCTTCCTCCCTGTCCTCATCCCCTGTGCAATGAGCATGCATTCAGAGGCAAAGTTACCTCAGAAATACGTGCCAGACCTGAATAATAAATAGCAAAATGGGAAAAACCTCCCCACTCTTTTCTCTTTTTAATTTCCTTGATTATTTGCCTTTAGAGTTGCCATCACTTCAGGCTTGACAGAGACCCCAGGTTCTGGGTGAAACGGCTCTCCCCCCCGGCTATCTGGGGTGCGGACCTGTCAAAAATTGGTGTGGGAGGACAGAGAGCCTTTCTTGTCCCTTTTCCAATATGGCCTCACCCCTTTCAGTGTGCCATGATATAGGTGTTAACAAACGTGACATTGCTCATTTCAACCCACTCTGGCCCACCTGAGCCAGCGCCAAACGTGTGCATCTGTTCTGGGCCCACCTGATGTGGTCCTGGGTTCAGACCCCAGCAGGGTAGGTGGCCGGAAATGTGAGCCCACAGTCCAAACCCAAGAGCCACCCAGGTGGGCCAGAGCAGGCCAAACCAGGTAGGCATGTCTGTTTTCGCTGCAGCCTGGAATGTGGGATTACCATAGCAGCTAGCTATGACTGCCTGTTATTGGCAGCCATGGCTGCCCTTCATGGCGCAGAACAGACTGTCAGACGCAGAGCCGGGACAGAGCCAGCCGCACATCGCTCCCCGCCTGCCCTCCCCTGCTGGGTCAGGCTTGGGGAATGAGTATTCCATCCCCCAACCTGACCTGGCTGGGGATAACCGTCAGTGGGACATGCAGCTTTTTACCCATCATGATGCTCTGAAGGATTGTGGCCACACTAGAAAGAACCTGGGGAAACCCTTGGTCCTGCCCTTTTCGGTAACAAAATATCTAAAAATATGGTAACCCTATATGCTGTTTCCAGAGAAAGTTCAACTAAGGAGAAAATTTGTATAGCAGGAAGCTTCATGGGGATAAGAAAGATGTGTTGGAGTCAATAGCCAGGTGCAAAGACACACCACTCTCAGCTCCGGGCAGATAGGAATACAGGACTAGAATATGACCTTCATATCACCTAGGAGGTGTACACAGCACAAGCACCACAAGCACTATTTGGCAAAGCATTCCTGTAGGTCCACACCCCTAATCCCTGATTGGCTCTGCTCTCCCATTTGTAGGGTTGTCAGATATGCAAATTTTTACCAGCCACATACAAAAAATGCATGTTGAAGGGCTGAACTGGCACAAATGTAGCCCTGCAATGTGTATTTTTCGTAAGTGGCTGGTAAACAATTGTATAACTAGCAACCCTATTTGTAAGAGAGGGCTTTATAAGGCCTCACAGGTAGGGATGGGCGAACGTGGTAGTTCGGACCAAACTCAGTCTGTTTGGTCGACCGAACCGAACTTCCGAACTGAACTTGAATTTCAAACCAAACCGAATTTCCAAACTCTGTTCTGTTTGCCCATCCCTAGTGGCAACACACACCAAAAAACCTGTTTTTGAATGGCCGAACTTGGTTCGGATGTTCGGAATTCGACTGAACTTGGTCTGTTCGGTCGACCGAACCGAACTTCCAAACCAAACTCAAATTTCAAACCAAACCGAATTTCCGAACTCCGTTCTGTTCGCCCATCCCTACTCACAGGAAGGAGAGAGTATCTGAGCAATCAAAAAGCTACTTAGTTGCTGTTGTGTTCAACTCTGCTCGTTTCTGTCCTAAATTCTGCCCATTCCTGCTCCAAACCCAAATAGTCTTCTTCTTTGCAGCCAGCCTAGCCTTGCCCCAGACCAAGATTTCTCTAAGTCTGTGTGACCACAGAAACCTGAGTCTTCATGTGGCTGTCAAAATGTGTAGAAACTCAGTTGCTTCATAAGGAAAGAGAAGAGTTAATCAGGCTTAACTTAACTGGATTAGCTCTCCATATAGACAAACCCATACTGTCAGGGATACAACTTGCCTTTGCTTGTGCACCACTGGATAGGGACAAGCATCAGAGGAAAATGTGATACACCATTTGCAAAAGTCCTTCAGATGGAAGGAATGACAATGACACAATACCGTTTTTAGATGAGGCGCTGCAGAAGCGCCTCCCGAGCTGCGCGTTAAGACAGAAGCCTTCTGCGCTGCCAGAAGTGACGTTCTCCCCGTTGCTGGCAACGGCGGCGGCCAGAGATGTGACGCTTTGCAANAGAAGCTCCTCCTGAGCCGCACGTTAAGACAGAAGCAGGCTGCGCTGCCAGAAGTGACGATCTCCCCGTTGCTGGCAACGGTGGTGGCCAGAGATGTGGCGCTTTGCAAAGGCGTGTTCTAGAGACCTGAAAATTGAGGTCTCTAGAACGCGCCTCTGCAAAGCGCCGCATCTCCAGCCACCGCCGTTGCCGGCAACGGGGAGAACGTCACTTCCAGAAGCGCGACCAGCTTCTGTCTTAAAGCGTGGCTTGGGAGGCACTTCTGCAGCGCCTCGTCTAAAGACGATGTAAAACTCTTATTTTAATAGAGCCCTCATTACAATTGCCCCCATTTTCCCTCCCCATCCTATGGTGCTCCTCTAAGGTTGAATTCCCATCTGCGGCGGCAGTGGCAGCAGAGAGAGGGGCGAGGGAAGACGCGGCAGTGCAGAGGCGCCGACTGACAAGAAAATAGTGGATGTAAACAGGGAATTGCCGCGTCTTCCCTCGCCCCTACCCCTGCCACCACCACCGCCGCAGATGGGAATGTAATTTACCTGAGACAAGCATAAATTTACTGCTGATGGGAGGAGGGTGGATGTACTGGACAATGGATGACAGGTGCCTTTCATAGAAGAATTGCCTACTCCTGTTTCAGTCTATTTTTGACAATTTGTGACCTGTACGCAGTAAAGGATTGGGCCCTTCCTCCCTGTGGCAGCTGCCAGTTTAATCTATTCATTTAATTAGAGGCGCTTCCAGTTACTCAGTAGTGCTGGTTGCTTTTTATTCATTGCTCTGTATTTCACCAGCTGCCTAGAGTTGCCCTTTCCAGAGTTGATAAATGCTGCTTGTTCTACATAGTTAATGAAATCCACTCTTTTAAACTGTCCTTTCCTCCATCTTTTTTATTTATTTATTTATCTATCTATATAACAATTTATACCCCACCCCTCAGAAAGCAGCTTGGGGCAGCTAACAATTTTAAAACAATCTAAAAATAGTAATATAAATACTATACAATAAAATACATACAAAAACAATACTAATACTAACATGGGGGGCAGGAAGAAAAGAAAATATACAAGAACCCTACTACCCTAACTCTCCACCATCTCCCTCACCAAAGGCCTGGCGGAACAGCGAGGTCTTGCACTGTTGTCAAAAGAAGGCAGTCCAGGGCCATCTGCTGGAAGGGAGTTCCACAGTCTAGGTGCGGCCACAGAGAAAAACGCCCTCTCCATAGTCGCCCCCCGAGATACCTGGGGAACTTCGAGAAGAGTGCTCCTGGCCTACCACAGAGGCCAATTCAGAGCCCGGAGAGCTCTCAGAGGCAAACGTTTTGGCATTTATCCTGCAACTGTAGTCTCATAAAGATGCAGGGGAGAGAGGGAAAGAGTTGGGGGGAGAATGTTTGTATGTTGTGGAGAGAACTGTGCCTGTGCCGGCGAATGTCAGCATTTGATAGCATGTGGGCATGAGGTGGAATTTGATCCTGGGGTATTTGCATGTGACTTACCTTGGTCATTTGATGACACTCGACGGCATTTCACTTGAGTATTTCATGGCATGTGGTGACAGGTGATACTGGGGCAACTGATAGCAGCCATTTGGCAGCATTCAATTAACTTGGACATTTGATGGCATGTGATTTATGGGGACAACAGAGGGTCTTTGTGTTGCCAATCAGTGTCCTCATATGAATAGACTCTGGCACCACTAACTTGTTTTCCTTATTCATTACATGCCCCTATATAGACTAATGTATGATGGCAAGATAGCTCTAGGGAGCAGGTTTCAGTAAAGCTTATTTTGACCAGGTGACAAAATAGCTAGGGCACAGCCCTGATAACAAGCACAGCACAGGTGTTGTGATTGTTGTCAGAGGAGCATGAAGCAGATCTAGCATTACGCTAGCATTTGCTGGAAGGAGTGGAGCCTCGGAGGGCAACTGAGGGCCTGCAGCAACGGTCTGTGATGAAAACAACATAGCACCTTTTAGCACAGTGGAATTCCTATTGCTATTTCTTTCTCCTGCTTGTATAGAAACACCCGGTTCAAGGTTTCCTTTCATTCTTTTCTTCACTACATTGTTTTCTTTGCCAGGAACTAGCACACAAAGCATGTTCAGCTGATTGCAGCTGAAATTGTCAGGGTCTTCTGCGCAGAACATCTTCAGCTGTGACAAACACAATGCTTTCCTGCTTTGTGTCACACTCACAGCAGAAACATACTAGCCTCATGGTTTTCTGTTCACTGAAAAACTCATTGTACAATGTGCCCTTGCAGGTGCACGGGCTGAATTGCATCAAAATCCATCAAGAGAGAATGCAAGACAGACCTTGCATGTTAGTAGAATTTGGGCAGAGCCCTATTTAGGCTGGAAATCTGGTCCCAAGCCTGGCCCCAAGCCCATTGGCCTTCTCAATCTGGACCCAGTGTGTCGGGGTGGCCTGCCCATGATGGCATGACACCCTGTTTCAGACTATTCCAGAAAAGGGGTAGGTTAAGGTGTTCCCACACCTCTTGCCAACGTGGCTTCAACCCCATAGAGTACCAGGAAGTAACAGCACTCAGGAGTTCCGGGAGCAGGGTTCAAGGGGGTGCAGTTGCACCACCTGGTTCCCACCTGGCCCGACCCATTCCAAGGCCTTTTTGGGGGGGGAGGTGGCAGAGCTACATTGTAAACAAGTAGGGTAAAGGGACCACCAAGAGTGGGGGTGCAAAGGGATGCTCCCACCCCCTGCATGCTCTCTGAATTTAATTCTGCAGGCATACACATGAGGTGAAGTTGCATCAGAAAGGCAAGGGGCTAAGCTGCTCTTCCAGCCCTTTCTAATGTGACACCACACCCCCTATAGAGTGTTCTGATATTGCAGTACTCCTTATGGGTGGTGGACAGGCAGAACATTCTGCAGCTGGGCAGTCCACCCTAGTTTAAACCCCTCAAACAGAAGGTTGTAGGCCTCCGAATTGTGTGGCAATACAAGGATTTCCCAGAACCGTCTCTGACAGCTCCCAGTGCAACAAGAGAGGTATTTCTATATTCTGAAGCTGCCAGGAGCTGACATGAACCAAGGCAGACAGCCATGAACCAGCATGGAGTGCTCAAAGCTAAGCTGGGCAGGCATGACATGAGTAGGAGCAGAGCTTAGGCAGGGAAGCAGGACGGACGGCCTCATTGTCATACCAAGAACCACTGTGCTGTCAGGACACTTCCTTTTTCTGTGCTGACCTTATTTAGGCTGGGTCAATGAATTAGCCACATAGGGTAAAACCAGATATACAGATGGTGCGGTGGCTCCCCAGCCGGGGAAACCGCAGCCTACACGGCTCAGGTAGGGGCACAGAACTAATGTGCCTGTGGCTAGGGAGCCATCCCACTGCCCACACAGCGCAGATAGGGCAGGAAGCACAACAAACGAGTAGGCGGCTGGCCCCACACACACCCTGCTCCCAGCACCCCACCAAGACAGATAGCAATGGCAGCCCCTGACCACCGTAGGGCAAGTATGGTGGGACCACACAGATGCGCTGGCCTGCATGGGCATCCCTTAGCCCAGGTTGTGATCTCAGAGGTTTTCTGAGGACACTAGGAGTGTGCACCAGGGCCCTATGTTGTTTTTCGTTATTGTTATTGTTTTCATTCTTAAAATGTGTTTTATTGTTATCGTTATTAATGAAATGTCATTTTTCGTTATTGTTCTTTTTGATATCAGTACCGATTTCAGACAAAGATTTTGTTTTTGGTATTGTTATTTGTATCAATATCGATATTAAATATGTACTGTATGTGATCTAATTATACAAAACCTAACCTAAACCTAACCTATATTTATACAATATGTCTATCCTGTAATCTTAATATATATATAATAAAACAGACTCGCCTAAATACCTATATAATATCTAAGCTCTCTCTATATGTACACAACTAATATCTATCTAAAACTAAGGGAGACCGGGGAAGGGAAAAGGAAAACTATTATCTAATTATCTATATAACTATTCTAATCTAATCTATATGTCTATAATATATATCTATATCTATATCTAATCTATACCACCTATCTATATGTACAGGGTTCCCTATATATAGTGTACAGGGCAGGGAAAGGAAGAAGGTAAAATGTAGGGTATGAGGAAGGAAAGGTATTAATACAATGAGGGCTAGGGATGATTTTTTGTGTGCAAGCACCACAGTTCTGTCAACGCAACCTAACAAGCAGAGCTCTCACAGAATGGAGAGAAAAAGCCTGACCCTCCCATTATAAAGGGCTGCAGTGCCCTCCCACAGAGCTCCCCTGATTGGTTGTGGGAGGCAGCAGGCATTGAGCAATCACAGAGTGCCATGAGACTGCTGGGGCCTGCTTGCGCTGCTCATTGGCAAGCGATACATCCATCAGATACTGTTGAGCTGCTTGCGCCTCCCAACACAGGCACAGTTCAAGCGTTCAACCCTGTAGTGTTTAGGGCTCTGAGATGTCTTTTCCCTCCTCCCCTCTCCATACTTTCTCTCCAAAACCCAACTGCCACTGCACCAATAGTAACGATAACGATATTGTTGTTTTCATTATCATTGTCATTATTCTCAATTGTCGTTTTTGTTATTACAATAATGATAACAAAAATGACATTTTTCATTATCGTTATTGTAATAACAAAAACAACATGCACACCCCTAAAGGACACAACCCAGGCTAACTACCTACCCACCCTGGGGCAAAAGTGGGTCAACATCTGGTCAGGTCAAAACAGACATGCCAGTGACTTCCAGGCCAAAGCAGGCCTACACAGGCCACTGTCATGTCTGTTTTTACCCACAGAGTAAAATTGACCAGTCAGGAGCAGGGGGTGCCTTGGGTTGCCAGAGAACAAGTGTATAATTTGCTTTCTTGCCCCCAAATCCCAGGTGGCAGAGCAGTAAGGAATCTGATTGGGATTCTGGAGTCCTTGGCGTGAATCCAGGTTCTGCACTGGGTTCTGACAGGGCCTTCTGCTCACTGGAATGGCCATTTGGTGCCTGAGACAGCTACAGGTAAAGCAGAACTGCTCTGGTTTATTGTGGTCAGGAAATTTAAGCTCCTTTAGCTGAGCTGTGCTGTGTACAGCTTGCATGATGCCCAAGATCAAACCCTTTTCATTCTGGAGGTTTAATCATTGTTGCTATTGGAACAGCTAAGTGTTCAAGGTTTTCATATATTCTGTGGTTTCTGTGCTGGACTGAGGTAGTTAATTCAACAATGAGACAGACAAATAAGCTAGACAAATGAGTTATAACTAGCTGGCTCTCCCTGCAGGGACAAAAGTTGTTTTACAAGTTATTGAACAATGACTGACACTGGAGGAGAGGGTGACTCTAATGAGGACAGAAGTGCTGCAAAGACAACAGGGCTTAGTGGTTGTGGGTTTACCTTTGGTGCTGCAGCTGAAGTAAGCACTGGGAATAAATATATACCATTCCAAACGAAGGCACAAATTATAAAATGCACCAAAAGAGCAATAGCTTCAAAAGGAATTACAGAGGTAGGTTAGAACGCCGGCCCCATAAGGATGATAGGCTGATATATTACCTCTATTTGAAGAACTCCTCAGAGCAGGGAGTCAATGTTCCCGCTTCTCCTAAGACTGTATTACAGCCCTATTTGATTCCTTGGTTTTGGAGCAGGGAGGAATCGTCCCCGTCGCTCCTTGGATCAAGTTACAGCTTTTGCTGATCTTTTGTAATGGGGCTTCTTTGAAGACGGCTTATTAGGACAACATTAGTAAAGAACTCCTGAAGAAGCTGCAGTGGCAGTGAAACGTTGGGACTTATTTGATCTTTCTGCTTTTCTGGATTTGATCCTATTGGTATCTGCGCCCCAGATTGTCTTGAATCCATTTGGAAACACTGAGTTTTTTTGTTATTAGCTCTTGGTTTCTATATGGTGCCTTGTCTTTTGCCCTATTTATTTACATTGTTCTACATTTGCTGATACATAAATGTATCTTGTTTAAAATTCCTTTTGAAGTTATTGCTCTTTTGGTGCATTTTATAATTTGTGCCTTTGTTTGGAACGGTATATATTTATTCCCAGTGGTTACTTTTACTGTTCCTTAATACCGTGTTGCTTGTGCAGCTGAAGTAAGAGCAGGCTGTTCCCCTCACCTCAACCACTGGGGTAAAAGAGCACCAGAATGCCAATGATAAAGGGGTGGGGCTGTGGAGGGCAGGGCCACGGGGACCCTGCATTTTATTTTTGCCCTGGGTCTTGCAAATTCTTAAGCCAGATCCAAGGGAGACAGAGGATGGCAGCCCCACGTCTGCTCTGTCTCACTGCTGGGTGGCCTGTCCGTGTAAAGGTGGGCTGCCGGATGTGCAGGTGGAATCGGCGTTGCCTGTTCTGCTCCTGCCCTGCTTGCGGCGCTCCGGACTATCCAGAGCAGCATGGGTGGAGTAGGCCGCCCACACCTGGGACACCGGCTAGAGATGGAGCTGCTCTCAGTCTGTTCAGCGGAAGACTGCTGCAGCTCTGCTCTCGGCCGGTGGTTGCCCCAGGCAAGCCCATAGCATTGAGGGCAGAAGCCTAGAGTGTTGGGTGATCAACCTGCAACTGTATGGTGTGGGGGAGAGAGGTGTCGCCAGGTGAGATTGTGGGCTGCAGCAGCCACTGGATCTGTGTAAACCCGGCGCTGGAGGGACTCGATGCGGGGGACGTGGGGCTCACCACCCCTCCACATGCTCCCCAGGGATTCCACGACTGGTCCTACCGAGAAGGTCATAATGCTACTGTTGTTTTCAGCAGTATAAATCTGGAGCAAGCCCACTGAACAATCTGAATGTCCAATGGTATAACTGAAATATTAGTCCCAGGGTGTGAGATTACCCCGAGAATCATGGTAAAGTGTTAATCATAGAGTTGGAAGAGACCTGGAGGGCCATCTGGCCCAACGCCCAGCTCGGATGCAGAATGACTACAGCTATAACATCCCTGACAGATGGCTGGCCAGCCTCTTTTTGAAAACCTCCAGAGATGGAAAGTCTACAAAGTCTCTAGGCAGCTTGTTCCATTGCCAAACAGTTCTTACTGTTAGGAAGTCCCCCACCCCACCCCCGATATCTATATATCCCTATATAGAATTAGGAGTCATTTCACTGCTTAGGAACAAAGCTGACTAGCATTTTCTAGAACTGCATGAAAAGAAGAGCGGACATTTATGTGACAAAGGAGATGGAATTAATGAGATGCATATTAGTTCACGAAGTTCTCAGCCAGCAGAGGAAAACGCAACTTTCTTTCCTGGAGAACAGCTTTTTTGAAATGGGTGGTGACACACCACTCAACTTGATGGATGGTGACAAGAGCGGAGGATACGTGATTCCCAGGAGGGCTTAAGGTTGTAACATCCACCTATTTGCCTATTCTACTTTTAGTTGCTGTCAGAATGAAAGCGTGTCTTTTTAAAAATCCCAAAGTCACATTTTCTTTTATTTCAGGACTGTGGAGCTCAAAGGGGCACTATTTATCAGCAGAAAATACTTCTCATTATCTGTATGGAAAGGACATCTCTGTTGCAAAGATAAAGGGGGAAAGTGGGTTTGATTCCACAGCTGAGAAAATCTACATAAAAGGCAGATGTTGGGATCAGAAACTTTAAATTACCCACAACAAATTTCTTTGACAATTCAAAGTGGTCAGTCTGAATGCTTTTCATTCCTTTCCCACTTGAGATTAAAGGTGAAATATTTACCCTGATGGAAAAACATTATCTAATCTAATGTGTAAGTGCCTTCTGTGCTGCAGGCAATGGCTTGTATGTGTGTAGCAGGGAGATTCCCACTGAGGTCCACTGACCAGGGGCGGATTGGGAAATCAAACTGAACCGGGAAAATATAGCCTTAGTGGCCCTGTGCCGGCGGCTTTGCCGCTGGGGCCCTGGAAACGGGCCAAGGGGGTGTGGCTTGGGGGGCGTGGCTTGGGGGGCGTGGCTTGGGGCGGGCAGAGTGCACCAGATTTGGGACCTAGCAGAGCGGAGTCCACAGACTCAGATCCTCAG
>QEPC01006530.1:2104966-2126184 GCA_003113815.1 Sphenodon punctatus | reverse complement strand
GAGGGGGGGATTCTGGGAACTGCACAGCTCCCAGTCTCCCCTCCCCCCTCCATACCCGGGCGCCTGTGTTGGGTGCCCAGGTATGAACTTTCCCCCTGTCTGGCCCCCCACAATGAAATAGTGCCCCCTGCCAGCACTATTTCATTGTGGGGTCCCTTTATGCAGAATGGACGGCGCTTCTAGCTGCCCATTCCACATAAAGGGAGAAAACGCCTCCCTTTTGACCCTGAAGGCTTCCTTAGGAAGCCTTCAGGGTGGGTGTGTGTGTGAGTCTCTGGTTTGTGTGTGACACACACAAACCAGTGACAATGTTCTGAGCCAGCTCGAAGAACCTTGTTTGAAGTAGCAACCTTCTGAAGGTTGCTACTTCAAACAATGTTCTTCGAGCTGGCTCTGCACATGAGCCCAGGCTCGGCGCGACTTTTTTTTTTTTTCTCCTGTCGGCCGGTCGGGGGCTTGGGCGACTCCTGGGGCGGGGGGGGGGCATTGCCCCTGATATCCTAGGGGGCACACCACCCCTGCCTCGGCCCCTTCCACCAACATCACCTCTTGTCAATCGCTGGTCTAAAGAAAGGAGAGATGTGATCAGTGGAACAGCCTCTCTCCACAACCTTTAGCCCTTCCCATACCTCTGGCTTGGGACATCCCAGTATGAGATAATGACCTAAGCCAGATCCATTCACATGGATTGGCACTAGGTAAAAGGGCCAACAGTAACCAGAGGGAGATGACCTTGAAAATGAGGGCATTCTCAGGGACGATGTATAGTTCAGAACTATACACACTCTCAGTTTTTTGTTTATAGTTCTCTTCTTAAGACACTCCATTGACATCTTCCCAGCTAGTGTAGATCAATGTGGCTTCATTGATTTTGCTGAGGAGCTTTCTGTCCTCATTGTGAAAGCAATCCATGTGTCAAGGCACTGGTTCCTTGATACTTAAGATTCACCTCGCACATCTGTAGTATTGCATGCTCTGTGAAATACTTTCTTGGTGTCCCAGGTCTTTTCTTCCACCCTCCCATCCTCGCCCTCCCACATAGCGGTGGATCAATCACACAGGATAAAAAGTGAGAGAGGAATGCCAACGAACATAATAGCTAACAGCTCCTCTGACTGCATCATCATCTCCAGCTCTCTGATAAGCAAGCGGTGTCAGATGGAGAGAGATTTTCTTTTAATTGCCTTTGAGAAAGGTTGTTAGCACAAATGAGAGGGAAGCAAGTAGGCTCTGGAGAAACACACTTCACAGTGTTGTTCCTCCCTACACCGCAAGAGGCTGTTAGCATTTGTGCATCATCTTATGTTGTTTGTCCCTCTCTTCATTGATAGCCAAGGACAGATTGTGTATAAAGGTGTTTTTAAATGAGCATGTTGGATCCAGGAGTAGTCCCACCCTCCCCCCATCTTTGTTCTCATGCAAAGGGGAACTAGGGATTAAATATTTCTTTCCCCAGTCTGATCTCCCTGCCTGAACTTCCAGCAGGGGCTGGATTAACAGGATGACAGTGGACATTTTTACACACACCTTAAAGTGCTGGTCTTTCAATCTTCTGGGTTTACAAGTCCACAAGTAAGTTCCTGGATGCATTCTTCACACACACACTGCTCTGAGGCAGCCTAAAGTAGCCGCAACTGTAGAAGTGAGGGGCTACCATGGAAACCAAGTGACCACAGCTGCCTGGAGCAAAGCAGTTTACCAGGAGAACCTTTTACACACAAAAGTTCTAGGAGAAGTTCTATGCAATGCAGAAGTACAAAGAGCCAGATGTTTAAGATCTGGGAGTGATTTAGATACACAGGAAGTTCAGGATGTAACAGCAAACATGCAGGAGAAATGTGTGTGTAAAAACACCCAAAGAGGCAGAGTTGCTGAATGAAAGGCATAGGTACTGGGGAGCAGAGGGCAAGGAAGAGCATTGTTTGCCCCTTTGGAGCCTGTGGCATCACAGCACACCATAAGGGGCAGAGCCACACGGGAGTAGGGGTGGGGCAGAGTCTCTCCGAAATGGCCCCAACCCCTCTGGAGAGCTGTGACATCAATACTAATAATACTATAACACAGGAAAAAAGGGTGTAGCTTGCGGAATTTCCTGGATTTATTGGAGCTTTGTAGGGGATAAAAGATTCTCAGTTGGAGTATTCCAGTACCACTCCTCCTCCTCTGCCCTTTGGCATGGTTAAAACAATTAGCAGCTCTTGACCCATTATTTGCTCCACTCTTTTCACCAAGTGAAAGGATCTACTGCTCCCTAAACCTGTCTTTGCTCCTTCTCCTATGCTGCCCTGCCCCCCATGCTTGGAACTCCCTCCCTGAACACATTTGTTCTGCTCCCTCCCTCCCAGCCTTTGACCCTTCCTGAAAACCTACCTCTTCTTATAGGCCTTCCCTAGATCCTCACTCCCACAGGTGTGCCTTCTACTGCCTTTCATCCAGGGTCCCCTTCTCCCTTCTAACTAAACTAAGCATGTGCACCTACTTCTTCTCAAATTTGTGAATGTATCCCCGTCTCTCCCTATGTTCCCATCCCTCTTGTCTATCCTAGATTGTAAGCCCCAGGGCAAGGATCTGTCTCTAATTAATGGCCATTCAGTGCCAGGTAGAGCTGAAGCAGCAACTCCTTTTTCCGCGCCGCTATTTCATTCCACCATATTGGATTGCGCGCAACTTTCTGCAGCTTTCCCACCGACATTCCACTAATTCTGCGCCCTTTGCTTTACGATGTCAGAATAATCTCGGAAAGTGTCAGAATAATCTCGGAAAGTGTTGAAAGAAACATTGTTGCGCTACTTCGCACCTGAGTAGATGTCAAAAAGTGCCACCGAAAGTAGCGGAACAGCTGAAATAGCATAATGAAAGTAGCAGAATGAACGTCTTTATCGCACCGTGCTGCTCATTGTGGAAGAGCTCTTTTAATCAGAAACAGCTACGGTAGCGGCTTGCCGTTTCAGCCCTAGTGCCAGGTACATTGTTTAATTCATTCACTCAAGTTTATTTCCGGCTCTAGCTTAATGCCATGGCCAAATGGAATACAACAATACAAAATATATAAATAACTAAATACCAAATAAAAACAAAGATACTAATCAACAACTCAGAGTAAATATCATAATACAAGGACCAACAATTCCAATTACATGGAGTAAATTATCAAGCAGCTCAAACAGGCAATCGTTCTTCAATTATCAAAGTCACCTCAATTTTACAACCAGTAATAAATACACAGACCCATTCAGCATCAGCATCTTTCTCAATATTGCTCAGCTAATATGACATAGGAAGCGATTATCTTTAAATCCTGACTATCACTAGCTGTCAGTATTCTTATAATTTTCCCCTCATCCAAAAGTGATTCTCTTTTAGCCCATAGTGGTTTAAGCCAAACTTCCCTTAGGCTCTCATGAAATGAGCAATGGAGTAAGAAGTGAGTTAAATTGTCCACCCCTCCCTCCATACATTGACACACCCGAGAGGCATATGGCTTATTAGTAAATTGTCCCTGGCACACTGCCGAGGTAAACAATTGAAAACGCAGTCTCATGAATGCTCTACGTTGCGTTGGATTCTCCAATTTCTCTAGATAGGTTTCAAAGTCAAAACAAGTTTTAATTCTCGGGAGGTAAGGAGCCACCTTCCATTTCGTCAAATAGGCCATGTCTTCCTGCATGGCTATATCCTGCAAACGGACATCAATCATAATTCTCTGTTGTTGTTCACTCTTCCCAAAAAAACAGGCGAACGACCAACCTACACTTTGCACATCCGTCAAGATCTGCCTTATCCAATTATAACCAAGGACCCCTTGATATTCAAGTTGTACTTGCAGGCAAAGAGAGGGTAATGAGTTTTCTTCTAACTTCAGCAACATAACCCAATACCTCATTCTCTGTTTTTTCCTAATGTCAAGATTGCAGAGAGTCCTGTCTCAGCCCTTAAAATGGGAGCTGGAAAACTCTGGGGTAGACCCAATAAATTCCTTAAGAATTTATTTTGTACAACTTCCAGTACCTGTCCTTTATTATCCGGTATGATTTCCAGTCCATAAGTTAACAGTGCTTGGATCTTCATTTTATAGACATGCAATATGTCGGTAAGGGGGACCCCCCTGGCTTTTCTTGCCAGTCTCAAAACTCCCTTGGCTATTGCTAATGCCTTAATAGCAATTTGATGTTTATGTTTCCCCCATATGGCACTATTTGCCAGGGTCATTCCCAAATAGACCTACGAATTGGTTTGTTGAAACTCTACTCTATCTATATGCCATTTATATTTCAGCTTTTTTTTGCCCAAGGTACATTGTTGGCACCACGTAAATAACCATAATCTCCCTGTACCTACTTCAAAGTAGGGCTGAGTCTAGATTTTTACTCAGTTCTGATTTACAATTGGCCTGAATTAAATGGTCTTTTAAAAAAAATTCTGGCCAATATAAAGGACAATCATTCCCTTTTTGTGGAAATGTCCGTGAAAATGAAACAGAACCGTTGTTCCAAACCAGCCCTACTTTATTTCTTCTCTCCTAGAGCCTTTTTCAGGGGTGTGGCTAACATGGAGTGAAGAGGTTCGGCCGAGCTCAGGCACTGGATTCGGAGGAGGTCCCTGTGTAAGCCACCTGATCACCGCTAGGAATCTTTCATACTGGGCAGAGGAGGGAGCAGGGCCAGCACTCTGCCCCTACTCTGAAAATTTCCTAGTGGCACTCTGATTACTTCCCAAAGAGCCCCAGCAAAAAAGACGTTTTAGGAGTGGGTTACAGTGCTGTCCCCACTGTACCCCCATCCACTCTTTTAAAAATTCCTTCCTGGGGGGTTACTCTTACTCTTGGGGGGGTGGGGAGCTGGGATGGTGTCACCTTTCAGGAGAAAGCCTTGCTCCCACCCCAGAGATCCCACACACTGGAGACCCTGCCCCTTTGCCCTTAATGGGGCCAATAATTGGAACATGCCTGCCACAGTCTTCCAACACCATTGGTCCTTATAAATAATGTATTTTCCAGAATCTCCTGCACTAGTGGTTCCTAAAATGTGCTCTGTGCGGTGGAGATAAATGGTCCACAGCACCAGTCATGGTTAGAGCAAAAGGAGCATTGGTCCCAGCTGGAGCCAGTATCACAACCCTCTCAATGGAGTATGGAAAGCTAAGGGATGACAAGTATGCATATGTGCTAGCTCCAGGTACATGCACTTCACATCATGTTACCCTCCAACCTCCCATCCTGCTAGAGATGGCTGCAACATCATTGGCGACTAAAGCCACCCACACTGAGTATGCGCTCGGGTTGAAACAAATGGCTGATATCTAATTGACAGGCACAATTCACATTTTTGAGTAGTGCAGCAAATATCTGAACACATGAGCCAATATTTGCTTTGTGGGGTATTTCATTCCATACTCTTAGTCTATTTGTTCAATTTGTTTCAGTACATGGCTATTAGCCAAGTTGGTTGAGACTGTTGGAAACTGGCAGTGAATACCAGGGAAAGGAGCATTCCATAATGACCTGTTGCACACTTCTCTGAAGCGACGAAAGGTGACCACTGACAGCAACAGGATTCTGAGCTAGATGGACCATTGCTCTGACTAAGTATGGCTCTACTCCTTTGTTTTTGGTGTGGGTCTTGATGTGGGTGGGTGACATTAGGATGTCACCTGTATAAAAAAACCCAAAGTAGCTGGAACAAATACCTGAACAAACCAGAAGTGAATACTGGCTATCTGCTTTGTCAGGTACAGTCAGTTCAAAGCAGGTGAGTGAGTTTGACAAACATGATATAAGTTTCGGCTCTGGTACGCACTGACCCACATACCATCTCTAACAAGCACATAGCAGTCCATGAGAAATTTTCATGGCTGACCAGAGTCCTTTCAGGCCCAAAATTTGGGAGTCACCATTTACTGCATGCTCCTCCTCTGTCTCATTCTGTTGTAATTTTCCAAGAACCATTCACATCTTGCAGTGAAATGCTGATTGAACCTGTTCCATGCTGTTTCTTAGACATTTTTTTTTTCTGTTCACGAGCAAAATCTGATACCATTAGGATGTCACCTGCATATTCCCTTACAGGTGGACAGAAAGAAATGTACTTGATATTCCTTGTGCTTGCTTACAAGACTTGATCCCACAATAAGATGCTCAATATAGTAGATTTGTTTGAGCCATACTAATTTAAAAGACAACAGCACTTTCATCACTTATTCTCCCTTTACTGATTCCTTAATTTATTTTTCTTTCTGCCTCTGTCCCTTTAAAGCAATTTGATCTCTTTTCTCTCTCAAATGCTTAGTCCTTGCTTCTATGCAAATGGTCTCTCCTGTTCTATTCCAGGGGTTCATTCATTCAGTCTATTTCCCTGGGCTTTCCTTGCTTTTTCTCCCTTTCTCTGGGAACATTTCCCCCCTTTTAAATTCTTACTAGAGATTTATCTGCTCTGGTCAGTAGTAAATTCCAGGTCCTTGAAGAAAATATTCTCGGCCTGTAATAAATCCCTCTGGAATTCCAAAAGAAACAATCTGTTAGCAAGCCAGTTCTTAGCATATTAATTATTGATAGTCTATAAGGATAATATTTAATCAAAATGGCACATTGTACAGTCAGGTGCCTAAAGATCAAAGTACATTACACTGAGTTGTTAATCAACTACACTTGTAACCTCTTCAAGAATATGAGATCAGCTTTGCTTGACAAGAACAATTTTCCACCTAGCCGCGATAGCTGGCATTATTTTTCCATCCTCTAAATGTTTATTGATTGAGTCCCACATCAAGGTTTGGTTGTTTTTTCATTCTTTTGTCTAGGATCACATTTATTCCATTTGCATCCTAGAATGGTTTTGGAATGGAGTCTGAAACCGAAACCCTACAAAAAATGATGTAAATGTTCTCAGGGAAAATTTGTTGTTTAATGTATTCTGAAATTATTTATTTATTTAAACTTTCACCCTGCCCTTCCCCATAGGCTCAAGGCAGCTTACATAATGAAAACAAAACACACAACGTAAAAATACAATAAAACCCCCCTTTAAAACCTCATTGAAAAAACTACCTTCACCCAAACCCTCCCACCTCAATGCCTAACCCCGCCTGTCAAATGCCTTGCCAAAAAGAAAAGTTCTACACTGTCTCTGAAATAATAAGGAAAAGGCCAGCATCTCCTTACGTGCTGTAGTTCTTGGGTAGAAAATGTACTATGTAAATGCACAGTTAGACCTTACTATTCGGTATTGAATAGGGGGGTCTAGTAGATCTTGTACAGAGCTCAAGTGCCCAGTGTCTTTATACATAAGAATGTTTGAGCAGTTAGTCTGAAGCTAAGTTCATACAAAAATGTTCATTTTGAATTATTTCCAGTGACATTTTTATTTAACCAGTGGTTCCTTACACCTCAGTACAGAAAGAATGCAGTGTTTTTTATAACCTTTCTGCGGTCCAATCCTGCTACTACAGTGGGTGTCTTTACATGGACCTGGACCTGCTCTGGGAGTGGCCAGCCCTGCGTCCATCACATGCAGCCCTGCCTGTTCCGGGTTCATATGGACCCAGGAGCTGCTGCCGTCCACACTCTGCCTGCGTGGCATGCCTCCCCCTGACACACACACCATAGGTCTGTGGGTGGATCACCCGCTGCCCTAGACCGCCACTAACAGCTCTATGCCCTTGCCTAGGGCAACTCCCAGCTGAGAGTCGGGGCTGCAGCAGCAGTCCACGAGTAGATGAACTGCAGCTCCACCTCCAGCCGGTGCCTCAGGTTTGGGCGGCCCACTCAGCTGGCAGTGCGCCAGGATATGCTGGAGTGGAGCAGATGCCACCTGCTGCGCTTCTGCTCTGCCTGCACATCTGGAAGCCCTCCTTTAGACAGACAGGCTGCCTGGGTGCCATGTGGAGCAGCAGAACCATGGGTGCTGTCTGTGTAAAAGCACCCAAGTGTCATTTCAAGTCTTTAGGAAATTCTAAGTTTTTTCAAGATTATTGAAAAATGAACAGCACTGAGTCAAAAGCCTCCTCAGTCAGCTTTTTTAGAACTCTTGATTGCCAATTGTGCAGGCCTCCTGGCTGTAAAATGTTTCCCCCTAGTTTTTACTGATTAACCTCATCCCTAGTCATGGCTTGGGAACTTCATTCATTAGAGGCTTTTAACAAGAAGCTGCATAAATATCAGCCAGACTATCTGACATACATTATCAAGGTCTAACAAGGTCTGCCTCAGTATGAAGGCTGGACTACATGATCTTCGAGGCTCCTTCAATCCCTATGATTCTGTGACATCAATTAAAGGGGAATGAGAAGTTGTGCCGTGTTGTTGCTTTTAAATACATCCATGTGCATCCTTTTAAATATATCCGTGTGCTTTCCAGCACTCACAGTTCCTCACTGCATAGGTATATGACCTATATTCATTCTTTTAGCTGTGAAAAAAGGTACACTTCTGAAATGGGCTCATGCATTCTAAAGCAGGAATGTGCAAGGCAGGCAGGTTTTGTATTTCTGGTTTCAGTGACAATTTTTGTGGGGTTCTTGTTTTTTGTATCTCAGAATTTGGGGAATCTTTTTTGGGAGGAAATGTGGTAGCGGCTACACTTGGTTGAGAAGCAAGCAAGCAGGGAGGTCCAGTTTTTGTGTGTGTAAGGACAGGTGGTGTAGCCCTGTGTGTGTATGCACATGTGCAGATGGCGGCCCTACAATAAACAGCAATGGACTCTGGTACTGGAAAGCTTCAGAGCACCGTGAAAGGGAATCTCAGGCCCTCACCCTATCCCATTCAGTTCCTTGAGTGCAGTTCCTCCAGCTGCCTGTGGAAGAAGCAGGCCAAGCTCCAAAACCACAAAGCGCAAAAAGATCAAAAGTAAAGCCTTCACACCCGGGTCCAACCCTATAAATGTGGGGTTTTGGGGGGAGGTGATCTGCGAACCACACGGGAAGGAAGGGAAGGATGGAGGAGGGAAGGGGAATACACTCGGCCCCAGCCCATGGCCCTCCTCAGAGAGGAAAAGGGCGTTGCCTGAAAAATGACCCCTCAGGTTCTTCTTCTTCTTATTATTATTAACAAATATTTATATAGCGCCAGCAGTGTACCTGGCACTTTACAAAGTAATAAAATAGACATGGTCCCTGCCCCTAGGGNCAGGCAATGCCTCTGCGGTCTGCTGGTGTTCCGCCTGCCTTGGTGCTGCCGCAATCCCCATCTCCTCAGGCCCCAGGGTCTGACAGTACCCACCCCATCCAGGTGGCCGCCCCGGGGAGGGTGCCGGTTTGTCGGGATGGTTGGCATGGAATCGATGGATCAACAACGGGGCATGGACACTGGCGGCCAGTTCCCAGGAATTTTTGGAGGAATCATATCCTCACCATCTGATCAAATATTGCAGGTGTCCGCGACTACATCATGCCTCTAATATCACTTGTACTTCGTATTTGGGGTCCTCGGTGCCGAAAATAGGCACATGGTCGGGTTCAGGTGGGGGACATCAGTTTCCGGCATGCTTTAACAAGGACACATGAAAGGTGGGATGAATATGGTAGCGGGGGGGGAGGGTAAGGCAATGGTGTAGGCTACGTCATTAATTTTCTGACTAATGGGAAAAGGTCCCATGAACCGATAATCCAGTTTCGAGGATGGTCTAGTGGACGGATAGTGGTGCCGATCTACCCACATGAAATCTCCAACATTAAAATTGGGGGCTTTTAGACGACGACGATCTGCATACGCTTTATAACGTTGTTGGGCTTTCTGGAGGAACGTTTGTGCCGTTCCGTGTGCCTGTTGGATTTGGGTTACTAAGGCTCCCACGGCCAGGATCTGTGGAATCTCTACATCGGGGCTGCAGATGCGTGGATGAAACCCATACGTGACAAAAAAGGGGGAGAATCCTAAGGAAGCATTTAACGTATTATTATAAACAAATTCAGCGAGCGGAAGTAGTTCACAGCAATTATCTTGTAAGTGATGCACGTAGCACGGAAGGTATTGCTCTAAGGTTTGATTCGTGCGTTCCACTTGCCCGTTTGCTTGGGGGTGATAGGCTGTAGTTAAGTTCAGACGTACCTTAAGGGTGTGTAACAGGTTCTTCCATAGGCGAGAGGTAAATTGTGTGCCTCGATCGGAAACGATATCAAGGGGAATACCATGCAAGCGGAGGACATTCTGTAACAGGAAGGCAGCAGTTTGCTTAGCTGTGGGTAATCCTTGACAGGCCGCAAAGTGTGCGAGTTTAGTAAAATTGTCTATGACAACAAAAATGGTAGTTTGGTTTTGCGACGGGGGGAGGTCAACAATAAAGTCCATGCCAATGCGTTGCCAGGGGCCATGTGGCATGGGTGCTAAATGTAACAATCCAATAGGTTTTCTTCTGGGGATTTTAGTTTTGGCACAAATATCGTAGCCGTGGACATACCGTTACGTATCTGCCTGCATGGATGGCCACCAGAAGTGCCTCTGCAATAAGTCATAGGTTCGTTTGACTCCAGGGTGTCCTGCGAGTGGCACATCATGATGGCTCCACAGAGCATGGTTTCGCGCCTTTTGGGAACCATGATTTTTCCATGGTGGATATATAGTCCTTGCTGCGAGTGTACTTGCTTACTTTGGAGTAGTTGTTGATCTTGTTGTGAGAACTGATGCAATTGGGTATGCAACAGACTGGCACCAGCCACTGCATATGGCTTTATTATAGGTTCTCCTTGGTTGCAGACAGAGGTCTTCTCCTCCAGAGATCTGGAGAGGGCATCGGCTAACATGTTTTGCTTTCCTGGGCGATACTGGATCTGGAACGTAAAACGTGAGAAGAATAAGGCCCAGTGCCCATTTTGCGCATTGGCGATCTTTACTGATTGTAAGTATAGGAGGTTTCTATGGTCGGTAATAACAAGTACTGGTAACTTTGCCCCTTCCAAGTAGTGGCGCTAAGTAGCAAAGGCGGCCTTGATGGCCAGTAACTCCCGATCCAAAATGGTGTAATTGGTCTCTGCGCTGGTGAGCTGCCGGAAGTAGTAGGCACATGGTAAAAGGATCTTTCTCTCGGTTCTTCTTGGAGGAGAACCGCTCCTATGGCACTGCTTGAAGCATCTGTTTCCACTACAAAGGCCTTGTTGAAGTCAGGAAACCGTAGTAAGGGTGCACGAGTGAAAGCGGTTTTCAGGGTCTCGAAGGCTTGTTGATGGCCTGCTGCCCAGACATAGGGCACCCCTTTTCGCAGGAGCTTTGTCAATGGCTCCGCGACCGTTGCATACTGCGGGATGTATTGGCGGTAATAGTTTGTTGTTCCCAGGAAGCGCTGCAGGGCCTTTACAGAGGTGGGGGGTATCCAGGTTAAAATAGCCTTCACCTTGGAATCATCCATTTTCAGGCCGTCTGGGGATATCACAAAGCCTAAAAAGGAGATGGTGAAGGTATGAAAGACGCACTTAGATATCTTACAAAATAGTCGATGTTTTCGAAGTTTTGCTAGCACATTCTGCACGTGCATCATGTGCTCTGGCTCAGACCAGGAATAAATCAGGATATCGTCTAGGTAGGCAATAACGTACACATCCAGGACCTCCCGCAATACGTCATTAATAAAGTTTTGGAACGTGGTGGGGGCATTGGCAAGTCTGAATGGCATCACAAGATATTCAAAATGTCCATACCTTGTACAAAATGCGGTTTGCCACTCGTCCCCTGCACGAATACGTACTAAATTATACGCCCCTCTAAGATCCAGTTTGGTGAAAAACCGCACCCCCTGCATGTGATTCAGTAGTTCAGGGATAAGAGGAAGGGGGTATCAATTCTTGACCATAATAGCATTTAATTTGTGATAGTCTATGCAGGGCCAGAGCCCTCCATCCTTTTGGGGCACAAAGAAGAGTGGGGGTGGAAGGGTGACTAAAACCTTTCTGTAGATTTTCATCTATGTAGGTCTTTAAGGTCTGCTATTCGGGTCCAGAGAGCACGTATATCCGTCCGTAGGGGGGCTGTGTACTGGGAAGGACTTCAATTGGACAGTCATAGGGTCGGTGTGGGGGAAGCGTGGCTTCCTCTTGCACATTAAAAAGGTCCGCATAGGCCTGGTAGTGCCTGGGCAACCCTACAATCTTGGGTTCAGGCATGGTGGCGCACAGCGGCAGCTGTTGCCCAGTGGCCTCGGTGATGGCCCGAGCTGGCCCCGGGAATCGCAACATCTGGGTCTGCCAATTGATGGTGGGATTCCATTCTTCAAGCCACGGGAGTCCCAGCACAATGGGAAATATGGGTGTGCAGACGACATTCAACTGCACTGGCCGGGTGCATCCATGTATCATCAGTGGTAATGGGGGGGACTGTAGGGTGATGGGTCCAGATACCAGAGGGGACCCGTCAATCGAGTGTATAATCTCCGTCGGCTCTTGAGTTTGCCGTGGAATATGATATTGTCGTAGGTACCCTTCATCCACAAAATTTCCCAAAGCCCCTGAGTCTATTAGGCCCCAGCCCACCAGAGTACGAGTGAGGCTCAACCCCAACATGATGGGGATTTGTAAATGCAGCCTTCGCCCCCGATAGGTGTGCATGGAGGGGCTTACTTCGGGTAGGGGTACAAGATCACGGCTCAGGATGCCCCCTATACATCCCGAGCAGTCGCATTTACCACCTCCCATCGACTTTTAGGGAGGGTGGGACAATTGCGAGCGAAATTGGAGGGCTCACCACAGTAAAAACATAAGCGTGACGTACGCCTGCGTTCCCTCTCAGCAGCCGTTAAGGGCCCCCGGGAAGCCCCGACCTGCATTGGTTCTGTGTCATCTTTGCGGGGTGTCTCCCTGTGAAAGGCTCCCGGAAGGGGGCACAGCAGTGGTCCCGGGGGGTCTCGGCCCAGCATTCGCGTCGACGCTCATTCAGTCGATCCTCGATTTGTAAGGACAGGGTTATCAGTTCCCCCCAGGTCTCCGGTAAGGTGATGTAGACCAGCTGATCCTTAATCTCATCATTCAAGCCCCGACGAAACATCACCCGTAGGACATTATCGGGCCAGCTGAGGTCTACTGCCACCTGCTGGAATCTGGTCACGTACTCCAGTAGGGGGCCCTTGCCCTGCTTCAGGGTGGTGATTACTGCTTCCGCCTCTTGAATTCTATGAGGGTAATCAAACAAAAATTTGAATTCTCTGACAAAGTCACCGTAATCCTCAAGCAAGGGACTATTGCTTGTGAGTAGCAGGGTAGCCCAGGCCAAGGCGTGGCCTTCCAAAAGTCCAATAACAAAGGCTACCTTCCGCACATCTGTATCATAGGTTCAGGGCTGGGTTTTGAATGTCAGCTCGCACAATGCAAGGAACCCCCTAAACTGCTGCCTATCCCCCGTAAATTTGGAGATACAGGGCCCCTTTGGTTCTCGGGGTCTCAAGGCCGCACCTTCAGCTCCCGCCAGAGGTGAGGGGTCTACAAGAGGGGGAACCTCACTGCCCCGCTGTTCTTTGAGGTCCTTGACCTCCATGGCTAGGGATTGCACCACGTGGGCCAATTCCTGAACCTGCGCAAGGACCTGCTCCATGATGGAAGGTATTGTGCTAGTGATACTGTGGGGTTTTGGGGCGAGGTGATCTGCGAACCCCACGGGAAGGAAGGGAAGGATGGAGGAGGGAAGGGGAATACACTCGGTCCCAGCCCAGGGCCCTCCTCAGAGAGGAAAAGGGCGTTGCCTGAAAAATGACCCCTCAAGTTCTTATGCGGTGGTATGGAGGAACTAGTCTCTCCCCACCAAGATCATCACAGGGATGCAGGCCAAGCTGTTTCCCAACCAGGGAATGCCACCCTACCAAATGTCCCACGCACACGGAACCCAGGGCCAGGAAGGAACGTACTGGGAAGCGTGGGGGGTAACCTGTGCTGTACAACCCGGCAGAGGGGGGAAACGGGGGCAGGACTACTCACAGGCAGAAGTTCCCAGGGCACCACGTGGAAGCAGGGAGGATGGGCGCAAACACTTACAATTGTCCACTGGGCTCACTCTCACTCTCACTCACTAACACAATCATAATTATGATCAGGTTCAGGCAGGGGGAAGCACACAGTCACAATGAGTCACAAGGAGCCAGTCTCACAGGGCAAGGCTCTGATCACCAGTGAGGAAGAGCTGTTCGCTCCTTCCTTATGAAGGCTGCACTGGCGTCTGACCTCGCAGGCGTGCTGAGCGGTGCAGCAGCAGCTTGGAGGGCATGGCCAATTGCCGTACGCTGGGAGGAGGCATGGCTGGGCCCACGGCTTCCCCAATGCAACATTGCGGTGATTCCGGGGGCAGGGCCACATGTAGCGGCGTCTGTGCTGGCGCGGGGAGATGGTGCTGCCCTGTTTGCATCGGCAGCGGGGAGGTTGCTGGTAGGGGAGCCTCCTGCGGGCGTGACGAGGGGGTCTGGTCTGGTGGTCGTTTTGCTGGGGGTGCTAGGAGGCCGGGTCGGACCACCCCCTCCTCCCCTGTGCTGAGAGGTGTCAGGCAATGCCTCTGCAGTCTGCCGGCATTCCGCCTGCCTTGGTGCTGCCGCAATCCCCATCTCCTCAGGCCCCAGGGCCTGACAGTAGATCACCATTGTTTGGGCTAAACTCCCCGCCCCCCCACCCAACAAGCACAACATACTATAAAACTTGAAAAATGCTCAAACTGCTAGGCCAGCAATTAAAAACATCAAATTATAAGTGAAAATTGAGAGGTACAAAGCACACTTAATGCATACCCCCAAAATTCCAGGGCAGTTTTGTGTTTTGAATACAGAAGCCGAAAGGGGCTTTTTAATGCCAATCTGGTGTAGCCCTGTGTCACGTGGGCTACAGAGAGGCACAGGAGGCAGAATTCCCACAGAGCACATTAGAGCCCCACAAGCAGGGCTGAACCCATCCTCATTGGGCCCAAGCTGAGTGCAGGCCCATTGCGACTATGGTCTTCCAGAGCCTGACCTGAACCATTGCTGGATGCAGCCAGTGGTAGACTGCTCAGGTCCTGTCAGCCAAAAGTCAGGTCACACACTTCTAGAATACAGTGCAGGATCAGACATAGGCATCCATAGGAATGTGTGAGTGGTCTAGTTGCACTGGAGGACCCGGTGCTAGAACTTGAGGTCTCTGAGTGCAGTGAAAATGGGCCCCATGCTAAGAAGGGATCTACAAGACTTGTGGCTAGCAGGACAGCTCTCCAGCCCACCCCAGAGTGGAAAATCATGGGTGACAGCCTGGGCTATGTCGGGGCACCTGACACATGTGCTGGTGACCAGACAGCCGTCTCATCACCAGCATAGCCAAAGTAGTGCTGGAAGCACAACTAAGGCTGAGTTCCCACCTGCAGGAGCGGTGGTGGTGACAGCGGGAGGGGTGATGGAAGACGCGGCAGCGCAGAAGAGCCAGCTGACGGGGAAAGCGCCGGTGTGAATGGGAATCTGCCGCAGCTTTTCCCGTGCATGTCAGGGCAGGATTTTGTGCCCTGATATGCGCGAGAGAAGCCGTGGCAGATCCCCGTTCGCACCGGCTCTTTTCCCATCAGCCAGCTCCTCCGCACTGCCATGTCTTCTCTCGCCCCTCCCGCTGCTGCTACTGCTGCCACAAGTGAGAATGCAGCCAAACATGTGGGTGCCCAGCCCCACCTGCGCTCTGGTACAAGTGTCCCGCTTCCCGCCATGATGGACAGTCATGGTGGCTAATGACAGGCAGCCATGTCAGCTGCAGATGGTGGTCCCCGGCCTGAGGTGGGTGTGATGGGACACTTAGCCCAGGTTTTGACCTCAGAGATTTTCCATGCTAGCCACCTACCCGCCCCAAGGTAGACATGGTGGGTTAACATCTGGTGGAGCCAAAGTGGGCCACCGGCACATCTGTTTTTACCAAAAGTCTTTGGTCAGGGCCCTGTAGAACCCCACAGTCCTTAAACATTCTCCTGGGATCAGGATCCAAGCTTGTTTATGGTCTTCTCCAAAACCCACTGCAGTCAATAGGAATCTTTCATCCACTTCACTGTAATTAGGAGGACCAGGCCCATCAAGCATTTTCCATTCACAGAATGCAAAGTTCTTTATGAAGGTTGCAATCCTCACATCACTTACTCCAGCGGAATCCCTCTCGGACTAATACAGAGTAAGTGGCTTGAGGGCTCCTGGAACCACACTGAGGTTTCTATTATGATCTCCATCTTATATCTTATAGGCCTTTTTTACACGGACGGCACAGCAGCACTGCCGCTGACAGGTGGAGATGATGGGCGGGTGAGTACACCCAGCGAACACCCGGCTGCACCAAGCAGGGAGACATGTACATGGACAGTGCCACAGGGGTTGTGGGATGGAAAGGGGAGGGGCCAGCAAAAATCCATTGGGGAAACACCCGGCAAATACCTGTGCAAGTACACGGATGGCTGGGACCGGCGGGGAAGCCCCGCCAGGCACAGTGACGGCACAACATGGCTGGCTGAGGCCAAACAAAGCCATGCAATATGACCCCGCCCCCAATCTGCCAGGAAAAGCGTGGGCTGGGTGGGAGGGAGATGAGATGACAGCTGCTACAAAGGAGACTGCTCCATACAGCCCCGGCACAGAGACCAGACAGCCCGGCGCCAGCCCCTGCTCCCCCCAGCAGAGCAGCACACACACAGCAGACAACAGAAGCACACAGGGATGGGCACATGGCCCCCAGGGGGCAAAGGGAGGGAAGGCACCCACACAACACTGGCAGCCCCGCAACACCCCCCGCAGAGGCACCAGCACAAGGGGAGAGGTCAAAGCAAAGCACAACACAGACACACCAGGAAGGAACACAAACACCTTTAATAAAATGGGGAACCAGCAACAGGGGGCAACAACAACAGGGCAGGGAGGAGGACGGGGCAACAGAGGGGGGGCAGTGACGGCAGTGGCAGGCCTGGGACAACCCCCAGTCAATAAGGCCAGCGATTCCACGCCCGTTGCTAGCGCTCGGCCTGCGCGCGGTCCTGGTGGTGCTGCCGCTCCAGGACATGCAGGAGGAGCTCCAACCCCACCCCCCTGCTCCCAGGTCCGCTCCACGATCATGGCTTGCACTGAATGGGACAGAGGGAGAGGAGACAGCCATCAGTGCTGGCCCCGGGCACCAAGGAACAGAACCCCCCATGGAGGGACACAGGGACAGGGCCCAGCAAACAGGCAGCACACTCATGGTCACGAATGTCATCGAACATCCGCCCCGCCGCCCGCATGTCCCACGCTGCCCGCTCCAGCTGCTGCACCATTGCGCCCAGGTGCAAGATTGCCAACAGCACGACAACAGTAGCTGCAGGAGAGAAGGGACAGGGCAATGGGGATCGCCCGCATCAATGGGCCCTGGGAGGGCTGGGGGTAGCAACAGCACCAGGGGCACACCCCACACACTGACAGCCACCACCCGGAGAAGCATCTGGACCCCTGCACGAAGGGGGATCAGGTGGGTCAAAGGCCGGGGACAACACAACCTCTACTCATGCTCAGCCACCCATCCATCGCCACCACCACAGATGGCCCACACCAACAGGGAGCAACAGCAGAGGAGAGCATAGGGGAGAGGCAGGGCCACACCAACACACAGATGAGTCCAGGGGGTGCCTGGCCGAATGCCCACCGCCTATACCATCTCGAGAACCAGCCCAGGCAGCAGCTCCCAGTAGGGAAGCCACCAGGGGAACACACACCACACAACCAGTGCCCAACCCACAGGTCCGTAGCCCACCAGTATACACCAAGCACACCCCCTGCACACAACCACACAGATGGGGGCAGGAGGGCTGCCAAGGGGAAGGGGCACCCAGACGCCGCAGCAACAACAGAAGCAAGGCAGGACAGATCATCACATAAGAGCATTTTATTGGTGCTGGGGGAACGGGGTCCCCCAAGCACAGAGAGTCAGATCAGGGGGACACAGGTGGACCCACGGCTGGGCTAGAGAAGCACAACAGGAGGGTACAGGATCATCTGCGCAGAGCGGGCGAGGGCACCAGGGCAGCCCCAGCGGGAAGGAACAGTGGACACCCAGAGGGGACGATGGAGTCCAGAGAACCAGGCGGCAGCCATGCAGCGATGCAGATGGCAGCACACAGCCCGATCGGAGGCACGGGGGGGCAGGCAATGCACCATCCAGGGCACCGGGGTGGCAGCAAGTGGGCAGCGGCAAGGGGCTGTTCACGGACGGTCCAGTGAGCGTTCCATGGGCGGCGACTCCAGCGCTAGACCCTCCCACATGAAAAGACCCCGTCGGAAGCCTTGGGAGTGCATATGAGCATTCACCAGGAAGCGGGGAAGGAGGAAGTCCTCTCTGGCAGCTGCAGCCCACACAGCTGGAAGGTCCCTCACCGATCAAAGGGAGGCAAGCTCCTCAACAGAGGGGTCCCTGGTCCGGAGCAGGCCACCAAGCTCAGGGGACAGCAAGCCCAGGTCCCACAGGAGGGCCCCCACATCCGAGGGCATGCGCGGGATGCCGCGGGCATTCAGGAGGCTGCCAGTGTACAGGGCAGAAACAGAGGGACCCCCAGACAGCAAGGCGAGGGTGAAACTGGGTCACTCCATCAGCAGGCGAACTGCTGTTACTCTGCAGCAGTCCACGGCATGACAATGGCGGGCGGGTGCCCCCAAAGAGTCTGGCACAGGGGGGTGAAGCTGAGCTCGAAGGAATGGCCCCAGCATGCTGGGGCACCGACCGGGTGGTCCATCATCCACATGTACCGCGACAGGAGTCGGAAGCCATCCTCCACTGACAGAAGGTCGTCCACCAACAGATGCACGTCTGGGCTCAGCCAGAGGACCACCAATAGCATGTCCGCACAGGGCGACCACCCCTCCCATACACCCTTGGCTGAGGACCCCTTAGAATGACCAGCCATGGCAGGAGTGGGGCCCGCTCCAGTGAAGCAACAGGCGGGAGACGGAGAGCTGCAGTGACTGGGACATACATGGAATGAGTGGCTACCCTCACCCACAGGCGGCCTTGCATGCCAGAGATAGCCCGGCCCGCTGGGGATGGGGAGCCGCAACTCACACACAGGAAAGAAGGAATGCAGCACAGGTACCAAGAGATGAAGGAGGTCACAGCCGGGCACTGCGCCAGGCCAAGGAGCTGAGACAGGCATTATATCCACACCGTGCACAGCTTCAGCATGCAAAGGCGGACCCTGGCAGGGGGGACTGTAGTGTGGGTGTACCCTGGAGTACCCTGGTATGCACACGGTCCCATCCCCCCCCCGGCGGGCATGTGGCCAGTGCACTCATGGGGATGCTCAGCTGGACCCGGCACCCAGTGGCAGCCCCAGCACACCCCCAGTGCAGCACCAATCGGTGCCCTGCCCCCACCGGCCTACACAGTACATAAAGGACTTGCTCCAGGCGGTCGGGCGTGGGGTGGAGGGGCTGTAGCACGGGATTGAGCAGCACACAGAGACCGGCGACCCCGGGCTGGGTGGATACAGAGGAACTCCTGCGATACCAGGGGAAACTGGGCCATGGGCACAGGCCATACAGGGCACATGCCAGTGGAGGGTGGCTTGGAGTGGGGAGCTGCAGAATCATGCTGCCGGCGGACAAGGACCCACAGCCCAGGGATGTGCTGCTGCAACTCCTGGGTGCAGCCCTTTTGCTGGTATGCATGCTGCTACAGTAGATAGCCCTGCTCCACCTGCCGGGTCGGTGGTCCGTCCTCCTGGGGGCACAGCAGCAGAAGACAGCAAACTTCAGGAGGGCGGCGATCGTGTGATGGGCGAGACGGGTGGCGATCCGCCACCATGCTCTGTTGGGCTCCGCGGTGTCCCAGCAAGGTCAGCTTGTCCGGGCCCGACAGACCCTCAACGTGTACGCCCGCCGTGTGACCCTCCCAACCCTTCCACGGCACTGGTTGTGCTCCCGCACCAACGACTGGTGGGAGAACATGTTGGCCACCTGGACGGATGGGGAATGGTCGGACGACTTCCGGATGCCCCACTTCCTCCTGTCCCGCATGGTGGAGATCCTCAACCCCCACCTCCAGAGGTGGGAGATGAATGTGCGTTTCCCGCTACCACCCGGGATGCACGTGGCCATGGTGGTGTGGCAGCTGGCCACCCACGATTCTTGTATGAGTGTGGGGGAGCAGTTTGCGGTGAGCACCACCAAAGTGAACAGGGCCCTCCATGATGTGTGTGATCTGCTCGTGGAGCTCCTCTTGGAGCGGGTCATCCAGCTCTGGGACCCCGAGGAGGTGATGCGTGGGTTTGAGGAAATGGGGTTCCCACATTGCATCAGGGCCACTGACAGCACCCACATCCACATCATACGCCCCCTTCATGCACGCCCTCGGATGTGGCGGCCCTCCCATCCCTGTGGGGGTGGGGGTGGTTCCCTCATGCTCACCTCACTCTCGCTGCTGCTTCTCGGGCCATGCCCCAGGAATGTGTTGGGCTGGGGGTCCTCGACCAGGGGGGCTGTCGGTGAAGACCCTCTGCCCTGTGCTGGGACAGGTGCGCTGTGTTACAGCCTGGTGTGTTTGCCCCCCTTTTCTCCCCTACCAGGGGGGCACCCCCCTTCCTGACTCCCGGCCCGGGCCCCCTCTGTACCGGCGGTCCAGGCCCCCCCCCTTGTGCCTTCTGTCTGGGGCGCACCCTGGCACCATCTTGCCAGGGCTTCCCCCCCAGGCGCTCCTGGGTCCCCGTCCTCACCCGGCCCCTTCCCATGCATGGGACAACACCAGCTCCCTTTGCCTTCTTGTTGGCCTCCCTGGTCACCATCGTGGGAGTCCCCACACGCGTGCCATGGTTCCGCCCTCCTTTACCGGCTCTCAGCCGAACATCCAGGTTCCCTCCCCCATGGGCGTGTCTGCGTGGTGGCGCGTGCGTGACCTGTGGCGCCAGCGCAGTGGGGCTCCACCGGTCCGGTCTGTGTGGGTGTTTTTGCTTTTACATGGACGCTCAGGTATTAAACACCCATCTCCACCCATGGAGGGTGCCAGCTCCCTCATGGCTGCTCTGTGGGTGTTGGCGGGTGGGTCGGGCACGCGCCCCACCCACTTGTGGACTTTTACACAGACCGTCTCCCACCCATCCGATGGGTGTTTCTGGGTGTTCGTGGGTGGGTGGCGTCCGTGTAAAAGTGGTCATAGATGGGGAAACTAAGGCACAGAAAAGGAAAATAACTTGTCCAAGGCTGTATTTCAGATCAGTAACAGAGACAGGAAAGAGAATCCAGTTCTCCAGCTTCCACACTCAGCACCTGGATTAGCATCAGGCAACCTGATTTTCAAAGCTAGATACTGGTGGAAGT
>QEPC01006530.1:2058621-2094933 GCA_003113815.1 Sphenodon punctatus | reverse complement strand
AATTTATTTCATTGGTTTCAATGGGGACACAGCGCCCCATTGAAACCAATGAAATAAATCCGGTACCGGCATACCGGATTTAATCCGGGAATCTGGTTTTCGTAGAACCGGTAACCGGTAAATCCGGTAGCCGGTAATGGGCCCGGGGTCCCACCACTACTTACTATAGCTGTGCCCTTGGGTGAACTAAAAGAGGGATAGAGAGCAAGGCGGCAGCATGAGATGGGGGTGGAGTTATCAGGGTGTATGGATGGATGTGTGGTGGGAGAAGGGCCACAACTACCACAGACAAGAGGAGAGGGTGTGTGGCTTAAGTAGGGTTGCTATAGCTCCCCTTTAATCCAGGGCACTTATTAAAAACACATGGTGCAGGGCTGCATTGGTAAGGTTCCAGGGCAGGCTGCATTAGAGCCTGTGGTTAGTTCTAAAAACCAAACCCAGGGTGCAAAGCAGAACATAGCAATGGAACCCACTTTGGACAAGTCCCATGGGTACAAGGGAGTGAAAACAGACATGATGCTAACTCCACTTTAACACCGCTTGAACATTTCTTATGCATGTTGCAGGGCTGCATATGGCACCAATACAGCCCTGCAACATGCATAAGAAATGTTAAAACAGCATTAACGTGGAGTTAGCATCATGTTTGTTTTCACCCAGGGTAACTTCTCCTTGTGGAAGCAGGAAAAATGCCCCCTCCAGTGGGCAGGACTAGGTGGACACAGGTCTACTCTCATGAGATTTCACAAGACCAGACTTGTGCCAAAGCTTATGTCATCTGGTCGATGGCACCGTCTGGTCGATCTTTCTGGGAGGAGTTTCAAGAAGTGACACCGGCCGATGAAGTGGATGTCTTGGGGTCTGTTCAAACCACAAGTTGTGAATTAGATCCGTTGATGAAAGCTTCTAGGGAAATATTGGGGTCGGTTCTGGTGAGGGTGGTTAATGCATCCCTTCGGCAGGGGAGGTTGTCGCCCAGCCTCAAGGAGGCTGTGGTGCGCCCCCTGCTGAAGAAGCCTTCACTGGATGTGGGTGCACTCGCCAGTTACCGTCCTGTCTCTAATCTTCCCTTTTTAGGGAAGGTTATTGAACGGGCAGTGGCTCTGCAGCTCCAGGGAGACGTCGGGGATGGTGCTGGAGAGGGTAGTGAACACGTCCTTGCAGCAGGGGAGGTTCTCGCCCAGCCTCAAGGAGGCTGTGGTGCGCCCCCTTCTGAAGAAGCCTTCACTGGATGTGGGTGCACTCGCCAGTTACCGTCCTGTCTCTAATCTTCCCTTTTTAGGGAAGGTTATTGACCAGGCAGTGACTCTGCAGCTCCAGGTGCATCTGGACCATATCGGTTTCCTTGACCCTTTTCAGTCTGGGTTCCGCCCCGGCTATGGTACTGAGATGGCAATGGTGACTTTGGTGGACGATCTCTGCTGGGAGATGGATGCAGGATGTTCTACATTCTTGATCCTGTTAGATCTCTCGGTCGCTTTTGACACCATGGACCATGGGCTGCTGCTGAGACAGCTGTGAGACCTGGGGGGCCTGGACAGGACTGTCCTTGGGTGGTTCCGCTCATTCCTCTTGGGGAGAAGCCAACAGGTGGTGCTGGGGGCTGAAACATCGAGCTCCCGGGCTTTGACCTGCGGCGTTCCGCAGGGTTCAATCTTGTCTCCGCTTTTGTTTAATGTGTATATGCAGCCCCTGGGGAAGATAGTGAGAGGGTTCGGGGTGCTATGTCACTCAGCTGATGATACTCAGCTGTACGTCTCATTTTCAACTGACCCAGACCCTGCCGTCTCATTGCTTTCCCAATATTTGGAGGCCATGGCAGATTGGATGCGGCAGAGCAGACTGAAACTCAATCCTGATAAGACGGAGGTGATGTTAGTGGGTAGGGTGAGGGAGGTGCCAGCTCCTCTGGTGGGGGGTGGTGGGTCTGCCCTCCCGTGGCCCAACAGGTTCGGAGTCTGGGGGTGGTTTTGGATCCAGGCCTCCGTCTGCATTGGCAGGTGGAGATGGTGGCTAAAGCCGCCTTCCGCCAGTTATATCTAGTATGGAGACTGCGCCCATACATTTCCGGGCCTGACCTAGCCATTCTTATTCACGCCTTCATAACCTCAAGGCTAGACTATTGCAATGCGCTCTACGTGGGGCTTCCCTTGGTTCTGGTTCGGGGTGGGGGGGGTGAGGGATGTATAGTAAATGTTGGGGGGGAATCCTTTTTTAATTTTTTACTTGCTGATGTTTTTATGAGTTTTATCATTGTTTTATTTGTTGTGAGCCACCCGGGATGCTGTAGTCATGAGGGGAGTGGCCAATAAATGTAAAAAAATAAATAAATAAATACTGCCTGTCTGCCCACCCACCCAGGTGGCCTAGATCAAAGCCTGCCTCAGTCTGCCCTCTGCTCATGCCATGCTGCCTGCCCGTCCACCTGCCCAGATGGACTAGATCAAAGCCTGCCTCAGTCTGCCTTCTGCTCATGCCACGCTGCCTCTCTGCCCAGCCGCCTGCCTGCCCACGTGGCCAAGATCAAAGCCTGCCTCAGTCTGCCTTCTGCTCATGCCACGCTGCCTGTCTGCCCACCCGCCCAGGTGGCCTACATCAAAGCCTGCCTCAGTTTGCCATTTGCTCATACCATGCTGCCTGTCTACCCGCCCAGGCGGCCTAGATCAAAGCCTGCCTCAGTCTGCCTTCCCATGCAGATGCCACGCTACCTGTCTGCCTACCCGTCCAGGTTGCCCAGCTCAAACCCTGCCTAAGCCTGCCTTCTGTTCATGCCACGCTGCCTGTCTGCCTGTCTGCCCAGGTGGCCAAGTTCAAACCTTGCCTCAGCCTGCCTTCTGTTCATGCCATGCTGCCTGTCTGCCCACCTGCCCAGGTGGCCAAGTTCAAACCCTGCCTCAGTCTGCATTCCCATGCTTATGCCATGCTGCCTGTCTGCCCACCCTGTGGGCAAAGCTGAAGCCCTGCCCCAGCCTGCCTACCTCTCATGCCAAGATGCCTGTCTTCTGCCTGCCCTGGAACCCCTGGGTGATGTGCCCCACTGGCCTGGTAATCCCGCTGCTGCTGTCTGCTGGTCCATGGGTTCTCTGCCCTGGCAAATCCAAATGTGCCCATGCAATCCTGCTGCTGCCATCTGCTGCTGTATGGGAGCTCTTCCTTTCCAAATCCTACCATCCTGGTTCCATGGGTGCTGCACACAGGAAAATTCTGCTGCTGCCATCTTTGCTGTTCCACGGGTTCTATGCCTGGTTAAACCAATGTCTGCTGCTGCTGCCAATGCTGCCTCTGCTGTCTGTGCCACGGATTCTGTGCCCGGGCAATCCAATGTCCTCTGCTGCTGCCAATACCACCTCTGCTGTCTGTGCCACGGGTTCTGTGCCTGGGTAATCCAATGTCTGCTGCTGCTGCTGCTGCCAATGCCGCCTCTGCTGTCTGTGCCACATGTTCTGTGTCCCATTAATCCCATATCTGCTGCCAATGCCACCTCTGCTGTCTGTGCCATGGGTTCTCTGCCCAAGTAATCCAATGTCTGCCTCTGCTGTCTGTGCCATGGGTTCTGTGCCCCAGAAATCCCATGTCTGCTGCTGCTGCCAATGCTGCCTCTGCTGTGCCATGGGTTCTGTGCCCCGGCAATCCCATGTCTGCTGCAGCTGCGGCTGCCAATGCCGCCTCTTCTGTTTGTGCCACGGGTTCTGTGCCCCTGCAATCCAATGTCCACTGCTGCTGCCAATGCCGCCTTTGTTGTCTGTGCCATGGGTTCTGTGCCCCGGCAATCCCATGTCTGCTGCCTATGCCACCTCTGCTGTCTGTGCCATGGGTTTTGTGCCCAGGTAATCCAATGTCTGCTGCTGCTGCTAATGTCGCCTCTGCTGTCTGTGTCATGGGTTCTGTGCCCCGGCAATCCCATGTCTGCTGCTGCTGCCAATGCCGCCTCTGCTGTGTCATGGGTTTTGTGCCCCAGCAATCCCATATCTGCTGCTGCTGCCAATGCTGCCTCTGCTGTCTGTGCCATGAGTTCTGTGCCCGGGTAATCCAATGTCTGCTGCTGCCGCCAATGTTGCCTCTGCTGTCTGTGCCAGGGGTTCTGCTACTGGGCAATCCAATGTCTTCTGCTGCTGCCAATTCTGCCTCTGCTGTCTGTGCCATGGGTTCTGTGCCCCAGCAATCCAATGTCTGCTGCTGCTGCTGTCAATTCCGCCTCTGCTGTCTGCCACGAGTTCTGTTCCCCGGCAATCCAATGTCTGTTGCTGCTGCCAATGCCACCTCTGCTGTCTGTGCCACGGGTTCTGTGCCCCAGCAATCCAATGTCTGCTGCTGCTGCCAATGCTGCCTCTGCTGTCTGTGCCAGGAGCTCTGCTACCGGGCAATCCAATGTCTGCTGCTGCTGCCAATGCTGCCTCTACTGTCTGTGCCAGGGGTTCTGTGCCCTGGCAACCCAATGTCCGCTGTTGCTGCCTCTGCTGTGCCACGGGTACTGTGACACGGCAATCCAATGTCTGCTACTGGGTGGCCACGTGATTCAGCACTGGGCAAGGCTTCACCAATTGTCAGAATAGTGTGTTCAGATCCTGAGAGTAGGATGTAAGCCTGCAATGCCTGGCTGAGCAGGGGTGGCCACCACTGAGCCCTGGCTGGGCCTCTGCTGCTGCTCCACCAATGCCAGCCAGCCTGCAACACCCAGCCGAGGAGGGGTGCCAGCTGAAGTTACTGTGCCCAGGCAATCTAATGTCTGCTGCTGCTGCTGGTACTGCACATCAGCCATTTGCTCCTCACTCTTGTAGACAGGCAAAGCTCGGATGAGTGTGCCGGTGGGCAAGGCTTGCCCAATTTGTAATAGAGCTTCTTGAGCTCAGTTGAGTAGGATGCCAGTCTGCAATGCCCGGCCAAGTAGGGGTGCCAGCCACCGAGGCCTGGCCGGGCTCTGTCACTGCTCCACCGATGCCAGCCAGTGTGCAATGCCTGGCCAAGCAGGGGTGCCAGCCACCAAGCCCTGGCCGGGCCTCTGCTGCTGCTCCACTGATACCTGGCAACCTGCAATGCCCAGCCAAGCAGGGGTCCCAGCCACTCCATCCCCAGGATGCATCATCAGGGTTCTGGGGCCTATGTTTCAGGCAGGGAGGACTGTGTCAGTATTTATTAATTTATTATTATTATTATTATTATTATTAACAACAGCATTACTGACATTACTTACAGCATATGTTTGTCTATATGCTTTAATTTATGTCATTATGTTTTTGTTTTACCTATATGAATTTTAGACTGTAATTTGTTATAGCTTTACTGCTGGATAAAATAAAGACTTACTACTACTATTATAAGCATTGATATAGCACCAGCGATGTACCTGGCAGCAGCTCATTGTCCGCAAATGTACCACATCCTTGCCAGCCAGCCTGCAATGCTCAGCCAAGCAGGGGTGTCAGGCACCGATTCCTGACTGGGCCTCTGCCGCAGCTCCACCAATGCCAGCCAGCCTGCAATACCCAGCCGAGTAGGGGTGCCAGCCACTCCAGCCCAAAGACCCACCATCAGGGTTCTGGGACCATCATTCTGCTCACAGAGAGCCATTGTTCCACTGCATCAAGTAACAGCCACTCCAGCCCCAGGACCCACCCTCAGGGTTCTGGGGCCCATGTTACAGGCACAGGGGGCTGTCCATCCACATCATTGAGAAGCTGCCACTCCTGTCCCAGGACCCACTGTCAGGGTTCTGGGGCCATCATTATGCCGACTTACGTAGAGGGTCCTTATTTGCTTACAGCATGGTCCAGGGAGAGCCAGCTCTGCTCGTGTTGAACACAAGCAGTGATTCGGACTTCAGAAGCAGCCAGCCATGAGTCCAGCCCCAGGACCCACCATCAGGGTTCTGGGGCCTATGTTACAGGCACGGGGGGTTGTCTGTCCATCCACGTCATCAAGAAGCTGCCCCTCCTGTCCCAGGACCAACAGTCAGGGTTCTGGGGCCATCATTCCGCTCATGGGGAGCCGTCATTCCACTGCATTGAGTAACAGCCACTCCAGTCCCAGGACCCACCATCAGGGTTCTGGGGCCTACGTTCCAGGCAGGGAGGGCTGTCATTCCACTTCATGCAGAAGCTGCCACTCTACTCTCAGGACCCACCATCAGGGTTCTGTGGCCGTCATTCTGCTCACAGAGAGCCATCGTTCCACTGCATCAAGTAACAGCCACTCCAGCCCCAGGACTCACCCGCAGCATTCTAGGGTCTATGTTACAGGCAGAGAGGGTTGTTGTACCACTGCATCCAGAAGCTGCCACTCTAGTCCCATGCCCCACTGCCAGGGTTCTGGGGCCATTATTCCAGGCAGGGAGGGCTGTCCATCCACGTCATCCAGAAGCAATAGGGTGCTGCGGCTGCTCAGCCTGCTGCTGGTGCTGCTACGGTTAGGGCTGGGAGCAGAGATAGATCCCACCGGCTGAAAGGGGTGGCTGCTCCCACTCCCACCATCCCCAGCAGCATCCTGATGCTGCTGCCGCTGCGCACACCCTCTCTGTCTACCAGACCCTCTCCAGCAGGTCACCCTTCCAGTGCCCAATAGAGCTGTGTCTGGCGTGCCACACTGCCCTTGAGCTCCAGCATGGCTCCAGCATGGCTCCAGCGTGGTCCAGCATGGTTGCCAACACATATTCCTCCTGCTGCAGGAGCTCATCAAACTATGCCTTCAGCCCTGCCTTCAGCTGCCGCACCAGGGCAACTGCCTCAGTCACCAGCTTCTTTCCCTGAGGGCCACAATCCCACCCCTGGAGAATCTCCTCCAGCCTCCTGAGGAGATTGTGCACCAGAGGGGTCACCTGGCTGATGGTGGGTGTGAGGTGCTGATGGTGTCCGTCAAGGCCAGGAACGGTCTCAGAACAAAGACAGTGTGATCCAGGATCTCCCATTCTGCCCCATAGTACCCTGGAGGTGCCCCGCTGTCCATCACTAGGGATGGGTGAACAGAATCAAGTTCGGAAATTCGGTTTAGTTCAGTTTGGAAATTCGGTTCGGTTCAGTTCGGAAATTCGGTTCAGTTCAGAAGTTCGGTTCTGTCGACTGAACTATTCGAGTTCAGTCAGAACTCTGAATTTCTGAACAAAGTTCGGAAATTCAAACCCCATTGAATTAAATGGAAAGTTATCTTTTAGGGATGGGCAAACAGAGCCAAGTTCGGAAATTCGGTTCGGTTCAGTTTGAAAATCGAGTTCAGTTCGGAAGTTCGGTTCGGTCGAATGAACTGGTCGAGTTTGGTCTGAACTCCAAATTTCCAAACCGCATTTGCCCATCCCTATCCATCACCAGTTGAACCTGATGCAAGGTGGCTTTCTGCTTGAGAATCCGTTCAAGCATCAGGAACGTGGAGGAATTCCACCATGTGGACACATCCTGCACCAGCTGGTGCACTGGGGAGCCTTGCTCAGCCTGCTTCACCGGAGGAGGTCGCTGCCCATCACGCTCCAGTTAAAGAAACTGGCCAGCTTCCTCCCCCACTCAATCAGGAAGCTAAGGGTGCCTGCCCCAATCCCCTTCTCCCCCAAGTCCAGAGTGTCCCTGACCACCAGGTGAAGGGATGCTGGTGAAGCCCCCCTTGCAGACTGCCCTCAATATGTTGGCTGCATTGTGTGTCACCATGCACCCCTTGGTGAAGGGTGCATCTGGCATGACCCACTCCCTCACCATGGTGGTCAGTGGTGCCTTGGTGTTCCGAGAAGTGTGGGGGCCACAGCGTCCATGAGTTCTGCCTGAAACAGGGCCCACCTATACCCTGCTTCGAGACCCTTCCTGCCACTGCCAAACGCTGTCTTGGGTCCTGCTACCAGTGTGTCGTCACTGCCAGGTAGGCATGCTGCGCATTCCTACTCGACCACAGGTTNCCAGGTAGGCATGCTGCGCATTCCTACTCGACCACAGGTTGGTGGTGAAGTGGATGGTGGCACCCCCAGTCCCTGCCAGCTACTCCCTCACCCGCTCCTCTAAAGTCTGGTACATCGCTGGCACCACCTGCCAACTCAGGGTGATGCTGCGGTGGGTCTCCAGTTCTCCTCATTCTATGCTGGGTTCTTCCGTTCTAGTCAGGTTCAGGTTCAAGTTCAAGTTTAGTCTATTTATGGCCAATGGCCATTGCAATACATTAAAACTAAAAGACATGAGCCAGCAAGGATTCATGTAAACAATAAAATAGTTCAGGTCATTTGCTAATGGCATACATAAATAAAGTGGTAGGTGGAGAGTAGTCAAACTAATCATACAATATAAAATAATCATCCTATGTTAATGTCATCCCTGGGCTATGGGAAAGACTGCCCCCTCCTACCTTACAGCCCAAAATCCTAGAGCAAGAACAAAATCATTGCAAGGCTGTGCAAGCCCAATCCCTTTGCAGATTCACCACTGAATGCACCACCATCAGCTTGGTCCCAGTCATGGATGCACTAGCTAGCTAAACCACGAAGGCCTAATATGGACCAAGGCCATTAAGCATCCAAGAAATTATGACTTGAGGACTACCTTATTATTATTATTATAAACATTTGTATAGCACCAGCCATGAGCCTGGTGCTTTACAGAACAAAGATAAAGACGTGGTCCCTGCCTACAGCTTAAAATCTAAAAAGACAAGGAGGGGGGTGACAAGGAGAGGAGACAAGGGGAAGACAAGGGTGACGCAAACAAACATGCAAGTGGCTGCGAAGTCTCAGGTGCGTATGCTTGGCTTGGTTCCATAGGCATTGGGAAAGGCGGCAAGGAAAAGGTGGGTCTTGAGGAGGGCTTTGAAGGAGCGGAGGGAGGAGGCAAGGCGGATGTGGGCAGGAAGGGGGTTCCAGGCATAGGGGGCAACGATGGAGAAGGGTCAAAGGTGGTCAGGTGAGCAGCAGAAACGAGGGAGAGTGATGGAGGGGCACTTAGATTTGGCGATACGTAGATCAATGGGCACGGGGGGATGAGGGAGGGGAGGGGGGAAGGGCATGGGTGAGAGTACGGGGTAGGTTGGCTGGAGAAAGGCCACTGGAGGCGGGGGAGGGAGAAGGAGGAGGGCCATGAGAAGGGTGAGAAGGAGGGAGGAGATAGCGGATGAGGCGGTGAGGGGGGTATAGGGAGGCATCATTCCGGGCGACGGAGGGAGACCAGGCCTGTGGGTGTCACGGGAGCGAGTGTGTGATGTCCAGTGGTGATGGTCGGAGGCAGCTGTGTAGCATGGGCGCCGTCAGGGGGGTGGTTCCTCGCTCAGACTGAATCCCAAAGCCTTGAAGCCGAAGCCTATGCCTAGGCTGAAGAATAATCCGGAGGACCTCTGAAATCTAGAAAATTCCTCCTACAATGTGATACACAAAGTAGGAAGGATGTGACACTCCTGATGCTCTGAGGATCTAGATCATTCAGAAGGCTCCCAACAGCTCCTTCAAGTGCCTTTCCCTAGGGACATCATACAAGTGGCAATGTAGCCAAGTGAGCCACTATCTCAACTTCAATGTTATCAAAAGGACATAGCCTCTCTGTAAAAGGGACTCCCTGAAAGTGGCCCTCCAGAACCCGTGAGGGCAGGGCATTGACCCAGGCATGAAAAAATAGGTGTTTTGCTTTGGTTGATATTGGGATGGTGACGTATCCCGCCATATGCCCAGGTTTGGGTACCCAGTCTGTATATGCCCTACGATAAAGTGAGTCATTCAGCTTTCCAATCTCCAGCTGCCACGCGATATCAGAGGCTCTGGTTAGCACCTCCTTTCTTACAGTCCTGGGTGGGGGTGGGGGGAGGTTATGAGAAAGATAATCTCTAGATAGTCCCATCTTCCTAAATTGGGCCTCTATTTTAGAGGTCCATGGGCTGCAAAAGGGGTCCTTGCCCACCTCCACCAGTAGACCTGGAAAATGGTCAGAAAAGATGTTGCACCAGAGCTTTAGGGTATGCTCCAGGGCAACCTGGGACCAGCTTTTTTGGCCAAGTTGCAGTCTTGCCGCAACACAGGGAGTACCCTTTGGATTACCCAAAAGTGCCATAAGAAACCTGTTCTGGATTAGGTTTGTATTTTGCAAGGAAAAGGGAGCCCAGAGCTCTGCCCCATACAGCATTTGAGCTCTTACCTTGCTGTTATAAGCCTGGATTGCTGACCCTATCGTGCTTCTTCCTTGTCGGGTGAAGAAGCCATATATGGAACTGGAGGATCACTTTGTGGTTACAGCCGCTCCTGAAATATGCTCCTTCCATGAGCCACTCTTGTGGAATAATATTCCTAGGTACTGGAAGGATGCAACATGATGGAGGGCATGGCCTTCAATGGTCCACTGATGGAGTTTCTTTTATCTGGTAAAAACCATAACCTTGGACTTACTGTAGTTAAGAGTCAATTTGTTGTCTTTACAAAAAGCCACAAAAGCATTCAGTTGCCTAATCAGACCCATACGCGTTTGAGACATTAGTGCTACATCATCGGCATAGCAGAGACATCCAATTGCCCTGGAGGCCAATCTCGGAGGGTAATATTTTAATTCGGCCATGGTCGTAATTATTTAATTAATATAAAGGTTGAAAAGGGCAGGAGCCAGTACACAGCCCTGCTTAGTATTTACTGGTGGAGTAACATGGCCCTGGGGATCTACCCTAACCACTAGAGAGGAGTTGTCATAAAGCGCATGGATAAGGCCAAGCAATCTTCCGTTGACAGAGGATCCCCGGAGTTTCTCCCAGAGAATCCCTCTAGTCACGGAGTCGAATGCGGCTTTAAGATCTAAAAACGCCACATGGAATTTACCATTCCGAGTTCGATACTTGCTGGCAAGATGGAATAATACAAAACACTGCTCAATGGTCGATCGACCTTTATGGAAACTGGCCTGTTCAGGGGCCATAACTTCCTCCTGCAACATCCAATCTGTAAGCCTTACCAGCAGGAGCTTTGCATAGATTTTCCCTATCACACATAACAAACTGATGGGTCTATAATTAGCTGGGTCACTTCTAACTCCTTTTTTATATATCAGAACGACCACAGCTTTTTCCCACTGAGCTGGAATCATACCTGTGCTATTGATTGCCGTAAACAGTGCAGCCAAAAGTGGGATCCACCATACTTTGTGGGTTTTAATAAATTCTATGTGGATAAGGTCAGGGCCCGGAACTTTGCGATTTTGAAAGTACTCGACCAGAGCATCTACCTCAGCACACGTAACTGGTGGCCAGGACTGGGTAGCTGACAGATCAGAATTGGGAGCCTGCAGGCCCTCCTTACAGTCTGCGGCAAATGGCTCTCGAAAATGGCTGACTCACATATGAGGGTCAACCAAGGGAGCTGCGAAGCACAGCTCCCTTGTATTTATGCCATTCACAAGCTGCCAGAAACTTCTGGTATTCTTCTGATCTATGGCCTGTAGCAGCTTTCCCCATTGCTTCTCTAGATGGTCTCGTTTCCTTGATTTTATTAACCTTTTGTATTCCGCCCTTAGAGTCAGAAAATCAGGATGAAACCTGGAGAAACGGCCTGCTCTGTACTCTCTGTACATATTCTTAATTCTAGTTTTCATCTGGCGACATTCTTGATTACACCAGGGTTTCCCTTTATAGGAATGGCTAACTACAGAGTCCTTATTCAAAGACTGGATATAATTACTCAAAGCTGAGCTAAGTTGGCCGTATAAAGATACATCCTCAATGCTGTCCGTGGATGAAAGAATCTTATCTCGGAGCTCACTACAAGGGGACTGGAGTATCCATTCCACAAGGGTGCTAGAAAGAGCCCCGTCCCATCTTGGTGACTTACAAACGGCCAACTGAGATACTTCAGAGCCCATGGGGGAGTTGCATCTTTGATTGGGGCCATTAGAGAACAAATTAAGTGTCAGGGGAAGATGATCACCTGCCAGAAGGGTCCCAATGAGAAAATCAGTTATATGAGGTAGAACTGATGCGGATACCAATACGTAATCCACCACACTGGAACCCCACATCCCAATGTAAGTGAATACCCCAGCATGATCACTATATCCAGAGCCATTTAAGATATAGAGATTATGGCTAACAGCCAACTTTATCAATCTGATTCCTGATGCGTTAGTATGGGTATCCTTAGAACTCCTGGATTTGGGCAAAGCAGCTGACATCTACGGGGGTATATCACAATGGGGATCCAGAGAATGGTCATCTGGCTCCAATCGGGCATTAAAATCTCCTGTAACTATAAATAGCCCCTCTGGATGTTTACTTTGGAGGTCCTCCACAAGGTTATCCAGGGTTCTCCACATTCCCTCTCTATATGAGCCGGCGTTGCAAGGGGTGATATAAACAGTGAGTATAATCAAAGTAAATGGCCCAAATTTAGCTACAAATCCCAGTGCCACTTGAGGGGCAATAATAGGGATAAAATCCCTAAAGTTTAAATTCTGCGCCACGAAACACCCCAGGCCCCCCGCATGCCCGACCTTTCATGGAGTAATTGATGGCTGGTAGATGAAAGGCAACGTATCTCTCTAACTCCAAGCCATCCTTGGGCCATGTCTCCTGGACCAATACCACCTGGAACTTTTGGATATAGGAGGCGAAATCAATTTCGTCCCTATGCCTAACCCAGCCTGCAATATTCTACGAGCATATAGCCAAGGAAGGGCAGCCGGAAGCAAGAGGTAGTCACGTGGTGTGGGGAGAATGGGTCTTACCATCCCCTTTCCCCACCCCAGATCCGACCTGGCCATCAGATTCGGGGAGGGAGATGGAAATCAGCTGGCACGTTCCAGTAGGGCCCTGGGTGCAGGTGATAGAAGAGGGATTTGGCTCTGGAGGCCCCCCAATCTGATTACCTCTTTCCAGGGGATCAATCGAGGGCACCTCAAGTGTGACCCACCTGGTCCCTTAATGGTGTTTTCAGAGGGAGGAGTGAGAGAATGGACAGTTCCCTGCGAGGCCAGGAGCTACACCCTAACCTCAATAGGAGTAGCTGCTGGGGGTAAAAAGGACCTTTTAGGCAAATTGACACTGTTGGAATGGCCTGCAATTGCGGAAGACCCTAAATCCTTCTGGGGAAGTGGTCTGCCTAAATCTCGAGCTTTGTTTTGGAGCAGGGGGAGGACCTCCAGATTTTTATAAACCCTGCTAAGGTGGACTCCACAGGAGGCAAAACGACCCGAATAATGGGCCAATCTATTAATTATTGAAGGTGATCCAAAATGGATCACTAAGCGCTGGTAATGCCCCCTTGGCAGTAGATAGTCCACCCGAGTGATATGATAAGATGGAACAGCATCTCCTACTATTGAGGAGATATACCTTCTTATGAGGCTCTGAGAGTTCCATATGGGCCTATTTCCCCAAGATAATGGGACTATTTGGAATGCGAGAGCTGTCAGCTCTAGCTTAAGCTGCTGTTTCTTCCTGGGGTCAATCGGCACTCTAATACTCTCCACTCCAGCTGACGTGGGTCCTTGTTCCTTAGCCCAATCTATTTCCTGAGTTTGGCAGGCTATCGAACTTCCCTGACAAGTCCTGGTGTTAACCAGCCCTGCAATCACTTCCTTACACTCAGTGGTTCTAAGATTAATTGATTTTAACAAACCAAGCTGTGTATCCAGTCTGGAATTTAACCCCTCCAATTGTGCGTAGAGTTTGGCCACCAAGTCACCAATTAGGAAGCATTGATTCCCCAGAATAGAGGAAAGGGGAGTAACAAGTGGTGAGCAAGGGGGGTCCCACCAGGTCCCTCCATGTTTGGGGCTCCCCCAGAGGCTACAAATTCCTGATGTGACACTTCTAATATCTCCGGGCTATCTATCGGGGTCCCAAGTCTTTCAATAGTTACATCAGCAGGTGTCATTTGGGGGGGAGGTCACCTGAGGGCTTTTAAGAAAGTCCTCTAGCCTAAGTTTTTAACGGCAGACCGCATTGTCACCCCCTCCCTCTGATATTTGCTTCTTTTAGTCATTGCTAGGATTCCCCGGCCCAGGCTAACAGTAGATCTAGGAGAGCCTCCTCCCTACCGAAACAAACCAGTCCACTAGCCACCCCTATAATACTATCAGCTCAATCGGATGAATTTAAACAAGCTGAGTGATATACAGCCAGGGAATACCCAAATAAATAGGTGTTCCTAGACCACTTCAGCCCCAAGGGGCTACCCCCTCTCCCCCCTTTGAGCCCCGAAGGGCCACATCCTTTGGCAGCGGATCTTTGGCTCGCAGCCACCGGCTCGCGGAAGCCAGCACAACCGCTGGCACGTTCTTTTTAAGGGCGGCTGGGCTACTTCTAGGGGGAGGGCAAGAGTCAATGTCCAAGTTCAAATCTCCCCCCCCCGAGCCCCTTTGCTCACTGTTCTCTCTCCTTCTGCAGGTGTCCATTGGGAAGACCGGGGAGGCAGCGATGCCCGGGACCTGCCGAGCAGATGTCACCAGAGATGGTAAGAGGGGCTGTCATGGAGAAACATGGGGTCACACACGTGTAACACGGGACTACATGTTTGGTAAATGTGTGGTGCCAAAGGTCTCACATGTATGTTATGTTACTATACATGTACACTATGTAATGTCAAAGGTTCCACATGTTTGTAATGTTGACACTGAGAATGGTAGAACTCAAATTAGGGCTGTTACACGTCACCAGGCTACAGGAAATACAAAGAGATACCAAAATGTGTATTGGGGCCCAGACGGATGGCCAGGGACATTAACAATGCTAATGCAGGTAGCCATTGACTACGTGCAGAAAGACAGATAAACCTGATAAGAGAACAAAGGGAATTCTAGAAGCCTGGAGAACTTACTAGGAGTTTTCCTCCAGGAGATATAAGGAGAGATATCCCAGAGGGGAGACATTCTTCTTGCAAAGCAGCTTGGAGAGAACATCTGCATACGAAAAGGACCAGCCTGGCTACAGCAGGCTGGGGACAGCATGAACTGAGAGACAGCTTTCACTCTCTAAGCCAAGTGCCCAGCCAGTCACCTTATGGCTGAGAAACCAGAACTTCTGGACCTTGCTAGGTAAGATGCCTACTTTAGGAACTCAACCAGTATAAGTTAGGAATGCGTTATGTTTACCTTTTATTTCCAGACCACTCTGTATCAACTATCTTGTTTACATAATCAATAAACTTACTTCTTACTTTATGAAGAAGTGACGGTGTCTAATATTGGAACACAAGTGAGCTACAAGAGCCCTCAAACTCTTGCAAACCCAGAGAGTAAACAGTCTGTAAACGGGAAGGATCGGGCCCTTGTGTGACAAAGGAGTTTCATTGTGGCCCACTTGAATTAGCCAGAGAGAGAACTGATTCAAGAGAACTGTGTGCAAGGGAAACTGAGTCACTCAAACCCGGTAAAGAGGGAGTGCGGACTCCCAAACCCGTGACAGGGGCTCCCCACAGCTGCCACCAGCGTGTTCCTTTTAAGGGCGGTTGGGCTGCTTCCGGGTGGAGGGGGGGGAGGGCAAGAGTCAATATCCAAGTTCAAATCTCCCCCCGAGACCCTTCGCTCACTGTTCTCTCTCCCTCTGCAGGTGTCCGTCGGGAAGACCAGGGAGGCAGCGATGCCCGGGACCTGCCCAGCAGATGTCACCGGGGATGGTAAGCAGGGCTCCCCACAGCCGCCACCGGCGCGTTCCTTTTAAGGGCAGCTGGGTTACTTCTGGGGGGAGGGCAAGAGTCAATGTCCACGTTCAAATCTCCCCCCAAGTCCCTTCGCTCACTGTTCTCTCTCCCTCTGCAGGTGTCCGTCGGGAAGACCGGGGTGGCAGCGATGCCCAGGACCTGCCGAGCAGATGTCACCAGAGATGGTAAGTGGGGCTCCCTGCAGCCGCCGCCAGTGCATTCCTTTTAAGGGTGGTTGGGCTACTTCTGGGTGGAGGGGGGGGGAGGGCAAGAGTCAATGTCCACATTCAAATCTCCCCCAGAGCCCCTTCGCTCACTTTTCTCTCTGCCTCTGTAGGTGTCCATCGGGAAGACTGGGGAGGCAGCGACACCCAGGACCTGCCCAGCAGATGTCACCAGAGATGGTAAGTGGGGCTCCCAGGATGGGGGTAAGAAGGGGAGGGTCTGGGTTTAACAACAGGGAACAACAACTCAGAAGTTTTCCAGACTTGCTTCAGTGACAAGTTTCCCAATGCTGGTGAAATACAGATCTCTCAACCATCCCATCCATGAAAAGATATCCAGCTTTCATCTAGATAGCAGAAGCTCCCTCCCAGTCTCAGAGTAGCAGCGGCAGCAGCAAGTCCCTCTGGCCCCAGCCCTTTTTGGGGCAGCAAAGTGTATGTTTTCCGTCAATGCAATGTCACTTCCCGTAAATGCCGGGGCGGTAACTGCAGCCTTCTCCCCTCTCGCCAGTGCAGGTAGCAGAGTGGGGCAGCCCCCTTCTGCAGGGACGGATAGGGAGGCGGGGAGGGCGAGGAAGTGGCGGCGCCACCTGAGGAGGGAGATCGGGGTCCCTGGAGTCTGGCTGGCTTCTACCAGCGTCGGGGAATCGGCTCTGCCTCCAGTCACTGCTTCAGCTGGAAACTCTTTGCTAAGGGACTGGGTCATGGCCGAGGTCTCTGCCCTGAGGCTGAGCCCTCCAAGAAGAGGCTCCCTGTTCTAGTCACCATCACAGCTGGGCATTGCAGGCTGCCAGGCAGCGGCAGAAGCCCAGCCAGGGCTCGGTGGCTGCCACCCACTTGGCCAGGCATTGCAGGCTACCAGGCATTGGTGGCAGCCCGACTCAGGGTGGTGTGCAAGGGCAGCATAAACTGGGGGAGGGGGGGCAGGAAGCCAATCAGGCACCTAAACCCCATGTCCCTGACCACTGAGAAGGGCTGCCCATCATGTGCAATCATTTGTCCCAAGATGCGCATGGCTTTCAGTTGAAAGCCATGCCGCCCTCTATGTCCTGCAGCTGCTGATGGACTTGGCAGCTGCCCCCACCCCAGCTCCTCCATGGTGCACGGACACTTCTTGGCCTCAACTGGCTGCTGCTGCTGCTGCACCACTGACAGCGCTGATGGGAGGGGCAGAACATGGTGGCGACACAGCTCTCTGAGGGACATGTGGCTGGCCCTGTCCAAAGTGGCCAAGGGTCTGTTGTCCTGCCACCCAACGAGTGTCCCCAGCGAGCGGGTGTTCTCAATGGTGGGGGACATTTGCTCGCCGCACCGCCTGAGACTGGGGGTCAAGTTGGTGGAGCAGTTGTTTTTAATCAAGGTGTCTGTCTGCTGCTGCTTCTGGGCAATCCAATGTCTGCTGCTGCTCCGCCGATACCTGGCAGCCTGCAATTCCCGACCAAGTAAGGGTGCCAGGCCAGCCACCAAGCCCCAAGCCTTCCCGGCCTCTGCTGCTGCCGCTGCCACTAGGTCTCAGACGGCCAGCCATGCCCCCACGGGCACCCCCGGGAGCCAAGCACTGAGCCTGCCTGCCTGAGCAAACCAGGGTGCCATGCGCCAAGCCTTCCCGGTCTCTGCTGCTGCTGCTGCTGTGTCTCTGACGGCCTGCCATGCCACCATAGGCATCCCTGGGGATCCCTGGAGCACCCCAAGCCTCCCGGTGGGTCCGAACTCCACCGAACATTCAGTGGGACCAAACTCCGTGGAACCGAACCCATGAACCCGGACTTAGTTTTCAGGCCAAACGGACGAACATCTGAACCCCGTTCTGTTCACACATCCCTACCTTACACACATTGAGGACTGTCTTGCTCCTCCCCGCCCCCTTCCCCTGCCTTCCCCAGTGCAGTACTGCAGAACATGCAGGGTGTAGGCTGGGTGGAACCTTTTTCATTTAAGCATGGAAGTGGAAGTCAAATGGGTGTGGGTGGCATAAAACAAAGCAGCCTCTCTGTCTCTGTGGAAAGATGGCTGTTACAATACAAGCAGAATCTCTTGAAAATGCCTTTTTGAAAAAGTGGCACTGAGAACAGAAACAGAGGGAACAGAAGGAGTAGGGGGGGAAGGGAAGTAGAAGAAAGAACTTCATGTGGGCATCAGCAGGCACAGAAGGAGCAGGGGGAAAGGGAAGTAGAAGAAAGAACTCCATGTGGACATCAGCAGGCACAGAAGATGACAATAGACAGACTGTATTTGGAACAGTTCAAACATGCTGGGTCTGGATGCTCAGAATTCAGCTGTATATCCTGCCTGGAAGCAGATAAAGTCGCTTGACTTGGGCACTGCTACTTTGCGTGCAGGGTCAGAGTTTGGGGTTGAGGATGCTCGGTCTTGTCTGGTTTACTCGAATCAGCTTAGATTGATCTCGCCCACTTATGTGAAGGATGTGCTTGGAGGGGAACTTGGATGTGTGTGCGGCTGACCAATTGTGCACTAGATTCATGCCCGTCCTTATTGGGGGCATTGCTGGCCAGGGTTGTCATCAGTGCCTCCTTCAAGAGGGCAGGTACCTGGCTCCCTTAAAACTGCGGTCATCCATCCCCTGCTCAAGAAACCATCTCTCGATGTTGAGTCCCCTAGTGACTATCTCCCTGTCTCTCTAACCTCCCCGTTTTAGGGCAGGTTATTGAATGGGTAGTTGCCTCACAGCTTCAGGTGCATCTCAAGCCTATTGGATTCCTGGATGCATGTCAGTTGGGTTTTCGTTCTGGGCATGGCATCGAGACTGCACTTGTGGCCTTGGTTGAGGATCTCTGCTTGGAAACGGACAGGGAAAATTGCACTCTTTTGATTTTGTTAAATCTGTCAGCGGCCTTTGATACCGTTGATCATGGGGTGTTGTTGACACAGCTGCGGAATCGCTCAAGTGGTTCCGCTCATTCCTGGCTGGGAGAACCCAGAGGGTGGTGATGAGCGGTGGCTCATCATGCCCAGGGGTGCTCCCAATCATTCGGAGATTTGGGATGAAAACAGACATAATGCTAACTCCACTTTAGCACTGTTTCAACATTTCTTATGCATGGTGCAGGGCTGCATTGGTATCATATGCAGCCCTGCAACATGCATAAGAAATGTTAAAGTGATGTTAAAGTGGAGTTAGCGTTATGTCTGTTTTCACCCTTTGAGTGAGGTGCCATCAATATGTGGATGACACTCATCTCTCTCCTTTTCATCTGACCCAGGTCTCGGTGCTTACTCAGTTCCTGGCTGCCAATGGGGACTGCATGCAGGTGAGCTGATTGAAGCTGAATCTAGACAAGGCCGAGATGATGATGGTTGGCTGTCCATGTGACTGGGAGACAGGGATCCCGGTTATTGATGGGGTCTAGCCTCCTTTGGTCACTCAGGTTCGCAGCCTTGGGATGCTCTTGACTCTACTGTGCTCATCTTCCAGAAATGATGTAAGATCTTTTTATTTGGCCAGGCATTTGACAGGCAGGGATAGCGTGGGACAGGATGTGTAGGGGTGGGCTGAATGGGGTGTCAGGGTTTTTAAAACTGATGTTAATGGCTTTTTGGTTCTGTTTTTATTATTGTAAGCAGTGAGCCTCTGTGGGAAGGGCAGCATAGAAATATGAATAAATAAAAATAAAATTTCCAACCCATTTCATATGCATGAGACCATTCAAGAGATTGTTTTTATTTTTTTATTTTTTTAAAGTCCATGTTCCTCACAATCAGAACAGAAGGAAAACACTTTGAATGATAAGGCCTCATCAGTCATTTGAAATAAATATAAATGGCACACTAATATATTCAGCACTTGAAACCCACACACTTCAGAGCCCGAACGATAAAATGAAAGCAGGTAATTCCAGAGCAGAGTGCTTAACGCTCCATACATTTCTGATTCTGTTTGATACAAGAGCATCAGAAAATGGAATGGAGGAGGTATAAAGTTAACAGATTTTCCATTTGTCAGCAGCTTTAGATAAGCGCTGCAGTTAGCAAGGTAAATACTCCAAAGGAATCTGACCCAAAGCAAATTTGAATTGACAGAAAAATGTCCAGTGAGTTCTGCATGTTGATTTAGAGGGGGAGAGAGAGAGAGCAGTTGCAGATAGAGCTGGAGCAGGTAGTTGATTTACTACCAAGGTATACCTGCCCATAGATGCAAGCCTCGCCTCCAGGTATGTGCATGCCAGATGGTACCCACATGAGTGGTAAAAGGCAGTGAGGCAGCAGCAGTGATTCAGAAGCCAGAAGTCTCCTTGAGTGGTATTGGGCCTTTAGGCCCAAGGTCAGGTAAATGGGTTGTAAAAGTGTAGTTTTAATTGCACATTTTTGTGTTGATTGTAGATTTCAGGTATTCTATATTTCTCTGGAATCCACCCTGAGTCCTTTAGGGAAAAGGGTGGGGTACAAATCTAAAATAAATTAAATGCATGCTCAGGTTAGCTGCACATTCACCAGGCAGCCAGCACATACACATCAGGCCATGGGTCTTTAGGCCCAATACTGCTCCAGAGGGCTTCCAGCTCCACTAGTGCCACCACCACTGCCATCTTACTGCCACTGCTGCCCCCCTTGCTGTCTGTCTGTCCTGAATTTTCTCCCTTCTTCCCTAAAGAACGCTCTTAGCTGAGCCTTGATCTGTCTTGTTTTATACATGTGTATTTGGTGCATTATAGCCCATGGGCTGCTGCGCCATTAGGCCTCTAATCCTAACCACACCATTCCCAAGCAAGCTAAAAGGGTGCTGTTCAGGGACTGTGTGAAGCCTGAACCATGGCAGGCAGCTGAGGCACCCAAAGTCCGATAGGCATGCCATTTTACCAAGTACCCATTTCAGCTCCACTTGTTAACTACTCATTCGGGGTGGATGCCTGGAGGAAATTACAGATTCAGATATGGATCTTTAATTTCCAGATTTAATTCCAGAACTGTATTACAAATCTGTATTTAAATCCATTAAAAATAAATTAAAATATTTTAAAAACAAATTTTCCATACGCAAAATGGCCACTCTATTGTTCTGAGCATGCATGCCCTTTTCCAAAATGGCAGCAGATGAAATGAAAAAGGATGCGTGTGCAAAATGGCCACTGCACATGTGCAGACTGGCTGCCCTTTTCCAAAATGGTGGTGACGCTGCCACTGCCACTACCGAAAACGCCGCACATGCTCAGAACGGTCCAGAAGCCATTTTGCACATGCAGTTATTTTTTTCATTTATTTATAGATTTCAAACTGAACTGCAACAGGTGTGTTGTGGTTCAGTACAGATTAATCTGTAATGCCCATCCCTACTACCCATTGGATGGTCTATATCTGACATGCTTAAGTGATAGTTTGAACTGATTCTTTATATATATATATATATATATATATATAAAATTTAAAAATCCTGTACAGACACTGCCCCATCTTCTATCTCCAAACTGCTCTCCTAACCCCGCAGATTCTCCGCAGTCTTTTGTCCCATCTCCTAGTAATGCCCAGCGGTGTGCACGCTACTGCTCTTCTTTTACTGTTAGAGTAGTAAGAAGAAGTAGAAAGCTTGGACACTATTTGAGCAGGAATAGGACTGTGCTGATTTGCACAGATTTGCATGTATTGGTTCATGTAAATGTATGCCTTTTTAAAATAGCCCCTTGCCTAATAGCAATGACTGGGGTGGGGGTTGGATGTATGGACACAAGCAGGGCCAGCCTTAGAACTTGTGGAGCTCCTGGTGGCTTCCACCACTAGGGACATCCTCCATGGGGCCCCAAAGATGGTTAGGTTTGGGTCCCTGCTGGGAGAGAGTGGGGCCCCCACACCCTGCCAGGGTAAAAATAGGGTCACTGTGGGGGCCCTAGAAAGAGCAGGGCCCAAGGCGGTCACCCTGTGGTAAGGCCAGCCCTGGACACAAGGATATAGAGTGGCAGAAAGGCAAGTTGGGGTGCAGGGGAGATAGGAGTAAGTGGGAAATGGACTGGGTGTGGGATCATTTGATTGTAGAGAGGGGCATGTTGGGGTGTAAGATAAGTGGGGGAATAAACTGGATGTGGCGGCATGGGGATATCGGTGGGTGTAGGGCAGGGAGTGGGTGTAAGGGTATGGGATGTTGAAACTGCACATGACAATGCTAGTTCTGGACTTCATTCTCCAAATATTCAACAGTCTAACCCAATCAACATACAGAGATGACCCCCACCATTGCATGGGTGAAAACTGCATGGGTGAAAACAGGATGGCAACCCTAGAATTGAGCTGTGTGGTTTTGAACAGCTGCCAGAATGAGGGTGCTCAGACGCATCGAGATGGCAACTGAAAGGCTGCATTTTGGCTCTGCATTTCTCCTTCTTCTGTACAAGTAGCTCGGGGCTTAGAATTTGGCTTCCAGGCAAGGAACACTAGTTATATTACTGGCTATACAATATTAAATTAAACTGTGAGTAATTTAATCAGTGCTAATGTACGCCTCCTGAATTCCATCCCTCGCCTACGAGTATGCACGCGCACACACACATGGGTCACCTCAGCTGACCTCTGCCTACGGGATGATGTTTCTAATTAGGCTACTCGCTGATCCTGATCTGTGCATTTATTCAGCTGGAACAAAGGAGCAGCCCAGGGAGGTTATAAACAGGATTTTATTTCAGGAGCAAATAACCAGAAGAAAAACTGGAAGAAAGGAAAGTTTTTAAAAACAAACAAAAAAAGTCTTAACGGCCAGCTTTGTTAACTAATTTTACAAGACTAAAGTTGGTTCCTAGATAAATGATTTTTAGACTGTGCTTACCATGCTGGTTCTGGGTTGCTCGATGATCGTTATTTTTAGAAACACCCCTTGCTTCTGAGCCCCAGAGCTCCTGAAAACACTGGGCAAGAGCTGAAAGGAGTACCCACAAAAACAGGTATACCCAACAAATGTCCGGTACCTGAGTCAACCCGACAATATCGGATACCAATCGGTAACTGACTTCAACCCAATTCGGGTACCCAACGTGCTGGAATGTCAACTTCTGGTCTGATTTCTTTAGTTTTCTGTACCAATTTTTTATTTTTCTGTCCCAGTATACCAAGTGAAAATCGGTACTAGACATTAATGATGCTTCAGGTATCCAAGTACCCAATTGGTACCCAGGTATCCCCTCAAGTACTTGACAACACGGTACTGTCAGGGGCACCCGGGGCCGCACCGGGACCCCCGAAGCACCCCCGGACCGCACCGGGACCCCCGAAGCACCTCCGGACCGCACCGGGACCCCCAAAGCACCCCCGGACCAGCCAACCCAGCCCAGCAGCTTACCGGCCCCAAAAGCCTCATCCCCGTTGACGCCCGCGGCCCGGGAAGAGCCGCGTCGCGGGCCTGCGCCACCGGCAGGACGCCGGCAAGAGGACACTCCCCCGATATCCCCACAGACGCTGGAGGGGAGGCCTGGGCCTGCAGCCATGCCTCCGCCAACGACCAGCTGGGCGGGGCCGGCTCCGGCCCCGCAAGGAACCTCCCCACAAGCAGCGCCGCCGTTAGGGAGCCAGGTGCGGCGAAGAGCCACTCCCCCTGCAAGTGATTACGCGGTGGGGATTCCCCCGCCCCCGCAGCGCCGCTCAGAGCGGCTGCGGGCACGCACGGGGGCGGGACTCAGGGGATAAAAGCCAGCGCCGCCTGGGAAACAGCGCTGGTGATTGCAGAAACCGGCCCCTTGCCTGAGTTTAAACGGTGGACGAAAGAGTGAGCGTTTGTGAGTGTGACCCCCCCCGACTGTTGCCCGAGCGAGAGTGTGCCTTCCTCCGTGATCCCTGTTGAGGTTTGAGTGTCGGCAGAGTGAGTACAAGCAAGAAAGCCCTTCCTGACCCTTGTGTGGTGCCCTTGGCCTTGGTGGTGAGTGCCCCATGTCTGTCCTCCCGCTCCCCCTCCCGGGGCCCCGCACCCCCTGGGGGGAAACCCTTCACCCCCTGGTCCTTCCGTACTGTGCTGTGTGTTATTGACGAGTGTGGGGCAGCCTTGGGATCTTGGTCAGCAGCGCCTGATGATGATAAGGGCTCGTTCTCTTTAATTAGAGGTAAAGGTGAGGTTCCTTGGGGGTCGGCGGCCCCGAGGGCGGCACGGGACACAGCGGCGCAGCCTAATAGCTCCCCACCCTAGGGATCAGCAGGCACGTTCTAGTGCAGGCCCGGGGACTCCACATCGAGCCGATAGGCACACAGCAGGGAGACCGGCAGCACAACGGGGAAAAGAGGCGGGGCCTGCGAACGTGGTGCGTCGCTCAGCACGCCTGCGGGCGCGGCCGGGGGCGGGGCTAAGGCCTTAAAAGGAAGACGCGGTCAGAGGAGCATTGCCGGTGATCAGCTTGCTGAGAGACTGGCCCCTTGCGACGAAACGAAGGCTTGTGTTGTGTAGTGCTGTGCGGAGAACTTCAGAGAGAGAGAGACTGAGAGCGTGAAAGAAAGGGCTGAAAGAGGGTGCATGAGAGAGAGCGCAAGGTGAGTGAGTGGGTGCGAAAGTTTGAGAGTGTGTGAGCTCTAGACACCATACCCCCTTGGTATCCCTGACCCCTGTGAGCCCTTCCTAGAATCCTTGTGCCTCCCTATACCCTTGACCTTGTTCCTGGGCTTGGCTCCCCTGTTAGCCCCACGTGTCGGGCACTACCCCTCTGGACCCCTGCACTTTTCTAGGTACGTGTGGGGTGTGGAATTTGAAAGGGGTGCGAATACGCCTTCGGGCTGCACGAGTGGGGGCTGAGCTCTGGGCCTTGCGATCCCCACCCCAATGATGAAAACGGCCTGTGTCTAACTACGATACTGGGGCCAACCGTTATCCTGAGGGGTAGTTTTCTCCTTATAAGAGCATATAGCCCGAGCGTGTGGACCGTGTGTGCGAAGGGGGAGTGTTTCCACGTGAGGAGTGAACGAGCTGGTGTTCCCTTCCGAGGGTTCCCTCCCTTCATGTTGCCCCACCATAACAGTAAAGCCACACACTATCCTGACGGGCATTCTACCCCCGGTCGCTCCCGTGCTGACCTCGATACCCTAGGGCCGTTGAGTGCGTGCATGCGTGGAACCGTTTCCCCTACCCCCGGTAACAGGTACTCAAAATTGCAGGTATTACCCATGGGTACTATATTAAGTACCTGTTTTAGCTCTACATCTCTGATTTCAGAGCCCCACAGTTCCAGAGAACCCAACAGACTGCCCTTGTTTCACTGCTCCATTGTACATACTGGGGCTGCCTTTTTTGGAACCCTGCAGAACCCAATGATCATCCCTTATTTCAGAGCCCCACATCGCCATTGTGTCCCTGAGTTTTGAAATTTTGATCTGGAAGGTGCAGTTTCAAGCTTGAGAGAGCCTAGAGACAGGGTAGTGAAGATGATATCTCTATTATACCAACTTCTGTTGGTGAGCATGTGCAGGCTTTAGTTTCACAGAACTTTTGCCTGGAGAAGAGCTATGTCATACTTCAACACTTTGATACACTCACCGACAGAAGCTGGTCCATTAAAAGGTGGTCCATCTTAATTACACTGAATACTTTTACACACTGTGATTTCCAAGTGGCAAAGTCCAGGAACACCTACACTGTGTGGATTTGTTACATGTGAACATGCCATGTGGAAAATCCACAGTGATCCACGGACAAAGCAATGGGTGACTGAATGTAGTGCTGCCCATGTCCTTTACCAGCTTAAATTGTAAGATGGGAAAGTGCCCATTGTCTCTCTCAAAGATAACATCACAATAAAAGGAAAACAATTGCACTACATCAGAGATGGGGTACCCCCCCAATCCGAAAGCAAAATTTGCTCCATAGTTTTTTTTATTTGGCCCTTTTCCAATGTGTGGCTGTAGGCTGTGGAACAAACCCCCATCCTCAAGCACTGAAGGAGCATGCCCAGAGGGAAGGCATCTCATCTACAATGAGGGGGTGCACTTAAGGGTAAGGGATGGAACTTTGGTAGGCCAGATCCATGTTATGGACTCTTCTGTCTTCCCCTGTCCTGACCCACCCAGCCCAAACTCTGTATTGAACCAGGTTTTCTTCATCTCTTTACTATGCCCGCATCTTTCTTCAGTCTATGCCCTGTAGCCTCCTCCCCATGCCTTGTAAATTCCTCCTCACTTCACCTTCAGATAATGCTTCTATTTTGTTTCTGAAGTAACTGGGACTCTAGATTAAACACAAATATGAAGTGTGAGAATTTGGGGTGATGAAGATCAACATCTCTCTGTATGCTTGGTGTGATGCACTGACCATTGACCCAGACAAAAAAAGAGGGTCCCACCACTACTCTATATGAAAGCTCCATCCATAAATATTTTTAAAGAGTTAGTAAATTATTATAAATAATGATAAACCCACGAGGTCCCTTTCAGTTCTATTATGCATGGAGGATTTTAGCAAATAATTAATCAAATGCTATAGAGTTGAAGTCAATCTTTTTCTTCTATGTGTGTGTCATTCATCCATTCTATCTTATCACAAAGCATTTCTGCAGATATAGGGAACCGTACAGCATTGTCAGTCATTCCTACCCATAGCTTGTCCTTACATTAAGCCCAGCCTGATCAGATTCCTAGGAAGGAATCTGGATCCAGCCATCATGACCATCCAATTCCTACCCCCAAGCACTAATAGATTGAGTCCAGTCTAAAGGAGCAGAGATTAAGGTATGCATGCACGCAAGGGCAGAGCACAGATCAATGATCTGACCCCTCCTCTTCCTGAGTGCACCACTTAAGTAATGACAATTATACAAGTGAGGGATGTTGCGGCCCTTGGAGCTTGTACTAATGGGTGAAAACAGATGCACAGGAGCTCCCTGGCCTGAAGTGTGAAACAGTGGCTGCCACTCTCCAGGTCAAAGAGGGGCACCAACCAAACTTGCCCGCGATTGGAGCGCCATCTTGCCATCCGCACGCCTCGGATAGGGGGCCCCCGCAACAGACATGCAGTCAGCCCCACCCTGTCCCCCTGCCATGATGGGCAGCTATGGCGGCCGGGCTCAACAGACATGTTGGCCCATGTGGGCAGCCCTTAGCCCAGGATGTACGCCTGGGATAATTGAGGGGGACACATTCTAGACCAGCTGCCTACCCGTTCTGGGGCAGTGGCAGGCCAGTGGGGAAGCAGACGTGCACCGAGTCCCGAGCTACAGCGGCCCAGCATCACGTCTGTTTTTATCCAAAGTGGCTGGCTGCATCTAAGAAAGGGATTCTATATATAAAGTACTGAGATACATGCAGAAACAGAGAAGTTATACAAGAAGTCGAATCTCGCATGTGGTCAAGAAGTTTGATCAGTGTCCATGGTTCCACCAAGGATGAGATGCACCTTTGGTACAAGGGTTGCACAGAAACTTAGGAAGTTATGGACATTTTTATGTTTGCTAGTAAAGTGAAAACTTATCAAACTAGTGTTCTAAAAGCATGATTTTCTGGATTGGAAGCAGCTACACTAAATGAAACCAACATCATAAGGGGATGGAGGTAAAAAATAAAATAAAATGAGAGTTCTTTGTAAGATGGCCGGTGTAAAGTGAAATGCTTTTAAAACAAATGAAGAAGTTGGCAGCAGGGGAGGGTGTGAAATCAGAACAAATGAAAAGATGGCAGTGATTGGTACATTGTAGAAGACAAAGAGATGAAAGGAGCCAAGAAAGACAAAGCAAGCACTAAGGAGTTCAGTCTGACCTAAAGGCTGACTACCCATTAGAACAAGTCAGTAAGTAACTTATATTCACAACTGTTAGCTAAAACAACTTCCAGTGTCGTGCTGCAATCCCACGGAGCCCAGAGGCGCTTAATGAAATGGCAATTCTGGAAGTGAGGGATGTTTATTTATTTTTATTTTTATTTATTTTTCAGATTTATATCCCGCCCCCTCCTGCAATGCAGCTCAGGGCAGCTAACAACAACAATAAAAACCATTAAAATTAATTTAAAATATAAATATAAAATACATCAATAAAACAGGGCTAGAAAACAATAATAAATAGATAAATGGGCGGGGGATTAAAATCACCCCCCCCACCCTCCCTCCCGAAGGCCTGGGCAAACAGCCAGGTCTTACAGTTCCGCCGAAATGTCAAAAGGCTGGGGGCTAGGCGAGCTTCCTCCGGAAGGGAGTTCCACAGCCGTGGCCCTATCACCGAGAATGCTCGCTCCATCGTGGCCCCCCGCTTAACACGGGGGACCTCCACGAGGGCACCCCTGGCAGACCGCAGGAGCCGTTCCGGAGCGCGAAGGGCGAGGCGGTCCCTAAGGTATGAGGGGCCAAGGCCGTATAGGGCTTTATAGATCATCACTAGGACCTTGAACTTGGCCCGGCACACTATCGGCAGCCAGTGCAGAGCTCGGAGCACCGGTGTAATGTGCTCCCGGCGACCCGTCCCCGTAAGAAGACGAGCCGCCGCATGCTGCACCAGCTGCAGCCTCCGGGCCAAGAACAAGGGAAGCCCCACGTAGAGCGCGTTGCAGTAGTCAAGCCTCGAGGTGACGAAGGCATGGATGAGGGAGGCCAGGTCCGGGCCAGAGACATACGGACGCAGCCTACGTACCAGGTAAAGCTGGCGGAAGGCAGCCTTGGCGACTGCCTCCACCTGCCATTCCAGACGCAAGTCTGCGTCCAATATGACCCCCAGACTCCGGACCTGCTGAGCTACAGGGGGGCAAACCCCCCCAACTAGGGGGGCCACCACCCCCTTCGCCCTCCCCACCACCATCACCTCCATCTTATCTGGGTTGAGCATCAGTCTGCTCAGCCGCATCCAATCTGCCACAGCCTCCAAACATTGGGATAGCACCGAGATAGCAGGGTCTGGGTCAGTAGAAAAAGAGAGGTACAGCTTTTTCTTTGTGGTAGTAGCAGCAACAGCATGGTGGGGAAAGGAAGCACTGGGCCATGTAGGGAGAGATGGAAAGGAAAGGGAACAGGGGGCAAGAGGGAAGGGGTAAAGGAGATCGGGGGCAATGTACATGTGTAAAGCTGAAACAAATAGGTATTTTACTATTTTCATATCCACAAATATTAGTTGAATTTTTGGACAGACAACCAAATAGCGATATATCTGTTCATTCAGATACTTTAGTTTGGTTACAATGGAATCTACTTAAAAAGAACTTGGATAACTTGAATTTGTTGATAAGTCAAATTAACTTGTTTTCCCCAGCTCCAGGTCTCTGAGGATGTATTGCTTCTTTTAGCCCACCCAGCTAAAAAGTATCAGGGTCTTTGAGTATATTCATGATTTCTTGGCAGCATATGGTTAAAATATTGTAGCATATATGCTGTTTGGGAAAGTCTTTATGTCAGGCAGGCTGGAGACTGACATCAGGGGACATCAGTTCTTTCCATCTCCAGTTCTCTGGAAATGCAGACTTACACTGACAGTCAAGCAGAGCCGTGCATGTGTGGGAAAGGGGGGGGGGATGCAGAAGCCCCCAATACATGAGTTCCATAAATAACCTTGAAATGAGAATGAGCATGAGAAGCATTAGTGTAAAAATATGAGTTTACTGGGCCTTAAATGAAAGGATACAAGCCTGTAGAGCAGGCATGGAAAACCCCAGGCCTGGGGGTCAAATGCAGTCTGCAGTTAGATTTATTTGGCCTCTTTTCAGTTCGTGGATCTGGCCTTGGATCCAGTTTCTATCCCCAAGGTGAGGCAGAGGTGAAGGTATGCACACAAGGGCAGAGCACAGATCAATGATCTTCTGGACCCTCCTCTTCCTGAGAGCACCACTTAAGTAATGACAATTCTAGAAGTGAGGGATGTTGCAGCCCTTGAAGCTTGTACTAATTTTAAAAGTGGTCCCTTGGAGGGAAAAGATTCCCTGCATCTGCTGTAGAGGGTCCATGGAAATTCAGCTCCCCCCCCCCCGCCCCCCGGGCACAGCAACAGAAACTTGAACAACAACAGATGTGTAACATAGGACTGTAGGGTCTGCAATAGAAAAAAAAACATGGCCCCTGAAAGGGATGTTATGTTTAACTGACCATGAAAAATTCATTATGGAAACATTTTCGTTTTTCTAATGGGTGGGTCAGGGTGGTCTGTCAAACATTCCTATGTTAGCAAGGCCCCCGATAACCATTTTGCATGAGGCCTGAACTTCTCTGGATCAGGCACTGGACAGAAGCACAACTACACAGGGCTGGACTTAGGAATTTTGCAGCCCTAGGTCCTTCTCAGGCTGCTGCCCCCAAGCCAAGCCCTGCTTCCAAGTCCTGCCCCTTAGCTGCGTGTTCATGGGTGGGGGAGCCCTGTGTGAACGGCACACACGTCACCCACCTAACATGCATCCCCACTCACCCCCCACTCATCCCCTTGCACAGAGCAACCGGGGGAAACGGTAGTTGCTCCATGGGTGTGGGTGAGTGGGGATGCATGTGCAGCCATGTGCACACCCCGCACACACACTGGAACGCCCATGGACCATCTCGAAGAACCTTCTTTACAAGGCAACAACCTTCTGATCACTCACATGGGGAGGGGGTGATTATAAACAAACAGCTTTATCTCCCAGCCCCATCATGTCCCACTGCTGCTGCAGCATCACTACTAGCAGGCAGAAGCAGGTGAGGGATGGGGACCCAGGTAGTAGGCTTCAGATGCGGGAGCAGCCTCCAGTCATGCAGAGAGAAAAGGGTGGTGGTGGTGATGGGGGAGATGGAGTTCCAAGATTGCCACCCCTCAGAAAATGCTGCCCAAGACCCAGACCTAGGGGGCCTAGCCCTAAGTCCGGGCCTGTAACTACATCAACAAGCAGTGCAGCCAAACTTAGAATCGTGGCCCACAGTGTGGGGGACCTTGACTGTAGAAGGAAAGAAAGGGATATTCAAGCAGGGAAGGAAAGTGGCAATGTTAGCCTGGTAAGAACTGCTTTGAGGGAAGGTTTGGGACATGACAGGAATGGGTCATTGTCCATAAGGTCAGAGCTGTGTTTGAGCTACTACCAAAAGGTGTCTTATGCATAGCATGTGACCATACACCAGCAAATTCCTGTTGTAATAAACCTCATAATGGAAATGTGTTCACTGAGTGATTTCCAGTAAGTTTATTTCCCCTGTATTCCTTTGAGCAGGAAGGTTAAAGTGAGGACAAATGGGGGTACTTGCCTCTCCAAGCAAGTGGGATTGAAGTAGGGATGGAGGCTCGTGCTCTGGGAAGGTGATTTCCTCTATGGGAAGAGGCAATTACCCTCCTCTGAGTCCTCCTTAGTCCCAGAAAATGTAACACTTCCTGCTTTTCTGCTTCCCTCACAGCACCTCTGCCAACCGTATACATGGACATCACTCGCCCACACACTGAATGTAAAAATGGCCATGTACAATCTTCTTTTTCCTAGGGTAAACATTCCTAGGTCTTTCAGTCTCTCCTCATCTCTCTTTCCTTCAATCCATTTATCATCCTCATCACCCTTCCCAGTTTGTCAGTATCCTGCTTAAAGTGTGGTGCCCAAAATGGGATGCAAATCAGTAATGACCTGGACTCAGTACTCTAGATGAGGCCTGAGCAGTGCACGACTCTCAGTGAAGTGAAACAATCACCTCCCTCATCCTCTGTGCTCCCATCTCTCTTTAAAGCACCACCACAACTTACTCATAATGCATGACCATTCTGAAAATTTTCTCTTGCAGTGAGTGACCCATTAACAGATGCACAAGACAATGATTTGTCCTGAATAAAAAGAAAAGGGATGCTTTCCCACTCCACATGCACACAATGAGTAATTCTTGACAGCTTTATCTCCCTAATACCCTTGCTGTTTCTTCCTCCTTTCCACCCTGTTTCACTTACATGTTCTGACCTCCAGATATAGCCCCTTTTAAGTGAGACTCCACTAAGCTTTACCAGCCCGTAACCTTGTTTATTAATGGGCTAGATGGAAAATTTTCTTCCGATGCTTCCATGACTTTGAACTGTAACTCATACCTTGGGCTGAAGACAGGCATGTCATTTTAATTTATAGCCGCTCATTTCCATGGATGGTACTGTGCACTGTAATTTTGTTATTCCTCCCCCAAATCACTTATTCCCATCTAATGATCTATGGTTTGCTCTGCTTCTACATAGGGCAACAAGAGGTCATAGCCTGTCAAAAACACTTACTAAAACCATATGAGATTGCTGTAAGCCCAGGAACAATTCCCAAGAAGCATCCAGGGAAGTAAACAAAAAACAAACAAACAAAAAATCCCCTTAATTTGGAGACATGCTGCACTTTAGAGAGTGTATCTATTTCTTCCAAAATAAAGAGGAAATCAGTGCTGAGTTTTCACAATTTGTCAGGGGGCAGAGAAATGTTGGTGACTTAAACTATGAGCTACAGGCAGACAGCCCGACCTAATGACCTCCCATATCCCTGCCCCTCAAAGTGCCTGCTAGCCCAACTTCTGTTTTTAATAACAATTTTGAATTTAAAAAACTCCAACATATAACGGATGTATATAAACATCTCTTCATATAAGCCACTTGAGCTACAGAAGCAACAGCTGGCTGCTCTTTTGAAAAAAATCTGTCTGCTAGAGAAAAACTGGCAGCGTCGGCACCATTTTGGAAGAGGGAAGCTGTTCTGCGCTTGCGTGGAAATGGCTCCACGCATGCACTCAATGGCTTCCCTCTTCCAAAATGGCACCAATGCTGCTCGCACCATTTTGAAAAAGGGTTGCATATGCGCAGAATGGCCTTGGCTGACATTTTGTACATGGGCGCTGCCACTCCGGCAGTGTTTCCTCATGGACCCAGCAAAGAAGACTGAGGCCACCATCACTGCAGCTCTGCAACCCAGCAAGGGAAAATGCCCAGCTGCCTGGATCTGCTGCTGGGCAGCCGGGCCTTCTCCGGCACCCCACAGTGGAGAAGACCTGGCAGTGGAGCCAGTTCCTGCCACCATGGTTCCAGCTGCAGAGAAGTCCTGGCTGCTGGCAGCGGAGTCAGTGGCCCTTCCTCACCCCCATCCTCCAGACCCAGACCCAGGCCAGAAATGGTAAATGCAGAGCTCGGGGTGTGGGATGTGGATCCCCATCTCAACCCTCTGAAGCTGTGAGTGGAACCTGGGGAATGGGAGTGTGGGAGGTTTCCACAGTCTCTTCCCATTGACTTCTGAACATTGGGAACCGAGACGGCCTGATTTTCGGATCCTTTGGTTTTGAACCGAGAAACTCATTTTCAGGCTGTCTCAGTTAAAACCAAAAGCGAACATCCAATCCCTACTGTCTAGAGTCTTTCTTTTCCCCAAACCTCCAGCAGAAACAGTTACAAGATTAAGGAAAAGGGCTGTTCCCTCATTCCCAAATTCAAGGACCACACATCCTTCCCACACCACCACTTTTACCAGGGGTTTGTGGTGCAGCACAACAGACTGTCCATCTCAAAACATCTCCTTGCATGGCAAGTTCCTTTTGACAGGCATTTACCAAGCACAATTTCTTGTGAACAGTGATGGTAGCTAAAGAGACAGACCTCTCAATCAATCACCACCAAGAAGGACACAGCTTGCAAAAAAGGGAGTTCAGGTTAAGCTTTTATTTTAAAAATCACTCTCAAGCTCCGTTCACTCTAAGGAGCCTGCCTGCCTCCCAATTGGCCAAAGCCAATATCGATTGGAGATTAAGAGAGGTCAAAAGACGGGATTTGCAACTTGAAAATCCAAATCACTAGCTTGACTTCGCCAAGTACTTAACGGAGTGCTCAATTTTAAACATCTGAATAATCCCCTGGAATTTTCAGGTGTTTCAAGTTAAGCTCTTTCTTAAATGCTTTTCAGGACCAGTGCCTTAATCCCATTTACTTACCCATGAACAACAGACCTGAGATCAATGATAAATGGTGAAGGTGACTGGGAGACAGAAATAAGATCGGGGAGAAGATGTGTTGGAAGACATGGAAAGAAATATCTGGTATTGTTGACCCTTGAGGTTGCGTGAACCTTTGTGGTGAGGCCTGGTGTGGACATGTTTTATTATTAATTAATTATTGTTATCATTTTATTTATATTCCGTTCTTCTCCTGAAGGACTCAGAGTGGCTACAACAGAAGTTAGACCTGGAGTTATGCTAAGAATCTATGAGCAGTAGTTGAACTATTAGTCTGAATGGGAAGGAATTGTTTAAATGGGACAGAGTGACAAGGTGGCTGGCTTATGTCATTGGAAGATGCGCTAAAACCACAACATGTGTGTCTTAGTGGTTTTATAAGGCAACCCTCAGACATGCATGCAGAGTATACGTGACTCCATTTTCTTGCAGCAGTCGCTGCAAGAAAGTGAAATGCACAACCACTCTCCATTATAAACAGGGGACTGCTGAAGCCCTGATTTTGAGGAAACCGCTTAAGCTACATTTCTGAAAATGTATCCATCCATGTGGGGGTGCAAAGTTTGAAGAAGATCCATTCAGAAAACAAAAAGTTATGACTGTTTAAATCTTAATTGGTTGTGATCAAAATGCACAGCGTCCTGACAATTTTGATTCATCAATATTGCTTCCCTCCTGACAAGTTGAGCCCCTAAACTTCACAGCCTTGGAGCAAGAGATCAATGCCAACTGCTACGGTTATATTATAGTGATTGGTGCAGCCAAAACCAAGTTATTAATGATTTAAAAATCAGTTCTACAGATTCGCGCATGCGCAGTAGAGGTGCCCATTCTTCTGCCAGCAGGGGGACAAGCCCAGTGGTGAACTTCAGCAGCATGAATGAGAAGGGAGGGGGGAGGAGGGACTCACCACCACCTCCCTCCCACTCACTCTGCTGCTGCTGATCAATCCTGCGAGTCTCACCCCCTGTGCTGTTCCCTGTGCCCACTAGCCTACCAAACCTGCTTCCGGGAAGGGGAGCCCCCCCCCCCCCAAAGGCTAGTCCTGTCCCTGATCCACTCCCCAGCCCCTCACAAGAAGCATTTCAGGACTTTCAGCCAGGGCCAGCCCCAGGCATATGCGTTGCACATGGCCCCATGTCTGCTATGGCTCCACTGTGTGCCTGGCCCCAGGTCTGGGTTGGGCTGGAGGAAGCCCGGGTGCAGGGGACCCCCACATCATGGGGGCAACCCCCTTCCCTTCCCTGCCTCTGCCTGCTAGTAGTGCCGCAGCAGCAGGACACCGATTGGACTGGGAGATAAAACTGTTTGTAACAAACAGCTCCTCCCTATGTGAGAGATCATATGGTTGTTGCCTTGTAAAGAAGGTTCTTTGAGATGGCTCCTAACATTCTCACATGGCATGCTCACCCTATTCAAATAATAGATGACCACATGATGGTCTTGAGCTCCTCTAGTATAACAAGCACTCTCCTCCTCAGAATGACAGTTCCTTCCAACCCTTTCTAGGAATATAAGAACATTCCATGTGGGGCTGGAAGGGCTCCAAGAACCTTGTTTATAAGGCAGCAACCTTCTGTTCTTCATCGAGTGGCTCTTCACAGGCTATTTTTACATGGTTTTGCCAGGTGGGGAGGTCCATGGGTGCGCCAGTGCATGGGTGGGGCGTGCACATGGCCGCACACACATCCCCACCCACCCCCCACTCATCCATACCCACAGAGTAACCACCATTTCTCCCGGTTGCTCCATGTGTGGGGACGAGTGGGGGGTGAGTGGGGATGCATGTTAGGTGGGCAGGCACCCCCCCATTCACTATGGGCACACGCGCCACATTATTCACATGGGGCTCCCCCACCCATGAACATGCAGAAATCTGCATAGGAATTCCTGTCTTAGGTAGGTATTTAGAATGTGAAGCAATATCCAGGCATGGTGCACACCTGAGGAAATATGGGGCACTGCCCCTCCTGTGCCCCCCTCTGCTTACCAAGCAGCGCTGCTGTCCCGGTGTCCATTTGTGCTGGTTTCTGACTCTCCGTGGGTCACATAACTCGTGTCAGGGTTCCAAGAGAAGCCTCTGCTCAATTTCAGGGTGGAGGTGGCCCCGCACCAGGAAACTACCACTACGCAGCCACGTGCTGCTGTATTTTGTTGTTGCCAGGCCCAGCAATCAGGGGGAGGGGCCTGGCTGTGCACGAGGGAAGCAGCTGCCAGCAAGGAGTCCCAATAAGGACTCGGCCGCTTTTGATACCGTGGACCATGAGCTGCTGCTGAGATGTCTGCGAGACTTGGGGGGGTCTGGATGGGACCGTCCTTGGATGGCTCCACTCTTTCCTCTCAGGTAGAAGCCAGCAGGTGGTGCTGGGGGATGAAACATCTAGCCCCCAGGCCTTGACCTGCGGCGTTCCGCAGGGTTCCATTCTGTCTCCACTGTTGTTCAATGTGTATATGCAACCCCTGGGGGAGATCATGAGAGGGTTCAGGGTGCGATGTCACCAATATGCTGATGATACTTAGCTGTACCTCTCGTTTTCAACTGACCCAGGTCCTGCTGTCTCGTTACTCTCCCAATGTTTGGAGGCCGTGGCGGATTGGATGCAGCAGAGCAGACTGAAGCTCAATCCCGATAAGACGGAGGTGATGGTGGTGGGAAGGGCAGGGGAGGTGCTGGCCCCCCTGATAGGGGGGGTTCACCCGCCTGTTGCTCTTCAGGTTCAGAGTCTGGAGGTGGTTTTGGATTC
>QEPC01006530.1:2029942-2051121 GCA_003113815.1 Sphenodon punctatus | reverse complement strand
AAGGGGGGGGGGGACTACTGTTCCTGCTGCCTTACTTGAAGTGGGCGTGGTGATGAGTAAATTGCTTGTGGGGGGGGAACTGTGTGAGGAATTAGGGAGTACAGGGAGGATGAAAGGGTAAGCATGCACCCCACACACATTCCCACGGGCAACAGCGCTGCGGATAAAGGTTCCCTAAGAGACCTTTAAGGGCATTTAGGGCATAAACCCCCAGCCATAGATCATCGCAGGGATGCAGGGAGCGTATTTTTGTTATTTAAATCTGTCTTTTTTGTTTTCATAAATATTGAATTGTCGTTTTTGTTTTCCATTGGTTTCAATGGAAAACACATCTTTGGCTGTACCTTTTTTGTCTTTCACTATATGTGGCTGAAACATGGGGTGCATATACCTCCAATTGAATGCATTATGTGTACCAATTTCCAAAATGACTGAAGGAATCCAGTTTTAGAAACAATTAAATTATGTTATTTTGCAAAAATCTTCATATATATTCTTAGCTATAACTTCTTTGCCTCACACTTAATGTAGATGACACATGGCAAGTTTATACCCCTTCCCATATTTACTATCTCTGACAACTTTCAGAAGGATTGAATAAAGGGTCCTGGTAGTATAAGTAATTAACATATAAATGTATGTCTGACTGTAACATCTTTGTAGTCCAACCAGTGTACATGAAATTTGGCTGAGCTGTATATCACACTTTTTCAATCATCTCTGCCAAATATAAGAAAGTTGTGATAAAGTGTCCCAATTTTATATGCCTACAAGCATATGCAGAGAAGGAGCCTATGCCAGGGATTCTCTTACGTGTCTGTGGTATAAGATCGGTTTGTGATGCCAATTGGCAGCAGAAAGGTCAACCAAATAGTCTCATTCTGTGCTGTGACCATCCCAACATCTCTCCTCCACTTGTTGCTGGGAAGTCAGAAGCATCTGTTTAGGAAAGAGCCGAGATTCTCTTATGTCCTCTGTCACAGTGCTGCAGGATGTGATTGTGATGATAATTGTAAATCCTGTATATCCAATCATTTCAAAATTTGGTACACATAGTGCCCTCCAGTGGCTGTACAATCTTCCCAATTTTCATCAGAATTGAATAGGAATAGAAAACGTTATAGCCAGAAATAGGTTTTTCGGTGTTTTCCTTTAATTTAAAAAACAAAACGTCATTTTTGTTTATATTTTTGTTATTATTAGTCACTTTTGTTATTGCAATAAAGATAATGAAAACTACAATTTTCATTATCGTTTTTGTAATAACGAAATACTACATGCATGTAATAACATACATACTACATGCAATACTATGGTGTACTAAAAACTGCACATAACATTGGGTGATTTCAGACGATACGAGTCTGAAATTCACCACACCTGAACCACAGTCAAACACGGGCCATGTCTGACTGTGGCGAACGTCTGTTGGCTCGCTGCCAGATGTGCACCACAGTCAAACGCGGCCCATGTTTGCATTCACCATGCTTTTGGACCTCCGGACGCAAGGAGGTTGAGAAGTGTGGTGAAAGGCCACCATGGCTGTGGTGAATGGAAAGTGACTTCTGTTTACTTACCATTTACCGCAGGGGGTGGGGCCGTCTTTGTGTTTACATCCTGATCCAAAGTATGGCAGAAATTATCTGGATCATTGGTGATGCCTACATTTGCCATTTGGAGCAGTTTGTCTGTGAAGAGGAGCTTAGCTTTTCCTCAGACAACTGAAATCATGACATCTAGTGGTTCAGAAGAGGAGGAATGAGATGGCATGAGATTGTTCCAATGTTGGATGGGATTCAGAGAAGACGTCATGTTCTACTTCCATCAGGAATCGTGACCCACTGTGGTGGAAATGATGTGGATCTAGAGTTGGCGAGTGCCATGAGATGTGACCTGTGCCGTATCATCCACTCCTTTCCAAGGAGCAACATCTTGGTGTCTAATTTAATTGAAAGAGCAGCCAATAGTAATGCAAGGCCAAGCCCAACTGATTCTAGTGCACTTCGTAGGTTTAGGAAATTGATGAGAAATGTGAACAGACTAATGGATGCTTTTCTGCATCATCAAAGGAGGGCTACTACAATCTGACATAGGTTTTCAAGACATCAGCTATCCCTGTATGACTTAGATGCACTCCATCTATCAAGAGCGGGACAGTTACGTTTCATTCAAGTGATCCAGGAAAGCATTCATCAATGCATTTGAAGACTTTAACGTTGTACAAATATTATGTAAGTTGATAGTGCTTCTAATTGGTTGTCTCTGGTGGTTTGTTCTTGTTCCCAGAAAGTCCAGGTTTAGGATAAAAAAAAATTTTTTAATTGTTTCTAAATAAAGTATTCAATAAATTGGTTGTTTTACTCTCTGGGTTAATTTTGCGTGGGACAGTGGATTATGAAAAAAGGATTGCTTTGCATATGTTAAGTAATTTTGTTTTTGTTTGTTTGCACATTAGACATCACTTTAGACTGAGGGACAAAAGGCAAGGTTGGTGGGAATGTTAATCTTTGAGACAGTGCTGCTAGTGCCAAATCCCCATTTTTCTTCTCATTTTTGTCAGAGTCTAGAGAGGCAGGAAATTCAGGCAGATACTTGACAATGAATACCGTAGCTGCTCTTATCACAAAGCCATTCACCACGCTAAATTATGAAGAGAAACTGCAGATCAAAGAGCTGGGACCTCACCATCCAGAACTGCAGATAGAACAAGCTGCACAAGACCGAGGGAAAGGCTATACATGCAGGTTCCACGCATCCTGGTACAAGAAGCTCTGGTGGCTATGTGGCAGTGTTTCCAAGAAGTTGTTCTGTTTTCCTTACCTGCTGTTTGGTGGTGACGCAGCGTGGACAAAGACTGGAGTAAAGGACATTAAGCACCTGTCTGAGAAGGTAAAGAAGCATGATTCTTGTAACAACTGCCTAAATCTGTCACAGTTGGGAAAAACAAACATCGCCGAGAGACTCAATGAAGGCTACCGCATGTCCGTAAGGAAGCATAATGAAGACATGGATTGCAACCGCAACATGCTGTACAGAATTATTGACTGCATAAAGTTCTGTGGTGCCTTTGAATTGGCGTTGCGTGGACATGATGAAAGCGGGGGTTCTGTCAATCAAGGGTTTTTTTTAGCTGCTGTGGATTTACTTGCCACAGCTGACAGTACACTACAGCAACATTTGAAGACTGCAACTGTGTTCAAGGGGACTTTGAAAACTGTGCAGAACGAACTCCTGGACTGCATGCTGGAAATTGCTTGTGACCACATAATCAATGAAATTAAAAATGCAGATTTTTTGGCTATCAAAGCTGATGAAACCACTGATGTCTCAACCATCTGCCAGTCTTTCATGATTTTCCGATACATCGATGGCAGGGATTCACCTGTAGAACATTTTTTCAGCTTCACACACTTGACAGACTCCTGTGCAGAAACAATAACTGAATCCTTGCTTGAAAAACTTGCAGCTGCTCTCCCAAGGGACTCTGATAAACAGAAACTCATAGCTCAGAGCTACGATGGAGCAAGCCTGATGTGTGGAGAGCATGGTGGAGTCCAGAGGAAGATAAGGGATCTATACCCAAATGCACACTTCGTTCACTCTTTTGCCCAGCCAATCAGCTGAACCTTATTATGCAGCAAGCCATATCCCAAATAAGAGAAGTAAGGATTTTTTTTCAAAGTTTGTCTGGTATTCCTGCTCTCTTCAGTTTGTCTCCAAAAAGGACTGAAGTTCTGGATGCGGTGGTGAAGAGAAGGCTCCCCAAAGTAGCTAAAACACGCTGTACCTTCAGCGTGCGGACAGTTGAGGTCATCTATGAGCACAGAGAGGTTCTGACCGCGTGCTTTGACCAAATACAACTAGATAGTCGTGATGCCAAGACTGGTATTGAGGTCAGGTCAGACATGAACATACTTGAATCTGATGGGGAGTTCCTCTACTTCTTGTCCTTGTTACACAGAATAATGCCGCACATGGACATACTTTACAAGGAGTTAAAAAAAACAAAAAACATTGACTCTGTAGATATTCAAAGATATACTGCAGAATTCATAAGAGGCATCAATAAAGTGAGGGACTCCATTGGAATCCTGCGCTCAGAGCTGTTGGAGAATGCTTGGATGGACAGAAGTGCATCTAGCATAGACACGCTAGAGCAGATCACTGTGGAAGTGTGTGATATTATAATGTCTCATGCACGTGACAGATTTCAATTCATGAAACATCTAGAGAGTGCAACTTTGGTGCAGGGGACTTTGTTTCAAAGGCACACTGAATGCTTTCCCATCCAAGCATTTAATGCGGTAATGGAAGCCTACCCAGTGCTGGAGAGAGACTGACTGAGGAGTGAGCTTGCGACTTTGTACTGACAGGTCAGAATTCCATTCCGCCAAAGATGCCTCTGCACTACTTGCTGTGTTGACAGAGGACAATTTGGACAAATCATTTTCAGAGGTGGTTCACCTGCTGAAGATTGTGATGACAATGCCTCTCACAACTGTTGAAGCAGAATGAAGCTTCTCAGCTCTAAAAAGAATTAAAACCTTTCTGAGAAGTACCATGACAGAGGACTGTCTGAATGCTCTAGCAATGCTGTCTATTGAGCAAGCCATGATCAGGGAAATTCCGGACTTCAACAACAAAACAATAGATCTGTTTGCACAGCGCAAGGAATGCCAAGCAAATTTCCAGTACAGATGTTGAACAGACCTGAAGATGATCTATTCTAGACTCTCAATTGCGTGAAGACTAGAAGGAGGGGAGACCTGCACAATGAGAAGACCTGTTTTGCATCCATCCAGTTCCAGCCTGCATGGTCTTTGTCCTGAAAGGGAGACCCATGCCAACATGGACACTGCAGTCAAGTAAACAGGTGATGATCTGGACTCTTGATTGCATGAAGACTAGAAGGAGGGGAGATCTGCACAATGAGAAGACCTGTTTTGCATCAATCCAGCTCCAGCCTGTATGGTATTTGTCCTGAAAGGGAGACCCATGCCAGCATGGACACTGCACCTAAGTAAACAGAAAAAGAAGCAGTTGCTGCTGCTAGCTCTTGCATATGGGCTAGAAGGAGGGGAGACCACAAAATAAGACAACCTGTTTGGAACCCTTCAGTTCCAGCCTGGCCTTCATGGTCTCAGTTCCATTTCAGGAAGACCAATGCTAAGAAGGAGGCTGGACCACACAAACAGGAAAAGAAGGCACTGCCACCAACAGCATTGACAACACACAAGGTGGAGGAGACCACAGTTGCTGCTGCTTGCTTTGGTGAGTGCGACGAGGAGGACAGCCTGTTGCCCCAAGATGGAAGGATAGAGCGCAGAGAGGAAGACCAATGGCGTTGCAGAACCACCATCATGAATAAACCCAGCACCCAAAGGCACCATGTGATGGTGACGGCACACAAGGTTGAGGGAGGCATTTCTGGCAGCTGTGAGTGTGAGGATGAGAGCCAGCAGAGGACATCCCACATTTAAGATAAGTGCGGTTCCTGCTTAAGTTAAAAAGTTAAGTTTAAAAAAGTTGAGTTTAAAAGTTATGTCCTAAGATAAACAGTTGTAAGCTGCAGGTTTTTTAAATGTTTAAGATAAGTGTGGCTCCTTTCATGTCTTTAGTTAAAACGTTACATTAAAGATGGGGGGAAAGTTTAAAAATTAAGTTATGTCTAAAGTTAAACAGTTGTAAGTTAGATTAAGCATAGGCGTTTTTAATATTTTAAACTCGCCCCTGCCCCCAAGAAGAGTTACACAGGGCATTGGGAGGGTGGAACCTCTTCTTGGAAGCAGGGGCGGGCCCACAGCCGTGGACACTGAGCAGCAACAGAATGCATTCAAAAAAGATAAAAGTTAAGATGTCTTACGTTAAACAGTTCTTAGAGGTTTTTTTAAAATTGTTGGTGCTACTCTTGTTTAGAGGTAGTTACAGTTAGATTTAGAGTAGGCAGTTTGTATAGTTTAATTTTTCATTATTAAACTTTATCATAATTCGACAACGAACAATTTTTTCAGAGTGCATTAACTCTGTCTGTTTTTGCAGAACTGCATTCTATACAACAAATTGTATAAAGTTCTCTACACTGACATTAACAGTTGATTGTATAAAGCGTATACAATTTCTATACATGTAAAGAACAGAGTTAATGCACTCTGAAAAAAATGTTCGTTGTTGAATTATGATAAAGTTTAATAATGAAAAATGTTAAAGTTTAGTTATTGATAAATATGAATAAGAGTAAGTATGTATGTTAAGGAATTAAGTACATATAATTACATTTATGTTGATGATGATAAAATATGAAATATTCCTAGAAAATTCTGAAATAATTTCCATGATTTTGGGCATTTATGTCTTGTTGCAATGTACAGCATTGAATGTTTTTTTAATTGTAATTGTAAGGAATTTGTATGTTTTTTGGAGTCTACGCTAGAGTCGAACTTATTTTGTGACATTTTTGAAGAGGAAAGTTTTTTGTTTTAAAATCTGTTATGCATTTAACAGTTGTTAAAACTGTAAAGGTTTCTGTTTTGGTAAATTTCTGCTTAAAACAGTACTCTACTGCTAAATTCGAAAAGACTTACAGGTTTGAGACACCTTACATGTCTCAGAGTGTATGATCAGAGGCCCCTGCTTTGTTTATAAATAGTTTTCTGGGCACATTCAAAGTTCTGTTTTTGACCTTTTATGTATTAAATGGCCTGGGCCCACACATCTGAAAGACTACCTCCTCCCTGATGTTCAATTACAGTCCCTGCAGTCAGCCAGAGATCTTGTAGATCCCATATCTGTCAGGTTCATATAAGGGCATGCACAGGGGAATAGCTAGGTTGGAATGAGCCCCGGTGCAAGAAATATACTTAGAGACCTACCCCGTTCACCCTCCTCTCCCATTCTTTCTCCTCCTTCCTCCCCCCCACAGCACCTCTCCCTCCCTCCACTTGCTGCACCTGAGCCCTGGAGGTTGCAGCTGCGTTGCCTGCCTTGTGTCACCTCCAGTGCTTGCTCCTTCTTTTACTGCCTGCTGCGTGGGTCCCATGTGCACCACACACTGCAGGCGCTTGCCTTTTCTTTTTCTCTGCTCAGTCTCTGCCCAGCCATACCACAACAGGACAGGATTTGTGTTTCCCCATCTTGGGCCCTGTGGGTGCTCCCCTGCTCCCCTCTCCCCCAGGCTTGGGCCCCAGGACAAATGTCCCTCCTGTCCTTGTGATAGCTGTGCCCCTGTAGAGACATTCTCCGTTGCTGCCCTTGTAGTATGGATTTCCCTTCCCCTGGAGATTTGTCAAAGCTCAAGTCCAAGTATTTTCTGGAGGCAATGTAAGTCTTTTCTTTTTTGCCAAGCAATTGGCATGTGGGATAGGTGTTGGGCTGGAGGCTTCTATGACATTTCAAAATATATTTATATACTTCTTATATGGTCTTCTTATAATTGGTGTCAGCAGATGCCTCTCTCTTGTGAATGTAAAAATGTCCCAAATAAGCAACTGTCCCAGTTAAAAGAGACACAAACTTTGTTACAGTTATAACGTTGGGAAGAACCACTGCTGGAGTCGTGCCTCATTTATGAGACTATTCTGATTATCAGCATCCTGATTAAGCAGTCAACTGGCTTCTTGTTCTCAAAGACAAGTCTCTGTCACACTTCAGAGATGAACCTAGACAAATGGCATCCCGCCCCAGAGAAGCAAGCTAGTTCCCAGTCCTGTGCCTGCACCAGCTGAAAGTGCCTCACCAAAGCCAACATCTGATGGCAGCAGCAGAAAGCCACTTTTCAGCCATCTTTTTCCCTTCCCCTTTCCTTCCCCTCCTCAGCTTCCTCTTTTTCCCTTGTGCATCTACACGTCTGTGTTTGCTGACAGCCATAGTAACAACATGACAGACAAATGAATGCAGAATCATCTATAAAATGAATCTCTGTCCTCCCCGCTGTGCTTTGAGAATCCACCAGTTCAATTAACCTTTCTTGTTTCATTCTGTCCAAACTCATTACCGTTTAATCATTTCATAATAATAATAATAATAATAATCAGGGATAATCAAGAATCAGCTATAGGTATCTTTTTTTATACCTTTGTTGAAGTCCAGGGTCACGCAATTATATTGGTCTCACACTGAGGTCACACCAAGGAAGATGGTTGGGAGCCACTGCCTTAGTGCTATCACTTGCCCTTCATTGTCCAATATACCATTCTTACTCAAGTTCCTGTGGAATAGAGGCATGCACCAGGGACCTATGTCATTTTTCATTTTCGTTTTTCATTAATTAAATCTTCTGTTTTTGTAAATATCAAAATTTTGTTTTCATTTTTGCTTTTGTTTTCTATTTACATTGATTTCAATAGAAAACACATTTTTGGCTGTAACTATTTTGTTTTTCATTATATGTGGTTTAAGCATGGAGGGATTGTACCTCCAATGGAAGACAGTAAGTGTCCCAAATTTCAGAAAGATTGAATAAAATAATCTGATTTTAGAAGCAGTTGAATTATGTTATTTTGAAAAAATCTGCATATATATTCTTCTCTGTAACATTTTTGTTTCCCATCTAATGTTAATGAAACTTGACAATTTTATACCCCTCCACAGGTTTACTAGCTCTGCCAAATTTCAGAATGATTGGATAAAGGGTACTGATGGTATAAGCAATTAACTTACAAATGCTTGTCTAACAAGCATCTTTGTAGTCCACCCAGTGTACATGAAATTTGGCAGGGATGTATCTCACACATTCAGGATCATCTCTGCCAAACATAGGAAAGATGTGATAAAGGGTCCCAATTTTATAGGCCTGCACAGCATATGCAGAGAATGAGCCTATGCCTGGGATTCTCTTACTTGTCACTGTGGTATAAGATCTGTTTGTGATGCCAATTGGCCAGCAGAAAGGTCAACCAATTATCCTCATTCTGTGCTGTGACCATCCCAACTTCTCTCCCCCACTTGTTACTGGGAAGTTGGAAGCATCTGTTTAGGAAAGAGTCAATAAAGATTCTCTGATGTCCTCCATCACAGTGCTGCAGGATGCGATTGTGAGGATAATTGGCCAGCCTGGCCCAGTTATGTCCCTTCTATGCCTGCCTGAGACCCGCCCCCTATGCCCACCTCACTGATTGGTCCTGGAAAGCTGGAAGCTTGCAGTGATTGGCCAGTGAATGTGTCTCTCAGTCTGTTGGGTTGTTCCTCATCCTCTCTCCTACACAGCCTCCCTCCCCCTGCCATGTCAGGTGCCTGTCTCGGACGGGCACTGTATGTGCTGCTATTTATCTGGATAATGGTCTTCAAGGGGATAACTTCAATTGCTTATAAAATTAAGGCCCTTTATCAAATTGTTCTGTAGTTTGGAGAGATGACAGGGAAGGTATGTGATAAAATTTTGCCAAATATCTTGTAAACAGGATGGAATATAGAAATGTTATAGCCGGAAATGTATTTTCAAGTTAATGGCTTTTAACATCAGGGCCCTTTATCCAATATTTCTGAAAGTTGGCAGGATTGTTAATCCTGCGGAGCGACATAGAATTCCCAGGATTAATGCAAATTGGATGGAAGATGAAGAGGTTGTAGCCAAGAATGTGTATGTAGCTTTTCTTGAAATCATAACATTCAATTGCTTATAAAATCGGTTCCCTTTATCCAATCTTTCCGAAAGGTGGTATTCATAGTGCCCTCCTTTGGGGGTATAATCTCCCCAAGTATAATCAGAACTGAATAAGAAACAAAAAAGGTTATAGCCAAAAATACATTTTTCAGTGTTTTCCCATTATTTTGAAAACAAAAATTCATTTTTGGTTTTTGTTTTTGTTATAATTATTTGCTATTTTTATTACAATAATGAAAAAGAAAATGAAAATTTTCATTTTCGTTATCATAATCACAAAAATAAATTGCACACCCCTAAAATGGAATAAAGAACAGCAGCTTGTTCTTCTCTCAACACATGTGAACTGCTTCTATTATCATCAATTGTGCCTCCCGGCATGTATCAGGAAGAAAAATAAATTGAGTGTCTTGTAGTTGACCTGGAATGCAGAGAGGTTAAACGGTGGATGCCATTTTGATCGTTGGAAGATAAAAAGTCTTTAGCTGCACATGCAGAAGGGGGACAGATGAGACCTACAAATGTTTCCTGGGTTTCCTTTTGTTGTTTTTTTTGTCCTCTCAATTTTGTCAGTGGAAATGATGCCTTTTGTAGAGATATGGGATAGAAAGCTTAACTGTCAGCTTTTCTTTGAGGTCTTTCTGCATTTAAAGACTGGCACCATTTACTTCTCCATTACATTTATCCAAGTCAAGTCATGTGAAAGGAGTCATTATGTTTTGATCATTTAATCAGCTGGTACACAATAGACAGCATGCTTTGGGGGCAGGGCACAGAACTGAGACCAGGGTTCCAGCACCAGATCCAGGGAAGTTGGGGGCCCCCTACAAAATAGAAGTTCAGACCCCTCCAAACATAGCAATGATTGACAGACACACACAGACTCACCCGTTTTTTAAAAAAGGGGACATGTTACCATAATTGTAGCCGGTTTTGCACGGACATGATGGTTGGGGGGATGGTGTGCGTTGGCAGCGGGTGGAGGTGGGTGAGCGACCTTTTCCATGGGCACACACCCACCTCTACCCACGGAGGCTCTTCCAGTTTGCTGAATGGCTCTGTGGGTGGAGGTGGGTGTTGCACAGGAGCACGCACGCCCACCCACCGCCCGTGCTTTTTGCATGGATGCACACCCATCCCCCCACCCACCACCGTGGCATTTGCATGAACACCCCCACCTCACACCCGCCCACCTACACTGCCGGGGGCAGGGGGACGTCTGTGCAAAAACGGTTCCATTGAAAAGAACTTTTTCTTTAGAGGGCAGAATTCCCTGCATAAGAACAGCCATGCTGAGTAAGACTGATGGTCCATCAAGCCCAGCATCCTGTCTCCAACAGTGGCCAAGTTTGGTCGCAAGGGAGAAGTATCAGCAGTCCCAGTGGGCAGTCCATTCCTAGCTGATCACTCCCCGCTCCCGACATTTGTTGTTCTTGCTAGTTTATTCATGGCCCACATACCTTGAGGGTTCCCTTCTGAACGTCTACAGATTGTCAGCAAGCTAAGTCCCCATGTTTTAGGCTCCATGAGCCAATAGTTTACAAACATTGATTCTTGCATTCATGTTGTCATTTCAAGTATATTCCTCCTTTCCCAACTTTATCAAAGGGGCTTCACATGGTGACAACAGCAGCAATGCCTCAGCAGGGGACACACACACACACACATGCCCTCCAGCTCAATGGGAAATTCACAGGCACAGCAGCAGGGGACTCTTGTGCCTGATGGCAGTGCCCTATGCCCAAAAGGGGCCCCAGCAGTCGGGGGAGCAGAGAAGTGGCTCTCGGGTGGGAACTTACCAGGCAACTCTGAGCAACAGGAGAGTGCCTTCAGCAACAAGTTACTCAGTACAGTAGACATCAAATTGAAGCTTTTAGGAGTAAGGGAGCAGGAACTTCAAAGGATAAGAATCCCAGATGGGGCCCTGATGACCCCGCTTGCTGACCTAGTTCTGGCCTTCATACAAGTGGATTTTATCCCAAAGATTCCCTTCCAGTTATTCTAGTCCACCAGGTCAGGCCATTTCAAGTTTTGGGTTCACCCACAACCCAAATTTACAAGTGAGCATCAAAGAAGACTTAAGTATAGCAGAAGAGATGTCACCCTACAAAGACCTTTCCTCTTCTCACTGACCATCCCTGGAACACCAGTTATTATATACAGTACTACCTTCCGAGAAAAAGTGGCATAGCAGCTTCCTAAGGTTTTTCACTCATACGTGTGTCTTGAAAATATAAGAGGCAATAAAAGATTTCTCCCTCATCATACTATCAGGGTATCTTTTCGAAGCAGGTCCAAAGGGTGTTTTTAAATGAGACACTACCACACATGGCCAGCCAATGCAGCCATCAACATCCACCCGACTGCTCATTTGAAGGTGGTGTGGGGGGATGCACACTCCAGTGACCCAATGCAGCACCCACTCATGGCCGCTCACGGGGCACTGCCAAAAACTCTGCAGTGCTCCATGCAGGGGGGGGAGGGGGAAGTCAAAAAGGTGCATGGGGACAGGTACCCATGACCGGGGCACCCACCCACACCAGCAGACAGGTCTGTAGCCCCGCTGCGTCCCTGGTCCTGCCCACAGCCCTACTGGGAGCTCTTAAAGGACACACATGCGAAAAAATACTACACCTCGCTGGCTCAAAGCACAACAAATCCCTTTCATGACACATGAGAGAAGAGCCAATGCCATGGAGGACAGCAGCTCAGACAGCAGCTTCCTGAATGTCCTACTCAGTATGCACCTCTGCTCCTTGTTGCCCGGGACTGCCAGCAGTTGCACCAGCTCCTGGGCAGGAAGGGGTTACTGGTTGCTTCAGCTTCATGTTTCCATGGTGTGCAAGGCTGTGTGTTATAGCAGAGGGCAGGTGCATGGGCAGGGGTTGTTTCTGGGTGGAGGTGAGGGGGAACGGCTGCCCATATGAGTTGTTTGCAGGGCCAAGTCCATGGAGGTGGAAATGCATAGAGGGTGCCTGCATTGGTGGAGTGACCATGCTAGGAGCTGCCCATTAAAATCACTCCCCACTGACTCCACATGTGTGGCTGCTCCACAGTTGTGCCATTCAGCGGCCACAGACCCATCCTCAAGCCTTGCTTGTTTAAAAACACTCTAAGAAGTGACATCTCCAGTCTCATCAGTGCCACTTGTACCAGACTTTCTGAGACTGAGCTATCTCCATATGCCATACAAACTGGAAATATTTCTTGTGAGAGAATAATTTCATTTATATGGAGACTGCCCCCACCAAAAAAAATGGTAGTTGGGGTGCTTCACAAAATATAATATAATAAAAGATACAATAAAATAACCTAAAATCCATTTAAAATAGATAAGAAGGGGAAGGTTAAGAGGAAGGAAAAGATACATGAAAGGGAACCAGTAGTGGGTATCCTAAAAGCACCTGGAGAATCAAAAAGTCTTCAGATGCTTTTTAAAAGATGAGGAGGGAAAAACTAAGATGAACATCTAGAGGGAGTGAGTTCCACACCGAGGGGCCTGCTGCAGCCAAGGACCAATCACCCACTGACTTCAGGTGCGGTGGCAATATCCCCCAAGAGCAGGTAGTATCTGAGCATAGATAGCCAGCAGGGCACGGTTCGAGGAGCAGGTCTTGAATATAGCCAGGGCCTATATCATTCAGGGCCTCGGAAATTGTCTCTGTCCCTCCCCCACTCTGGTGGTGGGGGTGGCAGGCCCCTTGTCATGCCTGCTTGGGGTGGGCGCAGGACAGAGAGTGATCCCTACCTCCGGTTTGCTATGGGACCCCAGAGGAAGGAAAAGAAGGCGGCTGCACGGCGGACAGGCTGCTTGAGAACCCCGCCGGGGCTGCCTAGCAACCCCGGCGGGCCAGGATAGGGCTAGGTGCATCACATGGGCCTCGCCCAACAGGATGGGGCCCACCTCTTTAGGCTCGGCAAGGCTCGCAGCCCCAGTTGCAGGCTGGAGCCAGAAGGAACAGCACCCTCCCTCCCTCCCCATGCACCTACTGGTCCCTACTGGTCGGCAGGCAGGGCCTGGAAGGAATTTTTAAGGGAACCTTAATTGGGCATAAAACAGGTTCTCGTTTTTCACCTTCCTTGCATTCAGCTAATTGGTTCACCTCCCTTAGAAAGAAAGGGTGGTGGTGTGCCTGTTTCAATTTGTCACACTCTGGCAGGGGTCCAGTACTGCTGGTTAGTAGGGGTGGGAAGTTCGGATCTTCCAGTATCCAATACTGCCAGTATTTTGGTGTACCAGCAGTATCGGATTAACCTGGTATTTGGGGGGGTACTACCGGATCTTTTACATTGCGGCCATTGAAATGAATGGCCGCAATGTAAAAAAAGAAAGAAAAAAACCCCAAACACTTTCCCTCCCCAGTCCAGGCTGCGCGGGTGGAAGGGGGGACACCCCCCACCCTGCTCAGCCTGGATTTTTTTTAAAAAAAAATTCCCCGAAGTCCCTGCTAGTGCGGGCTCTGGGTTGCCGGCGGCAACCCAGAGTCCGCACCAGCAGGTAGGTACAGTGGTACTAGGGTGATCCCTGGGGTGGTGGGTGGTTTAACACCCCCCCCACCCCAGGGATCACCCTACCTCCCCACCCAGGGATCGCCTACCTTTGGTGCTCCAGGCGGCGGCGGCCCGGAGGCTTCAGCGCTGGCTGTGGCTGCCAGCTTCAGCGCTTTCTAGGCCTTCCGGGGAACTTCTGGGTTTCCCCAGAAGGCCTAGAAAGCACTGAAGCCGGCAGCCACAGCCAGCGCTGAAGCCGCCGGACTTCCGCCGCCGCCGCCCGGAGCGTCAAAAGTAGGTGATCCCTGGGTGGGGAGGTAGGGTGATCCCTGGGGTGGGGTGTGTGTTAAACTACCCACCACCCCAGGGATCACCCTAGTACCTGCTGGTGTGGGCTCCGGATCACCGGTGGCGGCCCGGAGCCCATACTAGTAGGGATTTAGGGTTAAAAAATTTTTTTTTTAAAAATCCAGGCTGGGCAGGGTGGGTGGGGGGTGCCCCCCTTCCACCCGCACAGCCTGGGAGGGGAAGAGGGAGGATGTGTGGTTTTTTCCATTGATTTCAATGGGGACAGTTGCCCATTGAAATCAATGTAAAAAATCCGGCACCGGTAATCCGGTTTTAATCCGGTAATCCGTTTTTTTGTAAACTGGTAACTGGTAAAACCGGTAGCTGGTATTAAGCCTGATGTCCCACCCCTACTGGTTAGAGTAGGTTAGGAGTAGCATAAGTACAAGTCATCTCCTTAAGAGATGGTGAGGCCACACCTGCCGCAAAAGCAGTCTACGGCAAGCAGCGGGGTAGCCTCTCTGGAGGAGCATACAGCGAGGGCAGCTGGGACATTACGGTCCTCCTCCTGTAGGTCCCCTCATCCTTACTCAAGTCCGGAAGGACTTTGGTCACCCTCACCCGTGACAAGGGGCCACTGAGAGGGGGAAATATTGGGGCTGTGTCTGGGATGGTAATGGATGGCATATCGAAACCACCCCTGAGTGGCTGTTTAAGAGTTCAAGTTCTGGACCCAAATTGCAATAGGCAATTTCCCCCACCAATTTTAATAATGATTTGATCTGAATAAAGAGCGCAGCCGTTTTAAACCCAGTCCTTGTGTCCTGTCTCCTTTGGTGCGTCGGCAACTAGCAGTGCAATCTTAAACTCAGTAGTCCACTGCTCTACAGACAGCCAATGTGGCAAATGAACGCAAGGCGGGTGTAACATACATGATCACCACTGCCCAAAACAGAAAGCAGCCATGCTGCCACATTTAGAGCAAGCTGCAAGTGACAAAGAAACATCGCTGGAAGCGCATAGAAGACAGAATTACAAAAATCAAGCTTCACAGTCATCAGGGCATGGAGTTGCAATGGCAAGGTCAGCCTGGGACAAATATAGGTATAGTTTATGCAAATCGCACAAGAGCTGAAGAAAGCATCTTCAAACCGTGTCTGATACCAGAACCAAAAAGGGAAGAAAGCAAACAGATCTACTGAAAATATTTATAAAACATACAAAAACTTTACTAAGAAATAGCACAAAGCAAGACTGAAATGCAACCCACATGCACAACCCAACGTTTCGAGCTAGAAGCTCTTCATCAGGGGTAATCTAGATGTAAAAATACAATATAAAAATACATATAAAAATATTAAATTACATAAATCAACAAAATAACTTTAAGTCTATAAATGACCAGAGTACCTTATTAAAAGCACAAACTTTTTAAGTTTACAAGCATCAAGTGAACATATTAAGCCTGTAAAAAGAAGGTAAAAGAAGGAAACGAGTAGATCAACAAAAATATAACCCTTCATCTCACACAAGAATACTAAACCGTATGTTACTACAGGACCAAAAGCTCTCATGGTATGGTATGATACAAATTAATACCATTATAATAAGTAACACTCTGTTGATACAGGATGTACAAAAGAATAAAACAATTACCTCATAAAAGCTATAGAGGCCACTGACTGATATGTACTATTGGGTGATCACGCATATAACTTACAAGGCTGATTAGGGATGATATACTGTTAAGAAGGGAGGGTTTTTGGATTTACAAACTAAAAAATCTCATCCCTAATGGATTAAATGAATAATTAGATTTTGTTCCTCTCTTTTATAATTATTCTTCCTTTTGTTTGTAGAAAAGTATGTTATGTATGTTTTGCAGAGGGAGTGTGTTTGCGTGTTGGTCCCAAAAGTAGGTAGTAGAGACAAAATAGCATGGTGATATCTTTTATTGGACCAACTCACTTTGGTGGAGGTTCGCAAGCTTTTGGACTTCATGGGGTCCTTCGCCAGGCAGATCAGGAGTCAGAACTGCAGACTGAGCAAAGCAAAGCAAGGTAGGTATATAAAGAGATTGGGGAACAATACATCATGGGAAGGTAAAGACAGAGTATGGGTGGGGCAGTTACATTTGAAAGGGTGGAGGGAAGAGTCAATCAGTAGTCCCTGGAAGGTTCCTGTGACTGTGATTAGTTTAGGCTTGCAAATTTCTGTAGTGGCTTGTGAAACCCATGTCTTGGTTGAGTCCATTGTTTCTTGTATCCAGCAGGCTGATGAATTTTTGTTCCTAGGCATGCCTTTCCAAGGTGTTGTGAAGGCTGCCTTTCAGGACTAGAACGGAGAGATCAGAAATGGAGTGGTCATTTCGGACGCCAACAGTAGAATCTGTGTTCTTGTCCATAATCATTTTCCTGTGCAAGTTAATGTGATTGTGTAGGGATAGATGGGTTTCACCTACGTAGTTCCCATGGGGGCATTTGGCATACTGGATGAGGTAGGCCAGGTTATTGGATTTGCAGTTATAGTTTCCGTGTATTTGGAGTGGGTTTTTCCACAGGGTGTCTGGATGTTGATGCAAGTAAGTAATTAAGTTTATTACAGAATTAGCTTTCGCCATATCCAAAAATGAAGTAAATACCAAGTTAATTACATTATTCAGAGAATATAAAAGATAAAATATGAAATAAAAATAATAAAAATAAAATACATACACTTGAGACCTCGCATCTTCATGAATGTTAGACCCCTTGTCACTCCCTCTGTTCCCCTTCCTATGTCTCTCTCCCAGCTCCTGTCTCTCAGATTGTAAGCCCTAGGTGCAGGGACCGTGTCTATTTTATTACTTTGTAAAGTGCCAGGTACACTGCTAGCGCTATATAAATGTTTGTTAATAACTAATAATAACATACAAAGTCATAAAACACGGAGCAAACCTCAATTGCTCTAAAATAACATATAAATAAATTGTGGCAGGAACATTTAGGCAAGCTCTTGGAGCTGACCAAGGAGCACCAACAATAAATCCATGCCAACAATATGCAAGGAAATAAGCATCCCTCTTAAATTCCACTGACTTACACTGAGCACTGCCTCTTTTAATAACTTTTGATCCCACAGGCTGATTTCAACCCAATTTTATAAAGGTGCAGGAGGATTAAAGATAAGTAGGAACCCTGTATTTCATAAAAGTAGGTGCACCAGGAAGGGAGACATAGGCCCTTTCAAAGTCAAAAATCCCACTGGCTTAAGCATTGTCCCCATTTAGGAAAAGAGGCTTCAATAATTTGGATGCATGGAACAACTTGTCTTTCGATAGAGGAATGGCTCCATGACGCTCCAGAAGAGGAAGAGATAAATGTTGCATTTAGGAATTCAGTTCCTGATCTAGTAATATTTAAGGAGGCAACCCATGGAACCAGTTTCTGTATTGGACTGAACTGTACAGAGTAAGAGAGTTCCTTCCAGGTTGTGCCTTTTTAGCCTGGTTTCCTATGGAAAGAAAGTTTACGTCATAAGAGGCCAGGCTTACTGGGCACAGGAGCTACTGTGCCAGTGGCAAGAAGGGCCCAGTTCACTGTTCTATGGATTTCTAACAACATAACACCACTGGATTGAGCCCCCACCCAGAAACATGTACTGGGTGCTCTTCAGAAGTGATTATTTCCTCACTCACTAGCACGTGGGCTACAATCAAGAACAAGAAATTATATTGAAAAGGAAGAAGAAAAAAACAACACAAGAGGGTATTTATGAAGGTGAGCTTGGGCAAGCCTTGTACAGAGATGTTGTTATCAAATTTGTACTGTTCCACCTCTCAACAGGTCAGGGTTCCTTGATCATCATCCTCCCCAACTCCCTTCACTCCACTTATAGTTTAACATGCCAGAGTAGGATGATCAGTCAGGTTCTGTGGGTTTGGGTTGGTTTGGGGGAGGGGGGCACTTCCTTTATCCCAGAATCAGAGTCCTGCAGCTTTGACCCTGGCCACAGGGATTTCCTGCATAGCTGCTGTGCCAGTCACTATTCGCAGTGCGAGATCCAATTTTCCTGCCCCACTGCTGATGTTCTGCTCAGACAACCATGGGGTCTACAACCTGTCTGAGCCAAAGTGATTTCAGCAGCATCGAGTCAAGGAGTGTCTGGAACTCCCACACTGCTCTTCTTGCAGTGACAGCTGACCTGAAAGCTCTTTACCAACCACATTTCCTGGTTCAAGGCCTATATCTCATCTGCCACTGCTGGTCTCTTCAGGCAACCCTGGGGTCTACAATCTGGCACAGCCAAGGTGATTTCAGCATAAGCTGAGTCAAGAGGTTCACCAAGTCCTTGAAGCCCTGTGCCGACTGCACTGCTCCTTAGGCTGAAGTAATTAAGGATTTTCAGCACTACAAAAACAGTACAGAAAAATCCAGAACAAAAAAAACAAAGCTCCCCCCTTCCCCCAAACATTCTCCAGGAGAAATTTATCTCTGGGTCTTAACCAAGATTTGTCCCAGACATGCTTACCACACTAATGTTATGTGGATTCCAAACAAGCCTGCTTTTTTCAGACCTATCACCGATAACCATGGATTAATTCAAATTTTATCTAGGTGCCCAAATTGTCCAAAAATGTTCCCAGAAAGTTCAAAAGTGGGGCTGCAGAGACCAGTATGAAAATACAGAGGCCATTCATGCAAATGAAACCATCCACATACTGCTTGTGTTATTCCTTGTGCTCTCCAACAGATGGCAATAGAAAGTATATTTTTCCGCTCCTGCAAATTTAAGATCCCATGGATGCAGTTGGAAATGAGTTATCATTTAATCAGGGGCAGAATTACTTGAGCTGTCTGTAGTGCTTGAGGGGTCAGGACACAACATACATTACTCAGCATAAGACTTTGCAGAGAGCTCTTTATAAGTTAAGAATGCACAGACAGCAGTTCTGAGACGGCAAGAAACCAGTCCAAAGAAAAAAGCTGCTTGCAGCCTGCTTATTGTCCTTCTACATGCATGCTTTGAGCCATGTGCTGTGGTTTATGTCCTCCTCCTCGGCTATCACTTTCTCTGTACTAACGTGGTGCTAGCATCTGTAACATGTTGCTTGCCACTGCCTTGGAGTCTCAGGGTTCTTAGATGCTATGTTAATGTGGGGTAGCAGAGTGGCTTTCTGTCCTCATTTCCTGACTTTGTGAGTTTCAGACTGTGGTAAAATTTACATTCTGCAAGGTTATGATTAAGTGTGTGGCTGTCTTGGTTCATATAATAACTCTTCACTTCCTGGCTAATGGGAATGGGTGTGATTTGAATGACTCCTCTTCATCCCAAGAACTGCCATGCGGAGTCAGATCAATGGTCCAGCCCAGCAACCTGCCTCCAACAGTGTTCAGCCTTTGCTGCTGTCGAGAACTGAACAAGTAAGTTATAAATGGAGTGATCCATTCTCTGCTGAAATGGGTCACTAGAGTTTAGCCAAACAGTAAATTTATTCTCAGTAAGTAACATCAACCATTCAGGATTGTTTGGCAGTTATCCGGCCTTTAACCGATTACCATGATGGCTAACTAACAAACCGAGTAACTGGATAATATCGCAACAGTAAACACGTTTACCGTATTACCACATAACCAAATGCTACTGTTACTAGTCTGACACTAGGTTGGGGGCGGGGCAGGGAGGAGTAATCAAGAAAGGAATTATGGGCAAATGGTAAACAGCATCCTGCAGTATCATGGTAAGTTGGCCAAACCAGTCAATCCACTGAACAACAAACAGGTACTGCTCAGTATCCAGTCCTTGCTGGAGTGGGTCAGATACTGCAGATCCAGTTTGACACTGGATAGAAGTAGACCATTTCAGCATGACCAGATTCTGGCAGACAGGTGTCTCATCTTCTTGCCAACTTGACTAATAGCTGTTTATTGACATACTGAGAGCCTGGAACACCCAAACGACACACTAAAAACAAAAGCATTTTTTTTTTTTTTTGCCTATGAATGACTTATCCCTCCTCCTGCATTTTCATAACAGAAACTTTTTTAAAGCATCCATTAGGATTTTACCACAGACTAAGTTTCCCTTTAATACTTAACAGGAACCGATATATTTTAATTGTGTAAAAATGCTACAGAAACGCTAAGCATGTTGTGTTTCTAGGTCAGCATACACATGTTTGCATCTATATTATACTTAGCTGTTCCAAAGCAAAAACAATGACTGTCCTTGAGGCAAAGAAGAGTGGGTGAAGAGAAAAATGTAAATATACTAACAACCTTAAAATACTCTGCTCATCCTTATAGGTTATTTTAGAATGCCTATCAATACACAAAACCAAATCTGAATAGCAAAATTAATTAAAATTCCAGTTTATAATACGGATGTGCAAAGGGGGCAAATTTTATATCCCGGAGCTCTATTCTTCTTTCAGTGCCAAATTTTGTTTTAGTGTGTGTTTTGTGTCTTAAAATTTTGGGACATTTTAAAAGGGGGAAAATCTGGTAGTTGCTACAGTTGCTTGGGAAGCAAGCAAGTGGGGGGATGTACCATATGTTTGTGCATACAATAAACAGCAAAGGATCCAGGTATCAGCAAGCTCCAGAACACCAGATAGCTGGATCCCACACCTTTGTCCCATCCTGAGCAGGAGGATCCGGCTCAATAACATGCTAAGATTCGCCCTTTTCTCTCTGTCTCATCTGCCAAAACTCTTGTTCATGCTCTGGTCATCTCTCGCCTCGATTACTGTAACCTCCTTCTCACTGGCCTTCCCCGGTCTCACCTTTCTCCCCTCATCTCTGTCCAAAACTCTGCTGCCAGG
>QEPC01006530.1:1972714-1998911 GCA_003113815.1 Sphenodon punctatus | reverse complement strand
ACCGCAGCCCCTCAGTAAACCAAGGGGTCCTGCGGTGACGAGACCAAGGCAGAAGGCGTCTCAGAGCCACCCTGTCAATGGCCTCCTCCAGCAATTTGTTCCAATGCTGGACCAGCTCATCCACAGAGTGGCTGTCCACATCCAGGGTTAACTCCCTCAGGACCTCCTGAAACCGCTGGGGTTCCATCAGCCTCCGAGGGCGGACCATCCTAAGTGGGCCCTTCCCCTTCTGGAGGGGATGCGCTAGAAGACCAGCCTGAAGGAGATAATGGTCCGTCCATGACAAGGGCACCACTGTAACCTCCCCCACAATCGGCCCCCCCGCCTCAAGGCCAGAGCTGAAGATCAGGTCGAGGGTATGTCCCCCCACGTGGGTCGGGCAGAAAACTTCCTGGGACAAGTTCATAGTTGTCATGGCGGCCATGAACTCTCGCTCCGCCCCAACAAGGCTGGCATCAGCGTGGAGGTTGAAGTCCCCCAGAACCAAAGTCCTGGGGGAGCCCAGCACCACCTCCGAGGCCAGCTCCGCTAGAGCGGCAAGGGATGCCGCAGGGCAGGAAGGGGCCCGGTACACCAGCAGCACCCCTAGCTTGCCCCCAGCCAAATTGAACACCACGTGCAGGACCTCTACACCCATAATCTCCTGCACTGGATACCTCCTAACAGGCCAGACCCTGTTGGTCCTATTAGAGCTATCTGCGGCTTTCAATACTGTTAACCATGAGTTGCTGGTGACACGCCTGCGGAACCTGGTGGGGCGGACAGAGCCATTTTACAATGGCTCCATTATTAACGTCACAGATAGATTTCAGTGGGTGGTGCTAGGGGACTGTACTTTGGTCACTGGTTGTCTCCCATGTGGGGTCCTGCAGGGTTCCATTCTGTCCCCTCTCTTGTTCAATGTGCATTTGAAGATGCTTGGGGAGGTCATACAAAGCTGGGGGGATTGTTGCCATCAATATGCTGATGACACCCAGCTGTATTTGTCATTTTCATGTGATGCAGGCCCTGCTGTCTCATTGCTGTCTTGGTGTTTGGCCGCTGTGGGGGATTGGATGAGGTCGAGCCAATTGAAACTGAATCCAGATAAGACAGAGATGATGTTAGTTGGTGGGACCAGTGATCTGGGTGAGGTCACTGGGGGTATCCGTCCTCCTTTGGCTTCATCGGTGCGGAGCCTGGAGGTGCTCCTGGATTCACAGCTATGCCTGGATTCCCAGGTGTTGGCTATGGCCAGGGGCACCTTTCACCAATTACCTGGTGAAAAGACTCCGCCCATATGTCTCAGACTCCGTTCTCGCAACTATCATCCATGTGTTTGGCACCTCGAAGCTGGACTATTGCAAAGCAATCTACATGGGCCTACCCATGGTGATGGCTCAGAAGCTGCGGCTAGTAGGGGTGGGTGAACGTGGTTCGGAAGTTCGGAGTTCAGCCCGAACCCGGTCTGTTCAGACGACCTAACCAAACTTCCGAACCAAACGCTTGAACTTCCGAACAGTTCGGAAAAGTTTGGGTGAGTTCGGATAAGTTCGAGGGTGGGAAAAATGTGACTGGAAGGGGGAGACAGCTGAGGAGAAGACTTCCTGGTCCCAGGGGTGGACACCAAGAGTGGTTTCAGGGCCAAAAATACCGATACAGAAAAATTTCAGTTTCGGTTTTGGTACCAATAGCACTTTTTTGAATGTTCAGCAGAGTTCGGATGAACCGAACTTGGCCGAACCAAACAGCCAAATCCGAACTTGGGTTTCAAACTGAATGACCGAACGTCCAAACATCCGAACGGCGTTCTGTTCGCCCATCCCTAGCAGCTAGCACAGAATGCAGTGACCCATCTCCTTACTGGGCTGGGCCACAGGGAGCATATAACACCTTTACTCCAAGCACTGCGCTGGCTGCCTATTGTTTTCTGGGCCCAGCTCAAGCTCCTGGTACTGACCTTTGAAGCCCCTCATGGTCTACGCCCTGCTTATCTGAGTGATCGCCTCACCCCCTGGCCCACCCCCTTCAGTCATCTGGGGCGCCCTCCTGGAAGTCCCGCATTATCAATGGGTTTGTGTCAGGAACCGAGCGCTGGCCCCCCCACCCTCAGATGCTCCAAAGCCCCCACCTTCACTAGACGGCCCCGCTGACGCTCCCCCGCAACAGGGATCCCCGGCACTGGCAGGGCTCTCCAACCGGAAACAGAAAACCTCCGTCAGAGAGGTAGCCCCCCCGCAGGGGGAATCCCCGCTTCCCAGTCCCCAGAATGTCCCGCCGGCCTCAGCAGCTGACAGCAATTCAGGGGGCGGAGTCAGAATCAGGAAGCCAGCTGCACCAGACCCACTCCAGCCTCTGTGTTGCTCCGAGAGGCTGCGACAATGCCCTACGCTCTAGGATAAAGCCTGCCATTGTCAGAGTCTCAGGGCTGGTGATTGGAGCCTTGTGCCCATGAGACTGGCCCCTTGTTCGTGGAGAGTGGTGTGGAGTGTGAGTTCCTATCTCTGAGTGGTGTGTCCTGAGTGTGTGGCTGTGAGGAGTGAGTATTGTGAGTGACTGTGTGTGTATCGTGGATTGTGGCAGCAGGTAAGAGTGCGTTCCTTGGGGTTTTGGGTGGTGGGGAGCACTGGAACCTGGGCCCTTCTTGGGAGTGCAAGACCTATCCGCCCCCTCCCCTCCTGGGGCGTGTGCACCCCCCTAGCCTCACTAATTCCCACACTCCCCTGGCCCTACCCTCTGCCCTCCTGTGTGAGTGTGGTCCCAGCAGCGTTCAGGGCGTGCGCTCATCCCAGAAACCCAATAATGAGACAGGCTGGGGACTTATCATCCAGATAGCCCTATTCCATCCTGAGGGTTCATTTTCCAGGTACAGCCTCGCTGCCCCCTTCCATTTGGGTGCGTGTGTCTCCTTTCTCCCCTTCCTTGGCAGCCCAGAGATCCCGTTCTACCCCTCGAACCCCCACAGTTCCCGTTCTACCCCTCGAAACCCCACAGTATCACCAGTCTATCTTTCTCTCTTCCCTCCCCTGTGGTTCCCCATGGAGCAGCTCTCAGCAGAAGTCCAGGAGTTGACTCGTATAGTGAAGTCCCTCGCTATGGAGGTGAAGGACCTTAAAGACCAGGCCGGGGCAGGGGCTATGGCACCCCCCGCACCCCTACAGGTGGTGGCAGGACTCCCTCCAGGGGCACCGCTGGTAGCCTTGGCCCGGGAGCCAAAGGGGCCAAAGATTAACAAATACTCCGGGGATCGCAGACAGTTTAAGGGGTTTTTGGCCTTATGCGAGCTGGCCTTTACCCTCCAACCCCAAAAGTATGGTACAGATGCCCTTAAGGTGGCCTTTATTATCGGACTGCTAGAAGGGGCTGCGCTAGCATGGGCAACCTCGCTGCTTACGGGTATAAGTGAGCTCCTGCAGGACTACACTAAGTTTATACAGGAATTTACCTTTCTTTTTGATTACCCTCACTGGGTAAATGATGCCGAGCATGCTATTATGGGCCTGAAGCAGGGACGAGGCCCCTTACTGGATTATGTGACCAAATTTCAGCAGCTCGCTGTCGATCTAAGCTGGCCAGACCATGTTCTACGAGTTATGTACTGGCGGGGCCTGAGTGAGGAGCTGAAAGACCAGCTTGCCTTTACTCCCCTGCCAAAGACTTGGGGAGAGCTGGTCACCTTGACCTTACAGATAGACGAACGACTAGGGGAGCGGAGGCGGGAGCGACGGCAGGAACCCTTCCGCCCCATAGGGATTTGGGTCCTGGGCCCTCCCCCGGTCAGGGCCAAGCCAGGACGAGAGGCAGAAAGGGAGCCGATGCAGATTGGAGCCTCTCGGGGGCCATTAACAGCTGCAGAGAAGGAACACCGGCGAGCCTCCCGCTTGTGTTTTTATTGCGGGGAGGCTTCGCACTTCGCCCGGGACTGTCCAGCCCTTCCCCCGGCTCGAAGGGAAGCGGGAAAAGCCCGGCCCTGGGAACTGTAGGGAAGTTCTCGGGGGCTCTGAAGCTTTCCCTACCCCCCGGGATTCGGGCGCTAGGTACAAACCCCAGGGGGGGGTCGGCACGTGTGCATCCTGGCTCACATAGGCATTGACACTTCTCGGAGCCTGATTGCCTGGGCCCTCATCGATTCTGGAGCATCCGGCAACTTTATGGACCAGGAATTTGTACGTCACTATGGTGCCCCTTGTACCCCTCGAACTACCCCCAAATACGTGCATACGATCGATGGATCCCCCCTCAGCTCGGGGCCCATTGTGATGCAGACGACGAAGCTTCAGCTTATGATCGGGACACATAGGGAGTCGCTGTGCTTTGACGTTGTGGCCTCCCCCCTGTTTGTTGTAGTCCTGGGGATGCCTTGGCTCCACCAACACAACCCCAGCATTCATTGGGGCCAGGGAACGCTGGCCTTTGGGATGGAGTATTGTACAGCCACCTGTAGGCAGAAAACACCCCCACGGGCCCTCTCGGCCACCAGGCCGGGTCCCGTGGAGAAGCTGCCTTCCCTGTATGCGGAGTTTCAGGATGTTTTTAGCAAAAAGGACGCGGAGACCCTCCTGCTGCACCGTCCCTATGACTGCCCCATTGAACTCCTTCCCGGCACCGAACCCCTATGGGCGGATTTATGCGTTGTCTGCCCCAGAACTCCGGACCTTAAAGGAGTACGTAGATGATAACTTGAAGCGGGAGTTTATCCGGCACTCGACCTCCCCGGCCGAGGCCCCGTTGTTCTTCATCCCCAAAAAAGATGGGGAGCTGCGCCCGTGCATCGACTACCATGGACTTAATGCCATAACGGTAAAGAATCGCTACCCACTCCCCTTAATCCCCGCGCTCCTGGACCGGTTACATGGGGCAAAAATATTTACGAAACTCGACCTCCGAGGCGCCTACAACCTTTTGCAGATCCGCCCCGGGGACGAATGGAAGACGGCCTTTCGAACACGTTACGGGCATTTTGAATATCTTGTAATGCCTTTTGGGTTGGCGAACGCTCCAGCTACCTTCCAGCACTTAATAAACGACGTACTACGGGATATGCTAGACACCTACGTAGTGGCGTATTTGGATGACATCCTCATATATTCAACCACCTTAGCAGAACATATAATGCAGGTACGGAACGTATTGCAACGTCTGCAGCAGAATCGGCTTTTCTGCAAGTACGACAAGTGCGCCTTTCATGTCACCACTATTGACTTTTTGGGATTTGTGATCTCCCCTCAAGGAATTAAGATGGACCCAAAGAAGATCAGCGCTATTCTGCAGTGGGTTCCCCCCCCTTCCATCAAGGCGCTCCAGCGGTTTTTGGGTACCACAAACTACTACCGGCAGTACATTTCTAATTATGCGAAGCTAACCGAACCCTTGACGACCTTGTTACGAAAAGGAGTGCTGTATGAATGGAAAGGAATCCAGCAACAGGCCTTCGAGAGTCTCAAAAAGACCTTCACGCAAGCGCCAATTCTCCAACATCCAGACTTTGAGCAGCCATTCACCGTGGAGACGGATGCCTCCAGCATCGCCATCGGGGCGGCACTCCTTCAACCAGAACTTGGCACAGGATGCCTCCTGCCTTGTGCGTATTACTCCCGCCAGCTGACCAGTACCGAAAAAAACTATACGGTGCTCGACCGAGAACTCCTAGCGATCAAAGCGGCCTTTGAATCCTGGAGACACTATTTGGAAGGTGCCAGGCACCCGGTCACGGATCACCGCAATTTGATGTACCTCCATAATACGTGTATTTCCAATGCACGGCATGGACGTTGGGCCTTTTTTTTCCCGCTTCCACTTTGTGATCCGCTATCAACCGGGGTGTCAGAACGTCTTGGCAGATGCTCTCTCTCATTGTACTGAGGTCGGGGAGGCCCCGGACAACCTGGGAGGGCCATTGTTGGAACCCCGGGTCGTCTCCATTAACGCCCTGACCACGTCCCAGTTCCAGCGATACATTCATCAGTATGGACTGTAGCCCAGCCCAAGACCCACAGGGGACGGGACGGGTTACTATACCATCAACACCAGCTCGTGGTTCCCCCACAAGCGTGCAAGCCCCTGCTCTGGGGCCATCATGATGCCCCCCTCGCAGGGCATCCTGGGGTCCAACGCACCATTGCTCTGTTACAGCGACATTTTTGGTGGCCCACCCTACAAAACGATGTTTGGCAATATGTGAAACAGTGCAATCTGTGCGCGTGCATGAAGATCCCGTGCCAACGGCCCCAAGGTCTGCTGCAACTTTCTTCGTTACCCCAAGGCCCCTGGCAACGCATAGGGATAGATTTCATTGTAGAATTACCACCATCAGCTCATCATACCACCATCATGGTGATCGTGGATCACTTCACAAAGATGGGACATTTCGTAGCCACCATAGGTCTCCCTACAGCCAGTTACACTGCACACTTGCTGCTGCACCATGTGATCAAGCTGCATGGGGTCCCTCTAGAAATTATCTCTGACAGGGGGTCGCAGTTTACCTCACGCCTATGGAAAGCACTCTTAACAACCCTCCAAATTAAATGCTGCCTTACCTCCGGCTACCACCCACAAACCAATGGGCAAGTGGAGCGAGTGAACCAGACATTAGAGCAATACTTACGCTGCTACACCAACTTCCACCAAGATGACTGGCATGAACTACTACCAATGGCCGAATTTATGTATAATAACACCATGAATGCCTCCATAGGCACTTCCCCGTTCTATGTAACCTATGGGTACCACCTGCCACTATGCCTCCCAGAATTAACTACGTGTTCCGTCCCCGCGGCTGGGGCTCTCGTCACTCACATCCGCAAGGCGCAATTGCTCGCCAAGACTATGCTACAACGAGCGCGACAACAATATAAAAAATACGCGGATCGACATCGCCAAGAAGCACCAAACTATTCCCCAGGGGACTGGGTATGGGTCGATCGCCACCAGTGCCCTTCTACGCGCCCCTCGGCAAAATTGGACCATCGTTATATGGGGCCGTTTCCTATAGTGCAGAAGATTAATGATGTTGCATATCGACTGAAACTACCCCCGCAGTATCACATTCACCCAACCTTCCATGTTTCCCTCTTGAAGCCGGCCCCAGCTCCCTGGTACGCGGATCCAGGTAGAGCCAGACCCGTCCCAACCACACACAAGTATGAAGTACGGCAGGTCCTCGACTCTCGACGACAGCATGGGCGCCTCTGATACCTTCTCGATTGGAAGGGGTTTGGACCATCGGAGCGCTGCTGGGAGAAAGCGGCGGATGTACATGCCCCCCGATTGGTGCGCCTCTTTCATACTCGATATCCCTTAAAACCCCATCCCGTGATCTTGCATCGGTCTTGGAGAGGGGGTACTGTCAGGAACTGAGCACTGGCACCCCCGCCCTCAGACGCTCCAAAGCCCCCACCTTCACTAGACGGCCCTGCCGACGCTCCCCCGCAGCAGGGATCCCTGGCACCGGCAGGGCTCTCCAACCGGAAACAGGAAACCTCCGTCAGAGAGGTAGCCCCAGTCCCCAGAATGTCCCGCCGGCCTCAGCAGCTGACAGAAATTCAGGGGGCGGAGTCAGAATCAGGAAGCCAGCTGCACCAGACCCACCCCAGCCTCTGCGTCACTCCGAGAGGCTGCGACAATGCCCTACGCTCTAGGATAAAGCCTGCCATTGTCAGAGTCTCAGGGCTGGTGATCGGAGCCTTGTGCCCGTGAGACTGGCCCCTTGTTCGTGGAGAGTGGTGTGGAGTGTGAGTTCCTAGCTCTGAGTGGTGTGTCCTGAGTGTGTGGCTGTGAGGAGTGAGTATCGTGAGTGACTGTGTGTGTATTGTGGTTTGTGGCAGTGGGTAAGAGTGCGTTCCTTTGGGGTTTTAGGTGGTGGGGAGCACTGGAACCTGGGCCCTTCTTGGGAGTGCAAGACCTATCCGCCCCCTCCCCTCCTGGGGCGTGTGCACCCCCCTAGCCTCACTAATTCCCACACTCCCCTGGCCCTACCCTCTGCCCTCTTGTGTGAGTGTGGTCCCAGCAGCGTTCAGGGCGTGCGCTCATCCCAGAAACCCAATGATGAGACAGGCTGGGGACTTATCATCCAGATAGCCCTATTCCATCCTGAGGGTTCATTTTCCAGGAACAGCCTCGCTGCCCCCTTCCATTTGGGTGCGTGTGTCTCCTTTCTCCCCTTCCTTGGCAGCCCAGAGATCCCGTTCTACCCCTCGAACCCCCACAGTTCCCGTTCTACCCCCGAAACCCCACAGTTTGGAAGGACAGGAGGGTATTCTTGGCAGCTGCGCCATCACGCTGGAATTCCCTCCCAGTGGAGATTCACCTCAGTCCGAATCTTCTTACTTTCCGAAGAAACTGTAAGACCTGGCTCTTCCGCCAGGCATTTGGTGGGGGTGATGGGTTAGGTGGTTTGGGAGGGAGGGTACCTTCATTTTGTGTTTAGTGTTTTAGTGTATTTTTATAGTGTTATTTTTATATATTTGTATTTATATTTATATTATGATTCTTGTTTTATTTTTTGAATTTGTAAGACGCCCCAACTCACTTTTGTGAGAGTGTCAGGGTAGAAATATAAAAATAAAATAGTAACAACACTGACCTATCTCAAAGGAGTGAACTAGGTGAGGATTGTAAAGCACTTTGAATACTGAAAGTGCTGTATTAACTATGAAAATAACTTGAGGCTCCCACTTTTAAAAAATCTTGACTCTTGCTTTTAATGAGGCCCCTGCCCTGCAAAAACTTATGCACATACTTTACACACGGTGAGGAACTCCTCTGTAGCCAACACAACAACTGAACAGGAAAGCTAAACTTTGTGTTTAAGTCTATTCAGGATTCTGACCCTACTCCATACTCAGGCAAATTTCCACTGATATCAAAAGCTAAAGGCGTCAGGATTTGCCTCCCAGAACATCAAATGCACTTGAAGCAGAGCAGCTGCTTCCTTAGCCACAATTTTCCATACTGCCATTTCTGACGGAGGGAGTTCTGTGCATATGGCTGTATTCGCCTTTGAAACACAGACTTCAGATGCGCTCGCAGCCATAAAGTTGGTTAGAATGTGTCAGAATCTTTCTTTTATGTGGTTCATAATAAAGGATCCAAAATGATCCTGCTTGTCAAATCTCTCTCTCTCCGGGAAAAAGAAAAAAAAAGAAAATGTTCAGTCATGACGTCAAAAGAACAAAACCACAGAGAGAGAGACTTCCTTCTAACAACTAAATTCACACCACAGGGTATTTTTTATCCCCACCCCCATTTCTCATTCTAAATCTTTGGCGGTGATTTAAGAGAGACAACTGGAGTGCTGTTGTTACGGATACATTTCAATTTTGTGCATGCTTTTCATTTGCCTAAATTTGCACCAGCTAGACAGAAATCACTCCCTTGCTGTGTCTGTTGAGGACTGCAAACCAAACAGGCTGGCCTTTCTTCTCTCGCTACGCTGCCCATCTTTCCATGCCTCTCAAACCTGTGCACTCAGGAGCTGCCCTTTCCAGCCCCCAGGGCCAGCTGCAGCTGCATGACCACCGATGCATTTGTGCACTCGCTTGGCCAGTTTCAGAAGTGCGTCATGTGTGCTTTTTAAAAAGAGCATCACTAAAAATTTAATATACACTTGCGTCTATGCCCACCTGTTCTTTAAAAAAAATCATACCTGGCAGGAAGAGGTTATACAAGGTCACAGTTTAACTGGTAACAATGAAAAACACAGAAGCATCCTTTCTTTTGTGAACATCTGCAATATCGAATGAGTACAAGAGCAGCTTTGGAAGCACACAGAATACAGCATCAGATCTTTTGCCTGGTGCTTATTTAAACATAACTATACACTTTCCAAGCCCTAAGACAGATTCATTTTTATTTATTTATCTAATACAATATAATATCCTGCCCCTTTCGTGTCTCAGGCACCTTGGGGCCGATGTTCCCAAACTGTGGGTCATGACCTTAAGTGGGTTTGTTCCATCCGTGAACGAGATTGCCCATTCACCATCTTGACTGATATTTCATATACTTTGTATGTAGGGCTGAAATGAGTTCTCACAAAAACAAGAAATCATGTTGAAATCCTGGTGCGCAGTTCATTTTGGGACAAACAGAGCACCGCGATATTTCCACCAAGACCTTGGAGAGAGAAAACAAATCATTGTGCATACGCAAATGCCAGCTGAGCCGTTTTGTGCATGTGCAAAATGACCACGACCCTCAACCAAAATGGTGGTTTTGATTAAGGGAAGAGGCCATTTTGTGAAAGCGCAAACCACTGCCTTTAACCACTGCCTTTAACCACTATCACTACCATTATTTAATTTTATTTATTTATTTATTAATCCATTTTTACCCTGCCCCTCTCACCATATGGTGACTCGAGTGGTTGTTTCCTGATGCGGTGGAATGACATCACCTCTATGCGAGGAATGATGGCCCCAGACCCATGATGGTGGATCCTGCGACTAGAGTTGCAGCTTCTAGGTATTGGCCACAGCCCTCCCTGCTTGAAACTTGGCCCCAGAACCCTGAAGGCGGGTCCTGGGGCTGGAGTGGCTGTTTCTTGGTGCGGTGAAATGACATTGCCTCTGGGCGAAGAATGATGGCCCCAGACCCATGATGGTGGGTCCTGGGGCTAGAGTGCAGCTTCTAGGTATTGGCCACTGTTCTCCCTGCCTGTAACTTGGCTCCAGGATGGTGGGTTCTGGGGCTGGAGTGGCTGTTTCTTTTTTTATATATATCTATCTCTACACTAAATCTAACTGCTAATAAGTATTCTAAAACCTATTGAACTAAATGGAATATTAACTACAAAGGCCTTGTCCTACAAATACACTGTATCTCTATCTATCTCTATAACTAGGCTAACAGCTATGTAAATCTATCTAGTAACTATCTAATAACTATGTATCTATATATATAATATTACACAGGGGGAAACACAAAGAACACAGAGAGGGGTACAAAACTGAAATGAAAATCAATCTAATAATAATCCTACCCTAAATAAATCCAAAACTTAAAACAGGGGAAGGGAATCAGGGATGGAATAAGAGGGAGAGAGAAAAGGATTCAGTGGAGGGGGGAGGGAGGAAGGAAGATTGAACACAGGGAGGGGTAAAAACAAAAAATAACAACTAAATCTATCTAACATAATCTAAATGAATGATAATATGGAAGTAAATGGGTTGGATGGGTGAAACAGGAGGAGGATGGCAATGGATTAGGGATAGGAAGGAACAAAAACTGCTGGGAGAGAGGGAGCCTTCTGAAACGCCTGCTGTTCAGGAACAGTGACTAGCTCAGAAGGTGTTGGGAAAGGGGGAGGCAATCAGTTTTGTTTAGGGATGGGCGAACGCGGTTTGGATGTTCGGAGTTTGGATCGAACTCGGTCTGTTTGGACGTCTTANTGGTGATTGGGCAGGCTGACTGCTACTCCAAGCATCTCCTCGCCTGGTGCCTGGAAGTCTGCTCCTCAACTGACTCCTCCTCTCTGTCACGTTTTGCCTTCCAATGACATGGTTTTGCCACCCAAACTCACCCGAACACAATCCGAACTGACCGAACTGTTCGGTCATTTCGATGTTCGGAATCAGGTTCTGTTTGGTTCGTTTGGATTCAGATTTGGGTTCAGTTGTCTAAACAGGCCGAGTTCGGGTCGAACTCCGAACTTCCGAACCGCGTTCGCACATTCCTAGGGTGTTTTGTACTGTGGGTTTTATTTTGTGCATGATTAGAGTTTTAATTGAGTTTTAATATGTTTTATATGTTTATATTTACACCGTGTTTTTATTATGAATTGTGTGAGCTGCCCTGAGTTGCTTGTACTGAGAGTGGCAGGGTAAAAATGTACAAATAAATCAATAAATAGACAAATAAATAATAAATACCCCCCCAACCCACAAAACCAATCAACCCATCCCACCCTTCCCCCTGCCAAATGCCTAGCAGAAAAGCCAGGTCTTACAACGCCATCGGAAAGTAAGGAGATCTGGGATGAGGCAAAGCTCCACCAGGAGGATGTTCCACAGTGACGGGGCAGCCAGTAAGAACCCCCCACCCCCGTCCTTTCAGACCTTCCAAAAACATAGGACCTCCAAGAGGGCGCCCCCAGACAACCGCAGGGGCGGCCCTGGAGTCCAGGGAATGAGGCAGTCTCTCAGATAAGTGGGACCCAGGTCATTTAGGGCTTTATAGGTCAAAACCAGAACCTTGAATTGGGCCCAGAAGACAATTGGAAGCCAGTGCAATGCTTGGAATACTGATTGAATGTGCTCCCTGCAACCCGTCCCCGTGAGGTGGGCCATTGCATTTTGCACCAGCTGCAGCTTGCAGACTGTCACCATGGACAGCCCCACATAGAGCACATTACAGTAGTCCAACCTTGAGGTGACAAATGCATGGATGACAGTGTAATGTTTCTTGCCAAGAACTCACACTGCGACTGAGATCTTGATGAGATCTCGGTCCTGGTGCTCAACATAGCGAGAAATGCTTGCAAGCAGCAATTTAGCTACTTGTTTCACCTCTGTTTTATGTTTTATTATTGTCTGCAGCTGCAGGGCTATATTTGAGTCTTGAATGGGGTCAGAAAGGTTAGTGGCTTGTTTATATGAACACTTTTGTTGAAAGTATCTTCTACTTCTCTTTAACTTCCCTCTTTTGTGCCCACAAGCAGGGTGGTTAAAGCAAGGTCAAAGGGGAGGCATTTACCTCAGTATAAAAGTAGGGTTAAAACAGGGAGAAAAGTTCCCAACCCAGGAAAGGGGACCTATGTATGGGGGTAGGCTGGGGATAATTATGATCCTCACTTTTCCAGAAGCCATCAGTTCTTCATGCATTTGTATTTCCCTCACCATGTCTCTGACTCACTGCTGCTTGATATTCAAGCTTCCCCTGATGGCAGTTCCCTGCAAGGTCCTCAGCACAAGATCACAGGAAGGGAAGAGCAACGGGGTCAGCCTTTGGATTTTCGGGGCCTAGGGCAAAGATAAAATGTGCCCCTAGTGAGTCGTGACCACTCCTCTTTGGTGGCAACCTCTGTGGTGCCCTGAAGGTGATCATGTTTGGAGTCCCACTGAGAGGGAGTGGTGCTCCCACAACCTGTCCTGGTGAAAACAGAGGCTACTATGGGGCCCCCAGAAAGAGCAGCGCCCAGGGCAGCTGCCCCATGTCACCCTGTGGTAAGGCTGGCACTGAAGAGCAATTTAAGACCTTCTTTCTCCTGCTCATGAGAACAGAAGTGCAAGGAGGTAGTTAGTTACCCTATTGTTACTCCTCTTGAGTAAGTACCCTTGCTCATGAGAACTAGCCCAAAAATTATCAGGAACTAGGGATGTTGAAACAGGATGGAGTTCAGATGTTCGGCCATTCGGACTAAAAACTTAGTTCGGGTTCGGGAGTTCGGTCCAGCGAAGTTCGCCCCCCACCAAACGTTCTGAAAGTTCGGTCCTGCCTGAAGGATTGGGGCACTCCAGGGACCCCCAGGGGTGCCCATGGCACCAGGGCTGACCGTCTGAGACCCAGAAGCAGCAGCAGAGGCCGGGAAGGCTTGGAGCTTGGTGGCTGGCACCCATACTTGGCCAGGCATTGCAGGCTGGCAGCCATAGGTGGGTCTCAGATGGTCATCCATGTCCAACAGGAATTGGGAAGGCACCCCTGGGGGCCAAGCACCAAGCCTAAGTTCTTCTGAAGAAGGGGAAGTTAGGAAGAATTTGTCCTCTTCTTTACCCTGCAAAGAGGCTGGATACGCAACAGCAGTTGGAACTTCGTACTCCAAGCCTAGTTCCCATACAGGTTCTTTCTCCTGTGAGCTCCCAGAATGGTAGCCCTCTGGTTTACAACTGAGAGAGGTGAAATGCAGAAAAGTCAAAGGACTTCCAAACCAGGAATTAGAACTGGGGTCTCTTGACGCCTATCCTCTCTTACAAATGAGCAATGCTTCTGCCCACCCAAAGGCCACTGAAAGCCAATGTTCTGCTGGGCTGCCCATCTCTGCCTGCAGGCCATGACAACATGCACAAACCTGCTTTGGGCACCGGCAGGCAGGCAGTACTGTAGCCCTGTCACTGCTGCTGTGATGGTGACTAGAACTGGAGAACCCAGCATAGAGTGAGCAGAACTGGAGGCCTGCAATCCTGAAATGCCTGGCCAAGTAGAGGTGCCAGCCACCAAGCCCTGGAAAGTCCACTGTCACTGCTACACCGATGCCTGGCAGCCTGCAATGCCTGGCCAAGTAGTGCCTGCCGGTACCCAAAGCGGGGTTGCAAGTGTTGTCATGGCCTGCAGGCAGAGACCCAGCGGCAACAACAGAAGAGGCCGGGAAGGCTTGGGGCTTGCTGGCTGGCACCAATAGATGGTGGGGAATTTCAGGCTGTCATCAGTGGAGCAGCAGCACAGGCCCAGCCAGGGCTTGGTGGCTGGCACCCCTACTTGGTTGGACGTTTCAGGCTGGCTGGCATCGGTGGAGCATTGGCAGACAGTGAAGTGGAACGACAGACCTCCCTGCTGTAATGTAGGCCCCAGAACCCTGACGGTGGGTCCTGGGGCTGGAGTGGTTGGCTGTTTCTTGATGCTGTGAAATGACAGATCCCTGTGAGTGGAATGACGGCCCCAGAACCCTGATGGTGGGTCCTGGGACTAGAGTGGCAGCCTCTGGATGACATGGATGGACATTCCTCCCTGCCTGTAATGTAGGCCTTAGAACCCTGATGTTGGGTCCTGGTGCTGGAGTGGCTGCCTCTTGATGCCGTGGAATGACAGCTCCCTGTGAGTGGAATGACAGCCCCAGAACCATGATGGTGGGTCCTGGGACTAGAGCATCAGCTTCTGGATGAAGTGAAATGACAGCCCTCCCTGCCTGGAATGTAGGCCTCAGAACCCTGATGGTGGGTCTTGGGGCTAGAGTGGCTGGCACCCCTACTTGTATGGGTGTTTCAGGCTTCCAGGCATCAGAGGAGCGGCGGCAGAGCCCCAGCTAGGGCTTGGTGGCTGGCACCCCTACTTGACCGGGTGTTGCAGGCTGCCAGGCATCAGAGGAGCAGCAGCAGGGGCCCGTCCAGAGCTTGGTGGCTGGCACCCCCTACTTGGCTGGGTGTTGCAGGCTGGGTGGCATTGCTGGGGCATTTGCAGACAGTGAAGTGGAACAACAGCCCTCCCTGCCTGGAGCATAGGCCCCAGAACCCTGATGGTGCTTCCTAGAGCTGGAGTGGCTGACTGTTTCCAGTGCTCTGCATGGAGGACACTGGCAGGTGGCACCACCGAACTACACCCCTAGTGCCACTGCTGGGAGCCTCTGAAGCCTGACTGCTAAAATCATGCCTGTGCAGTTTGGGGCGTGGTGATGGGCTTGGGCTCCTACTGATGCCTGCCACTCCGCTGGTACGGCCCGTGTCACCTCTGCCACGTGCCCCATTGCCTGCCTTATGGGCAGCAGACAGGCCTCTCCTGCTTCCCTTCTCCATTTTTCCTTTACAAATTATGCAGAGGAAGATTTTATATTTTGTTTTTATTTATTTATTTAATTAAAATTTGATTATTATATATATCTACTACACTAACTCTAACTACTATTAAGTATTCTAAAACCTATGGAACTAAATGGAATATTATCTAATATTTATGAAGGCCTAGTCCTACAAACACACTATAAAATATTAAAACTGAATCCCTACACACCATCTCTATCTATCTCGATAACTAAGCTAACTCCTACAACTATCTATCTATAGTAACTTTCTAATATCTATATATATATATACACAGAGGGATGGGGGGAGAACACAGACAGCACACAACAAACAACACAGGGAGGGGTACAAAACTGAAATGAAACCTAAATCAATCTAATGCTACTCTAAATAAATCCCAAAACAGGGAACGGGAATCAGGGATGGAATATATACAGGGAGGAGGGAAGGATTCAATGGAGGATAGGGAGAAATAACACAGGGAGGGGTAAAAAATAAAAATGACACCTAAATCTAATCTAATCTAAGTAAAAGGAACTATGGAGTAGGGATGGGCGAACAAATCGTGGTTCGGGTTCGGCCGTTCAGTTCGGCTGCGTTTGGTTCGTCCGTTCGGTTCGTCCATTCGGTTCGGCTGCGTTCGGTTCATCCATTCAGTTAGTTTTCCGGGTTCGGGTTCGGTCCTTTGGTTCGGCCATTCGGCCGTTCGGTTCAGCCATTCGGGAAATGGTTGCCACCCAAACACGATCCGAACTGACCGAACTGTTTGGTCATTTTGGCGTTCGGAATTGAGTTCGGTTCGGCCAGTTCGTGTTCGGAAGTTCGGTTCGGTTCGGTCGTCCGAACAGGCCGAGTTCAGGCCGAACTCCGAACTTCTGAACCGCATTCGCCCATCCCTACTATGGAGGTAAATGTGTGGAAATGGGTGAAATAGGAGGAGGATGGTAATGGATTAGGAGCACAAACTGCTGGGAGAGGGAGACTTCTGAAAATGCCTGCTGACAGAATCAGTGGCTAGCTCAGAAGGAACTGGAATGGGGGAGGGTCAACAACTTTTGTTACTTGCTGCGCCTGCCTTACCACAAGCCCCATTGGCTCTGTGCAGCCTAGTCCCATGCCAATCGCAGACTGCCGAGCCTGTGGTCTGAGGAAAAGAGGGATGGTGATTGGGCAGGCTGGCTGCTAGTCCAAGCCTCTCCACCACCTCTCCTCAGCTGACCCCCCCTGCCAGCCAGGTTTTTCCCACCCAAATGCTGCCAAACTCATCTGTACGTGGCTGAACTGTTCGGGGGTTTTGGCGTTCAGTTTGGCCATACGGTTCAGCCATCTGAACTGGCTGAGTTCGGGCCGAACTCCGAATGTCCGAACCACGTCCGCATATCCCTATCAGGAACCACTGCCCTTTAAGTACGATGGATAGATTAATGGAACTATATTCAAACAGTAATGACCTTTGACTTGCACTTGGAAATGCACTAGAAGTTAGTCTATGGAACCCAGGTGTAACCTCTCTTGAACACAAAGAGTGAGGACCAGCCAACTGCACCCTTGCAGACCAAGAAAAATACGTACTCTTGGTACAACATAACTTCTCTGAGCGCATTCTCACATACATGAAAATGCTGCTTTTCCTAAAAGCAGTCATTTTCAAAATGCGCTTAAATAAATCCATGCACTATTCACTTTTGGTTTATTTAAGCGCATTTTGAAATTGACTGCATTTAGGAAAAGCAGCATTTTCACTACACAGCGCCCCAGCTCCCAGAGAGGGGAGCGGTGCGGAGCCAGAGCCAGAGAAGCGAGGCGCTGTGTAACTGATGTAGCTGACTAGGCTAGTCAGTATCATGTCAGTTACACAGCGCCTCGCTTCCTGGGCTCTAGGCTCTGGGAGAGGAGCTGAACCTATAGCCGGGAAGCGAGGTGCTGTGTAACAGACATGATACTGACTAGGCTACTCAGTTACATGCCAGTTACACAGCGCCTCGCTTCTCGGGCTCTAGGCTCCCGCAGAGTGGAGAGGAGCTGAGCATAGAGCCAGGGGGCAAGGCGCTGTGTAACTGACATGATACTGACTAGTCTAATCAGTTACATGTCAGTTACAGAGCGTCTTGCTTCCCCGGCTCTAGGCTCCCGGAGAGGGGAGAGAAGCTGATCCGAGAGCCAGGGGAAGCGAGGTGCTGCGTACCGACATTCCAACAAGAGGATTTATGCGGGTCAGTTCAAATGTGCGCTTGTAAAGGTAGCTTTTGGTTGCCCCTCAATGCGCTTGAAAAACAAACGTAAGAACTGCAAAATAAGCGCATGGAGTCTTTCCCACATCGTTCTAATATGCGGGGGAAAGAAAAAAGCGCTGATTTAATGTATGTGGGAATGTGCTCTCTGATCTGGGCCTCCTGTACTCAGAACCCTCTTGATGTTGGCCATGCTTTATTAGGGATAGGACTTTGGATGAATTTCCGGATTTGGAATTTTTGTAACAGTTTTTTTTTTTACAGATCCATATTATGGATTAAAAATAGTAAAAAAAAAAAATTTTAAATCCACTGCACATATACAAAATGGCCACTGCATCACCTTTAACCAAAATAGCAGCAATAGTGTCCCCACCATTTTGGTTAAGGGTGGTGACCATTTGTGCATGCACATGAATTTCTATTATTTTAAAAATAAAATTATAAAAACTGTGCATGTGTAAAATGGCCACCATCCTTAACCAAAATAGTGGCAATGGTGTTGCTGCAATTTTCGTTAAGGGAGGCACGGCAGCCATTAGCACATGCACATGGATTTTTAAAATATTTTTATTACAGATCCATGATAGGCACAGCATTTTCAGATTAATAAGAAATACAGCATGGCATTTTCAGAAATACAGATTTCTGCTGTTTTCAGACAGTTACAGATTAATCCAAATCCATAATGCCCATCCCTATGCTGTATGCCTTCTGCTACTTTCAGGTGTAGACATGTTTGCAAATATCAAATTTAACTGGTGTCTCACCTGTTACACATTTCCACTAATCACACTAATCCGTCCTTGACACACACACCCCTGCTAACATTGGGTGTTTTCAGACGTTACAGGGCCGCTTGGCCCCGTCCCGAAAACACGTAATCCATCCCCCGCTGGGGTGACCCCGTCACGCCATATCAGACGTGCCGAGGGATCCCGGCGGGGAATCTGGGAGGGGGCGGGGCCGAGCGGCGAAACGTGCGGCCGCACGGCCCCGCCCCCTCCACGCTCCCCGCCGCCCACCCTCTGGGGAGACGGGCGGGCGGCGGGGCCAATGCGGCCGCAGCGTCCGGCTGAATTCACCACGGCCCGGGATCCCGCCGGTGATCCCGGGCTGTGGCGCCCGGCCAGACATTGGGTTTTTTTGGTCCCCGCTGGGGATCTCTTTGACTACGCTTCCCGGGACATTCCCCTGGCTAGCCCGGGAAGCGTGGTTCAAATTGACCCCATGCGGGTATTGACCATGGCGAACATCTGGCGGCCGCCAAACAGACATTCAAGACACAGTGACCACAGGTGGGTATTCACCGTGGTTCACTGTGATCTCGTAACGTCTGAAAACACCCATTATGGCAACATTGAGACTCCATACCATACTTTCAGATAACATATATAGTGGTGGTGGGGGGGAGGCATTCAGATTCAGGTTAAATCCACAACTGTTCGTAATGGGCAGTTATGGATTAATCCATACTGAACTGTAACTCCCCCATTACGGTTCCATTTAAATAAAAAGAAAATAACTGTTCTTAGGCAAAATGGCTGCCAGACCATTCTGTGCATGCACAGCATTTTCCAAAATGGCGGTGGCAGTGTCACCATCATTTTGGAAAAGGATAACTAGTTTGCACATGCGCAGTGGCCATTTTCGCATGTGCAGAGCAACTGCCCTTTTCCAAAATGGCAACGATGCTGACACCTCCATTTTGAAAAAATACCACACATGCACAGAATGGTCCAGCAGCCATTCTGTGCATGTACAATGGGTTTGTGTTTTTTTGTTTTAAAAAAGGTGGGGTTTTTTTGTTTTTTTTAATGTTTTAATGGATTTAAATATTACGGATCCATAATTAAATCTAGGATTAAAGAGCCAAACCATAATATGGATACAGAACTGTGATTCCCTCTAGACGCCCATCCCTAATAAATAGTATGCCTGGAATAGAGGCACTTACCATATTATTGTTTAGGGCAGCCTCGCAGCATTTTGCAGAGCGGAGCTACAAACTCTTTGCTTCCTTCCCCCCCCCGGGGGCTGCGGGACTGGTCACATACCTTGCAGCTGTGCGAGCTGACCTGGGGCGGAGTTGTCACCTGGGGGATTTAAAACCGGCAGTGAGTCTCCGGCGGCGCTGGAGGCGCGTGCTGGGGCAGCGCGCTGAAGGGTTGTGCGCACAAGGACGCGCCCTTTTGCGCTCCCTTCGGTGCACCCTTGGAGCTGGAGCCCAGGCTCTGTAAATTGGTTTTGGAATTTAGCTGAATGGACATATGTTAAAGTAGGCTCCTCGGAGTCTCATGTTGATTTTAATTTTTGTTTGAATAACAAATACTGTTTTAGAAGGGATTCCACTAGGGTGTGAGGGAGAATTTTTCCCATTATCCTTTTCCTGAGCCTATTTTTCTTTGGGAAGTGAATCTGGGTTTTGGTGCGAGAGTAGGGCTGCTGGCCAGTAGTTATGTCGGCCATTAAGAGAATTCGATCAGAGCATTCGGTAAGCCCCCCTCTTGCCCATAATTTACCAAAACAGCGGCGTTTAGACCAGTTCTTTTCTAAAGTGCCCCGTCAGAATGCGCAGATTAATACTGAGCTGGAGGCAGAAATATCCCCTAAGACAGTATTTGGGCAATTAGTACCTGAAGGTTTGCAAACCAACCCCCCCTGTCGGCTCAAGGCACTCTACATCGATGGGTCTTTATCAACGGGAGTATCTGCAATCCCCAGGTGGTCAGGGAGCCCCCCAAGTGATGTGTCTTTAACGCAATTTATCACCAACCATGTGGTGTTGACTGCGGACTCTGTCCGCTTTATGTGCACACAGGTGCGTCAAATCCATGACAAATTAGATTTTATTCTTTTTCCAAAAATGGGGAATAAGGGGACAAAGCCAGACCATTCTGCTCTTGGGGTAGATAGGGCTGTAAGAGCACCTCTGCTACAGGCCCCTTTTCCCGCCAACAGGCAAATGGAAGCTGTTAGAACACGGGGGCAGAGTAAAGGTTCAGGTGTTGTTCCCCAAGTTCCTCAAGATATTGTCAACAGAGACCCAGCCACACTAGATCCCCGGTCGCTATTGCTTTCAGGGCAGGCGGACCTTTATAAGTTATTGCCACTTAACTTAATCTTTACAATACTCCCTTTAGAGGGTAGGCACCCCCCGGCTTGGAGTTCGTCCCTGGAAGTAGCCGAGCATCTCAGACTCCTGGTAAACAATCCAGTGCAAAGGTTCTTCCCCATTATAAGGTATGACATTAAGTCGGTTAACCATTTATTTTCCTCCAGAGACAAACAAGTAGTTAACGTAGAATTTGCATCTATGGATGCTATTGAATGTATTTGGTCAGCCAAGGAATCCTTGGAGGAGAGGTCGGTATATTTATCTAGGGCCTTTCAATCTTGTGGGGGGGATGTCCTGACCCATCATAAGCAAGAATTGTCGTCAGATGGGCAAATGGGTCTGGGTAAAATCAACTTAAATTCAAGGAATCGATCAATTAATCAAGCTGCTTTTCAGCCTGCTCCACTCCCTCTTCCCAGTAACGAGACTTTAGATCCGGTGCTGGTGGCTTCGCTACCTCCGCAGAGGGAAACAAGTGCCCAAAGCATGGAAGTGGGCTTAGGGCCTCTCCCAGGCCCAGACCTTTCTGCACAGCAGCCAATAGTGGTCCCCTCGATACAGCCTATTATCTACCAACACAGAGAGGGTGGGGCTAGTGACCCTGCTGAATTACAGCTGCTTGCCAGACTGGACTCCCTGTGTTCTCAGTTAAATTCACTCAGAGTTAAGGAGGGTCTTCCAGGAAGGTCCGTCCGTCTGGCACATGCTAGAAGAAGGGATCTTACCCCCAAATCCGGATATACTAGGTTAAGATTGTTAGACCTCTCAGTTGTAGAGGTGATTCGGCCCCCTCCGAGGGAGAGGGTGGGTAGGACAGGGCCATTATGTGACCCAATGGGGGAAGCCCAAGTACCCATTGAAGAGATGGGGGAGGCTCTCATTGGGCCCCATTCCGCTTTGCCCAGGGAGGATGGCCAGTTTGAGGTCCAGGTGGAAGTTAATTTAGGATCAAGTTTATCAAAGTTTTCACCAGATAACCTGGCTCCCTTAGCCCTGGCTGCCCGGACTTCCTATGAGGGGGTCCAGGAGAGAATCTCGGATCACCCTGATAGGAGGGGAAATGATATAGATCCCCATGGGGTGGACAGGCCTTTATGACAACCAGGATCACCTTCCATCTTGATAGCTTCTTGGAACATCTCTGGGTGGAAGGCTCAATGCCAAGAAGTGGGTTTTCTTTCCAGGTTGAGGGTGTGGGATATATGTTTAGTCCAGGAGACATGGATGTTGGAAGAAATAAAGCTGCCAGGGTTCTCTGCCATTTCGATGAGGGCCTCCTCATCCAGCTCGGGTGGCCGCCCTAGTGGGGGATTGGCCTTGGTTAGCCCTGATTCTTCTAATATTTCTGTAATTTTAATAAATAGTTACAAGTCATATTTTGCTCTTTATCTATGAAAGCTCCCTTCATTAACAGAGTTGATGATAGGTAATATTTATATCCCCCCATCAGCTTCTGGTTTTTTTAATGAAGATATATGGAAGGAAATCTCCTGTAGGGTCGAGGAAGGACAGTTATTATTCCCCGCAGCTTCCCTCATAATTGGAGGAGAATTTAAAGCCAGGGTGGGGGACTGGCAGGGGTATGGGGGACTTCCCCCCTCTTGGGAGGTCCCGCCTCGTAATGCGCAAGATCGGATAATAAATTTTAATGCCAGATTTATGAAGGAGCTGGTAGAGGATCGGGGGCTAGTGGTTCTGAATGGGAGAGTGAGAGGCGATTGACTTGGCTGTTTCACTTTCCATTCTTGGCAAGGGTCAAGCACAATTGACTTTTTTTTAACATCTTTCCCTTCTTTCTCAAGCGTTAAGGACTTGGCAGTCTTGCCGGCTACATATTCAGCCCATTTCCCTTTACAACTAACTTGGGAGGATTCAAAGAGCTTTATAATGAAGGCTAGCGCTGTGGGTCAGGGTAACATCTATTTATCTCAGGCGGTCTATTATCGGACTCGCTGGTCTCCGGGGGTGGCGCTCCAGTTCCAGGCATTGGTGGCATCCCCAGATCTGGAACAATTATGTGTAGCTATAAAATCTGGGGAGATGGACAGGCTGGAAGGCCTTGTGGCTGTTATGGCCTGTCTTGAGCCCCTGTTCCGTCCAGGGACGTTATCTCCCCCCCTTTTGGAGGGCCGGGAGGCAAGTTGGTTTGACAAAGAATGCCGAAAGGCACGGGTTCATTTTAGGCAGTTGGAAGGAATCACTGTTGAAACGCTGTCCATCTGAGGTAAACAGACTGTCTTTTTTAACGTCTAGACAGAATTATCGGAAACTGCTGACCCTCAAATGCCTTTTCTTTTTCCGAAGACAGTGGGCCCAGTTACAAAGGGTGGTCAGGAGCGGGGATTCTTCACAGTTCTGGGGCTGTATCAAACAACTGAAATGGGGTGGGGATGTGATGCCTTTGGTTGAGATACCGCCAGAGGCTTGGGTGGAATTTTACCGTGATATATACTCGCTCCCCCAGCCAGTGGGTCGGCTCCCCATGGTAGGGGACTTTGACTCCTTTCCACACTGGTCGCCAGTGCAGGAGGAGGAAGTGTTGGAGCTGATCGCCCAGTCTAAGTGTGGGAAGGCCCCTGGGATGGATTTTGTCATGATAGAATGTTTAAAGCAGGCCCCCCAATGGTGGGCAGGAATATTGGCCCCAATATTTACCTATATTAATGTGTCAGGGAGAATACCTATGAGCTGGATTAATGGCATAGTGATGCCAATATTCAAAAAAGGCGACCCACAGATACCAGGGAATTATCGTCCAATCACCCTTTTGAGTGTAATCGGCAAATTGTACGCGAGGTTTTTGCTATTTAGATTCCAGGACTGGTTAGAAGAGAGGAAGATCATAGTGGCTGAACAGGCCGGCTTTCAGAAAGGTCGCTCCACGGTGGACCATGCCATGGTCTTGGCCCACTTAGTGAAGAAAATGATCGGGCAGGGCCGGAAGGCTTATCTATGTTTTATAGATTTAAAAATGGCGTTCGATTCAATCAGCCGAGTGTGTTTATGGTCGAAGTTGAGAGACCTGCAGATGGAACCACGGCTTTTGGCCTTGATTATCCGTCTGCATGAGAATAACACATTACAGGTGAAGTTAAATAGAGAGGGGACCGTGTCCCAGAAAGTGGAAGTGGATAAGGGACCATGCCTTTTGGCCCCATGTCTGTTCAATATCTTCTTGAACGATCTTCCTAAGTTCATGGCAGAAGTTGATACCCACCCCCCCTGCCCCCCGAGTTGGCTCCCACGAGGTAGGGAGCATGTTTTATGCCAATGACACAACTCTGATCTCGTGTTCCCCTGTGGGGCTTCGTCGGGCGATGCAGCGGATGGGGGAGTATTGTTAGCAAGAAGGGCTGGAAATTAACTACAGGAAAACCAAAGTCTTGGTCTTTGGTCAAAGGAAACATAGAACTAAGCATGTTTGGAGAATTGGGGAGCACCAGATATTACAGGTGGATAGGTTCCAATACCTGGGGGTCTTCTTTTCCAACTCACCTTGTTGGCGAGATCACTGGTGAATGGCCAAGATTAAGGCGGACCAGGCTGGGAACGCCCTACGCACCTTCTTCTTTGGTAAAGGCGGCCAGCTGATTATACCGGCCATCCGCTTATTTCAGACAAAGGTGATATCCCAGTTACTCTATGCCTTCCCGGTATGGGGTTTGGGTTTCTTGGAGGATTTAGAGCAGATTCAAAATGGGTTTTTGAGGGCTATATTGGGGGTCCCGAGGGGTACCCCTCAGGACCTTTTAAGACTTGAGACCGGTCTGATGCCATTGAGGGTGCTGGCAGTCCAGTCGCTGGTTCGCTTTTGGCTGAAGATCAATTCATTTCCGGCTGGTGGGGCTTCTTTGCTGGAGAGAGCGCGGCACGAGGGTCTATTGTCCCCTTGGCTGGAGAGTATGGAAGTGGTTATGGGGAAGCTGGGACTCCCGTTGATAGCACTGCTGTCCTCAAATGTAAGGCAGGCTATGAGTCTGGTCAAACGTAGATTGAGAGACCAGCAGATACAAATTGAGGCTGACCTGTTGCACTCACAGAGAGTGAACCCAGTCTATAAGATCCCAGCCTCTCCGTTGAGTGAAGGGAGCTATTTGGGGCTTTGGGGGGAGTTTGCAGTGAGAAGGGCATTTACCTGCCTTCTCTTTGGGATGTTCCCTTCAGCTGTTCTTCAAGGCCGTTACAAGGGGATACCTCGGCAAGATAGAAAATGTTGGTTTTGCGCATTGCAGGTTCCAGATTCAGTGCAACATATTCTTCTGGTGTGCCCCAAATATACTGCCAAGAGGATAACGATCCAAAGGATCCTGAATCAAATGTTGTTAAAGCTTTACCATGTGGACTCTTTGGACTTATGTTTAAACTATAAGGTTACCAATTTAACCTGGGCGGTTGCAGTTTTTGGAAAAGCTATTTGGAGGAAGAGGCAAGATTACTTATTGGAGAAGGAATCTCCCTAAGTAACATTTCTAGCGAATAAGATTCAATAGGGGAATTATTTGCGACCTAGTTTTCAGGTTTTATTATTGGGTTATGTGATTTATTTGTATGTATTGCATTGTTGTAAATATGACACTTTAGTATTTGTAAGTATAACTGCCAATAACCTTTGGTTGAGGCAAATAAAGTTTAATCAATCAATCAATCAATCATATTATTGTTTATCATTTCTATAGCACTCCAGTGTTCAAAGTGCTTACATTCCTTATCTAGGTCACCCTTGCAACAAACTCTGTGAGATTAGTTATTACAGTTCCCATTTACAGAAGGGAACTGAGACAGAGAATTTATTAAATTATTAATTAATTATTAATTTATGTAGACGAGGTCTGGGCCTGGGGCTTTATGATTTTGAAAAGATTCTATCAGAGCTTCTACCTCACTCCCCAAGACAGGAGGCCAGGGAGGGGAATCTGCCTGGCCAAAGTCTGAAGGATCCCACAATCCCTCCCTGTCATCTGCAGCAAACAGCTCATGGAAGTGGCTGACCCACTCTTGCAGGTCAACTGAGGGGATTTCCAGGCCCGACTCCCTAGTATTTACACCATTAACGAGCTGCCAGAATCTCCTAGTATCCTTCTTATCTACCGCCTGCAGTAGGTTTCCCCACTGCATCTCTGCATACTCTCTTTTCCTTAACATCAGCAACCCTTTGTATTCCACCTTCAGGGCCAGAAAGTCGGGGTGAGGTCTAGAGGAGTGACCTGCTCTGTACTCCCTGTACATATTCTTAAATCTAGTTCTCATCAGCCGACATTCCTGGTTAAACCTGTCAGGCTCCGAGGTACGGAGCTGTGGGGGAAACCAAGGAGGAAGAAGGAAGGCCAGGATTACCAGGTTCCAGGGGACGGAACTGGGGAGAGGGAAACAAAGAGGGAGGAATCTAGGCCCAGGCACAGGGGGGGAAAGGGTGGCCCCAA
>QEPC01006530.1:1939074-1960322 GCA_003113815.1 Sphenodon punctatus | reverse complement strand
ATACAGGGGGGCATCGGTACCCCCTCAATCCAGGTCATCCCCATGTCAGCAAAGTCCCCCCGGAACATCCGGGCATAGAAGGGGGACATGATCATGATCCGGGCATCATGACTGCAATCGGAGTTGCCCATGTAGATGTCTAAGAACCACCCCCAGTGATCCACAACTGCCTGCAGCTGCAGGGAGTGATACCCATGCCGGTTCACATACTCTGCAGCCTCCCCTGCGGAGGGGCAGAGGATCTCGATGTGGGTGCCGTCCATGGTGCCCACGCAGTTGGGGAAGCCTCCGGCCACGAATCCTGCCATCACAGCCCCCTGGTCCACCAGCTGGATTGTTCTGTCCAGAAGCACGCCCTCCACAGCCTCGCAGACATCCCAGAGGATACAGGCAACAGTGCTCAGGCCAACCCCGAAGTGCTGGGAGACAGACCGGCAGGAGTTGGGCATTGCTAGGGCCCAGACCCCTATAGCCACCCGCTGGACCATGGGGATGGGGGTCCTCATGGGGGTGTGCTGTCGCTCAAGCCAGGGTGTAAGGAGCTCCTTGAGCTGGAGCAAGGTGAGTCTGTCCATCCTAAAGTGGGTCCTCCAGGCTGTCTCATCCCACTGGGCCAGCGCCCTGGCCCACCACCCCTGTGTGTACTCCGTGACCCATATCCGCCTGTCAATGGGCATAGTGAGCAGGGCTGCCCGGCGCATGGTCTTCCTCCCCCATGGGAGGCGCCCAGCCGCCTTGTGGATCGCTGCTGGCCAGCTTCGGCCCCGGCTCACGGCCTGCTGGTCTGCCCCAGACACTCTCTGCACCCTGAGCTGGGCCAGGGCTCTCCTGTGCCCATGGTGGGCCCTGTGGGACCATACAGCACTCCAGCTGATGGAAACCCGCAGGCAGGCAACCAGGTGCTGCTCCGTGGTAAGGATGCGCAGCTGCTCGGTGTAGTCGTGGTACCACTTGGCTGCGAGTGCAAGGTGCATTCAGTAGGCGGCTGCCCTGTCCTGCATTATGGTGGTGGTGGCCCCCGGGGTTGGGGGATGGTTATGCTGGCCCGGTGATGGTCTGGGTGGCCTGGGGTCCCACCCCCAGCTTCCCGGGCCTCCCACTGCGAAGCTGGCATCCGTGGGTGTGCAGTTGGGTGCACCTGCTGTCCTCGCATGGGGCCTAGCGCACACACAGGTGCGGGCGACTGTGCGTTCCTTGTGCAGCTACATGCCTTCTGCCATTCCCCCCCCCCTCCCTGTTTGCAAAACTGTGTCCTTGCCGGCCTGATTAGCGGTTCTGTCTGGGTGTTTGTTTCCTGCAGCTGTGCTGGGTCTGCTCCGCACCCCACGCCTTGCTCTGTTGCTATACAATGCTGCGGCCCGTGGCCGCCTAGCCTGGCCTTGGGACCTCTTGGACCCACCCCGGGCCCTGGAGGGAATGTGTGCCCCCCTGTCTGTGGTGTTATTTTCCCTGTCTCGCTGGACCATGGCTGGTTGTGCTTCCACCGGGCACCCCTGACTGTGGCTCCGGGCTCACTCTGCCCCCCCCCGTCTGCCTCTGCACCCGGTGTTCCCCTCCGTGGTTGCCTTCCCCGGTGCCTGGGTCCAGCTCTCTGCATTGCCTCACCTTTCCTCCAGGGGTGTGTGTGCGTCCTTGGACCTGCTGCGCTGCACCGGCTCTCCTCCCTGCCCTCCATTGGCCCCTCTCCGGGGTGTGGGTTCCGCATGTGCCTCCTGGACCATTCCCGGCCTGCTCGCTGTGCCGTGTGGGCTCCCGCTGTACCTTGGTCCCGAGCTCCTGGGGCCCCCCATTCTGGGACTGCCTGAGTTGCTGTGGGGGTTGTAGTTGCCATTGTCTGTGTCCTGCCCTGCCCCTGTGCTGTTTCCCCCCTCTTCTCTGTTCCGCACCACCACCCCTGTGCCCGGTGTGCCTTGTGTGTTGTCCAGAAACCCGTGTCCCCCCCCTTCCCTTCCTTTCCCTTCTGTGTGTGTGTGTGTGTCCCCGGGCATGTACTTGTGCTGTGTGTTCCACTGTGCCCCCGCTGTCTGTGTACCTGTTGTGTGTGGTACCTGGCCAGCTCTTCTCCCTCTCCCCCCTCCCTTCCCGTTTCCCTTGTGTGCCTTTTGGCTTCATTTGCCCTCAGGTGGCCATGTCTGTGTCCCGCCCCTGCCCAGTGGATTCTGGGTGTTTTGACCATGGCCGGGGATCGGCATCACGTCTGTTGGTGCCCTGGCCCATAATCTGCCAGCCCAATTCCCTGCCATGGTTCCGGTCCCGTCATATCTGTTCAGGGCTTCATTTGACCCCAGGGGGTGGTTGTTCGGTTCACCCCCAACGGGAATCCACTGTGGTGACCTGGGCGCCCGTAACGTCTGAAATCACCCCATATTACACAGACAGACAAGGATTACAGAGAAAGACAATGAACCATGGGAATAATGGGAAGGAAGGCATGAGACACAGAAATAAATCTGTTTTTATAACTGTCAATTTGTCTAAGTGAGGCTGAATTAGAGACTGAGAGAAAAACCAGCAAGCGTTCTGTCTGAGACTGAACTAACACTGGCAAAGTTCCTCAGCTTGGCATAAGTTTAAGAAGAACACACACCATGCCCACCCCCAAAGCCACCCTGAGTCTGTTTGGTACAGAAAGCTTCACTCATGGTTCCCCGTCCCTTCTGTCCCCCTTCTGAACTCTTGTATACAGCAAATCACAGACAGGCTGGAGCCATGGCGTATGCTCCAGCCCTCCATGCAGCAGTCAGAGCAGAGCTAATGACTAATACTAAAATTTATTTGTTTTTAGTTATTAACCCATTCATTTTAATTATTGTTATAACTAAAACTAAAATGACTTTTTGTTTTAGTTATTAATAATAACTAAAACAAATGCACATCCCTACCCCAAATCAAAAGTCTACCCCTGCTTTGTTGAAAGCCTGGCCATACGTCTTACACTGCCTTCAGAAGATTTACAAGGTAGGATTTAGATAAATCTCCAAGGGAGGGGAGTTTCAAAGCTGTGGAGCAGCCACTGAGAATGCCTTTCTGTGAACCCAGGTCATATAGACCTGGGCCAATGATGGATCTTGCAAGAGGGCATTCTCAGCTGATTTTAGGAGTTGCGAAGGGAGATAAGGAGGGAGGCGGTCCTTTAGATATGTAGGAACCAGGCCGATTAGGGTGGCAGTCATGACCTGAACCAGGGTTGTGACATTCACAAAGCCAGGAAATGAGGATTTAAGTTCCTCTGACTGAGTAAGAGTGGGGTCATCGCCAAATGAATGTATAATTAACCTTCACTGTAGGGGTGAAGGACCGATTAGGATGGTCCACACCTGGAGACTGATGAAACCTCTTGAGTTGCAGAATGCTCTAGGGGATTTGCCCTCAGACTTCAGCAACTGCTCCACTGATGCCCTGTAGCCTTCTGGAATGATTGGTTGGCTGGGACTATTGATTGAGTGGGTCCCAGGCATCCTCTCCTGGTGTTGTGGCACTGCAGATCTCCATGGTTTACAGAGGCCTTGGGGCAGCTGAAGCACGAGGGGGTGGTGGTGTTAGAGCAGCAGTGGTGCCGTACTCATGCTGAAGATGACTGATTGTGGCATAGACTGTTTTTAAAGGGCTATGCCTTGGCTGTGCAGGCAGCAAAGAAATGGTTCTTTGCTGCCATCATAGCATCTGTGAAGTCAAATCTGGTGGAGGTTTTCTGGGTGGTGAGGGGACTGGTCAGTCCGGCCTGTCTCTGCTTGGACCTGGAGTTTTTCAGGGCCTGCGGTGACATGTTTATGACATACCTTGCAGATAAATTAATTCTCATTGAACACAACTTCGACTCTGCCCTTTCGGAGACAGTGGCAGAGTCAGAGGTTAGGAATGGTCTGTCTGGCCACTGTTTTGGGATCAATTTCAATTGGTAACACCTGATGATGCAGAGGATGTCCTAGGATCTGTTAGGGCCATGACTTGTGAATTGGATCCATGCCCGTCCTGGCTGGTAAAGGCCAGCAGTGAGACAGTGGGGCCGTTTCTGGCAGGCATAATCAACACCTCTCTTGAGGAGGGTAGGCTGCCAGACTCACTATGGTGGTTCGTCCTCTTCTCAAGAAATCATCATTGGATGTTGACTCCCCAGCGAGCTATCAGCCTGTCTCTAGACTTCCCTTTTTAGGGAAAGTTATTGAATGGGTGGTGGCCTGTCAGTTGCAGGTGTATCTGGACCGCATCAGCTTTCTGGATCCCTTGCAGTCGGGTTTTTGCCTGGGTTATGGCTCTGAGACTGCACTTGTGGCCTTGGTCAATGACTTATGAATGGAGCTGCATAAGGGACATTAGACACTGCTGGTTTTACTTGAGCTGTCAGTGAATTTTGACACAGTGAACCATGAGGTGTTGGTGACCCGCCTGCAGGACCATTCCTTCCTAGCAGATAGATCTCAGTGGGTAGTCCTGGGGGAGTGCACATCCTCTCCCAGGGGTTTCCTGTGTGGGGTCCCACAGGGATCCATTCTGTCCCCACTCTTGTTGATTGTGTATATACAGGCGCTGGGGAAGACTGTGCGTAGATGGGGGGGTACGTTGCCACCAATAGACTGATAACATCCAATTGTACCTCTCCTTTTCATCCTATCCAGACCATGTAGTCTCAGTGTTTTCCCAGTGTTTGGTGGCTGTGGGGGTATTGGATGAGGTCTAGCTGACTGAAGTTGAATCCCAACAAGACATAGGTGATGCTCATTGGTGGGGCTGGTGATCTGGGTGATGGCGAGTCCCCTGTCATTGACGGTCTCCGCCCTGTGTTGGCCTATCACGTGCGGAGCCTGGGACTGCTCCTGGACTCACAGCTGCACCTAGATATCCAGGAATCGGCTGTGGCCAGGAGTGCCTTTTGCCAGTTACAGCTGGTGAGGCGGTTCCAGCCATACGTCTCAGACTCTGATCTTGCCACCATCATCCATGCATTTGATTATCACCTTGAGACTAGACTACTGTAATGCCCTCTACATTGGGCTGCCCAGGGTGACGGTCTGGAACCTGTAGCTGGTGCAGAATGTGGCAGCCCGTCTTTTTACAGGGACAGGTCGCCGGGAGCACATTACACTGGTGCTCCAGGCTCTGCACTGGTTGCCTATAGTTTTCCAGGCCCAATTCAAGGTGCTGGTTTTGACCTATAAAGTCCTAAATGGCCTGGGCCCTGACTATCTAAAAGATCACCTCACTCCCTGGGCTCCTGGGCAGCTCCTACAGGCGGGGGGGTGGGGGGAAAGGGGAAGAGACACCCTCCTGGAGGTGCTGCACTATTGACGGGGGCATTCTCGGTGGCCGCACCAGTCCTGCGGAACTCTCTCCTGGTGGGTGTCCATCTCAGCCCAAATCTTATCGCTTTCTGGCACCAAAGCAAGATGTGACTCTTCCACCAGGCATAGGGGAGGGTTGTGGGTTCTTGTTTTTGCACACTTTTTACTGCTTTTATTGTATCAATGTTTTATAAGTTTAATATTGTGTTTTACTGCTTATTTATGATTGTTGTAAGGTGCCCCGAGCTGCCAGAGGCAGGGTAAAAGTATTAAATAAATAAACAATAACAGTTTAAAAAAAAAAAAACACCACATGAGCCTATAGAAAAGAAGACTAAAGCAGGGACATGATATCAGTTTTCAGCTATCTAAAATGGAAGTGAATATGCATTCTCCAGTGTCATCGAGGAGAGGACAAGATAAAATGGTCTTAAAGTACTGCAAAGTAATTTAAATTAGATTAAATTGCTGCAAGGTAAGTAAGAAGAGCTGGGCAATGAAGGTTGGTTGCCAAGGGACGTTGTGGAATCCCCTTCCTGGAATGCTTTCAAAGACCACCTGGACAAGCATCTGTCTGTGATGCTGGAATCATATAATCACAGAATTGTACGGTTGGAGGGGCTCCCACTAGTCCTCTAGTCCAACCCCCAGCTCCAAGGCAGGATATTGAGGACAGAAGGTCTTTTTAGACAAGCACCTCCCACCCATTACCCACCCATCATGCATGTTTTCAGGGCTGCCACCTGTGGTGGGTTTTTTACATGACACTCCCATAGGCCAAAATAGATGTGTCAGGTAAAAACTGACCTAAGTCAGCAACCCTACCACATTGGTGCCCTATCTCTGCCTATCAGCAGTGTGTCAGGAAACAAGACACAGTCACAATCACAACACTTCTGGGAGGGCAGTGCTGGTTTGTTCCTACTGCACAGCTGATAGGTAGAGCCAGACCTGCCCATGGACTATATGTTTGACACCCCTTGTTCTACTAGTCCTTCCCATGTTTCTGGCATTTGAATGAACACTCTGTGGTTTCCCCAGCAACTAGAAGGTCCTTCTTGAAACCCCCATATAAACAGTACAGTTAAATCACAGGGTGCTTTCCCACATTATTGATTTATGCATATTATTATTTTATCCAAATATTTCAGTAACTTGGGAATGCCTTCATCCTCATGTTTCCTCTCCAATGCGCATATTTGAAAAGCGCATTACAGGGTGCCTCAAACTATCTTGAATAAGGACTTTTTTTTTATTATGCACATAGATTGATTGTGTGAATGCTCCATTGAAACCACATTCACATAATGCACAGATTTCCAATGTGGGAATGCAGCGCATAAACGAATACACAGGAATCCTCTGTTAATCCTCCAAGATAACAGAAGTCCACAGAGAGAGCTGATGCTGCTCCAAGCATGGCAAATGAGGCAGGGAACGAACCCCCAGAGTGGTGGAAGAAACAACTTCCTGGAAGAGGTAAGAAAGGTCATTTCTGGTTTCCTTCCTGTAACACTGAGAATGTGGATAAAAGCAAGAGAAATACGCGCATCAAACTGATTATGGGAATGCTTACAATGCACAATTTTACAAAGGGTGATTTCAGATGTTACGATATCACAGTGAACCACGCTCAATTCCGCATGGTGGCTGTGATCGTGTAACGTCTGTTGGGGGAAACGGATGTTTCCCCCCAGATGTTACCACAGCATGGGATTGCATTCGACACATGAGCGGCCGAAGCGGCGGGACCGGAGGCCGCCGCATGTCAAATGCAATCCCATGCCGGGGTGAACCCCGGCGTCTCGTCTGGTCGGGCGCCACGACCCGGGATCACCGGCGGGACCCCGGGCCGTGGCGAATCTGGCCCGACGCTGCGGCCGCATTGCCCCACCGCCTGCCCGTCTCCCCAGAGGGCGGGCAGCGGGGAGCGTGGAGGGGGTGGGGCCGTGCGGCCGCACGTTGCGCCGCGCGGCCCGGCCCCCTCCCCAATTCCCCGCCGGGATCCCCCCAGCACGTCTGTTGCGGCGTGACGGGGTGATCCTGGCGGGGAAGGAATTCGGTGATTTCGGTACGGGGCCAATGGGCCCCGTAACGTCTGAAATCACCCAAAGTGCATTAAGTTCAAAAGTGGAGAAAAGCAGAATGTGTGAATGGGAAACAGAAAATTGTAATGCGCATCTTAAACAACCAGATTAAACAATGTGGCCTTTTTTATAATGTCGGAAAGTGCCCACGTCAACATCATTGGGGATAATCTATGATTTGCTGCATTTGATGCTTTGGAAATGTTCGAGTGGCAGTCCAGAAAACCTTAACTTCAATCAATGATGATTTTCCTCCATGTATAATTTCTAGTAGGCACTCCACTGCTGTGGTTCCTACCTTGTTAGAGTAGGAGAAGCAGAAGCAAGAGGAAGAGTTTATTCAAGAGATTTGGTGATTTTTGGAAAAAAGGGAAAAAAAGAATACCACTGAGCAATTAGGAGGGAGAAACAAAAAACTGTAACACATGTTCTAGTTCTACACTTTCCCCCCTACCTGGATAAGCAAATCCTTTAAATGCAGAGTTTTGCAGAGGTATGCATTTCTACTTGTCACTCCAAAATTATTTGTGATGGGTAAGATCTATTTAATTAAGCCAAGGCAATTATCGATAATTAAAATCTAATAATGAGGGAGTGGTTCTGTTGCAAAGAAAACATTTCTTGAAGAGAGGAAGAATCAGTGTGTCTAAAACCATTTGTTCTAGCGCACATCAAAAGGGCCTTTGAAATGCAAAAGGACAGAAGCAGCACTAGAGAAAATCCTCCTCCATTACAATGAAGAATGGTTAGTGCTGTAGCTTTGCTAGTTTAAAGGTGTTTTTAAACAAGCAAGGCTTGGGAGGATGGGAGTGGTCTATGGCGCTGAGCTGCACAGCTGCAGAGCAGCCATGCACATGGAGCGAGTGGGGAGGGATTCTAATACGCGGCTCCCAGAGTGGCCACCACGGCCACAGAGGTAGAGGTATGCAATTCACTTTCATTATTATAATAAAAACAAAAGCATTCATTTTCTTTTTTGTTATTGTAAATAACAAAAATGAAAAATAATAACAAAAATGAATTTTTGTTTTTGAAATAATAGGAAAAAACCTGAAAAATGAATTTCTGGCTATAGCTTTTTTGTTTATTATTCAATTCTGATGGTACTTGGGGAGATTGTACCCCCAACAGAGGGCACTATGTGTGCCATATTTTGGAAAGATTGGATAACGGAAACCAATTTTATAAGCAATTGAATGTTGTGATTTTAAGAAAAGCTACATACACATTCCTGCCTACAATGTCTTTATCTTCATTGAATTTGCATGAAAGATGGAAAGATTATGTCACTCCCCAAGATTAACAATCCTGATAAATATCAGAAAGATTGGATAAACGGTCCTGATGTTGTAAGCCATTAAGTTGAAAATGCATTTCCGGCTGTAACATTTTTATATTCCATCCTATTTACAAAACATTTGGTAAGAATGTATCACACACATTCCCTGTCACCACTGTCAAACTACAGGACAATTTGATAAAGGGTCCCAATTTTATAAGCAATTTAAGTTGTCCCCTTGAAGACCATTATTCAGATAAATAGCAGCACATACAGTACACATCAGAGACAGGCACCTGGCATGGCAGGGGGAGGGAGCCTGTAGGAGGGAGGATGGGGAGCAACCTAAAAGACTTACAGACACATTCACTGGCCAATTACTGCACGCTTCCAGCTTTACTGGACCAATCGGTAGTGGCTTCGAGGCAGGCATAGGGGGTGGTCCTCAGGCGAGCATAGAAGGGACATAACTGAGACTTTGGGGATAGCATCCCAGAAACCAGGAGACATGGTTTACACATGCAGGTTGGTCAATTATCATCACAATCACATCCTGCAGCACTGTGACAGAGGAAAATCTCTATTGGCTCCAACTAGGGGGGCCACCACCCCCTTTGCTCTCCCCACCAACATCACCTCCGTCTTATCAGGGTTGAGCTTCACCCCCTTTGCTCTCCTCCCCCAACACCACCCGTTGACTCCTCCCCGAGAGGAATGAGCGGAACCATTCAAGAACAGTCCTGTTCAGACCCCCCAGGTCACGCAGTCGTCTCAGCAGCAGCCCATGGTCCACGGTATCAAAAGCGGCCAAGAGATCTAGCAGGATGAGAAATGTTGAACATCCTGTGTCCATCTCCCGGCAGAGGTCGTCTACCAAGGCCACCAACGCCATCTCAGTGCCATAGCCGGGGCGGAACCCAGATTGAAAAGGGTCTAGAAAACTGATGCTGTCCAGATGCACCTGGAGCTGGAGTGCCACTGCTCGCTCAATAACCATCCCTAAAAAGGGGAGGTTAGAGACAGGTCGGTAACTGGTGAGCGCATCCATGTCCAGAGATGATTTTTTCAGCAGGGGGCGCACCACAGCCTCCTTGAGGCTGGGCGACAACCTCCTCTGCTGCAAGGACACGTTCACTACCCTTGCCAGCACCATCCCCAACGTCTCCCTGGAATCTTTTACTAACCAGAATGGGCACGGATCAAGTTCACAACACCTGGCCCTCACAGACCTCAGGACATCCGCCATATCAGCCGGCGTCACTTCCTGAAACTCCCCTCACAAAACTGGACCGGACGGGGCCTCCGTCCCCTTGTGCTCTTCCCCTACTGCCCCTAATTCAGCATCAAAGTCGGTCTGAATTCGAGCAATCTTGTCTGTGAAGTAGTTGACAAACTCCTCACAGCGGGCCTGGGACAAGTCCCCGTCCAGGCGGAGGGAGGCCGGGCTGACCAGCCCCCGCAGCACCCGGAACAGCTCCACCGGGCGTGACTTCGCAGACGCTATGAGGACAGCAAGGAACTCCTTCCTTGCCGTCCTCACAGCCTCAACATAGGACCGCAAATGGGCCCTATGGAGAAGACGGTCAGAGTTAGATCAAGTCCGACGCCAACGTCGCTCTAGCCTTCTGCCTAAACGCTTCATACACCGCAGCCCCTCAGTAAACCAAGGAGTCCTGCGGTAACAAGACCGAGACAGAGGGTGTCTCGGAGCCACCCTGTTTGTGGTTTTAAAAATTCATTTCAGTATTTCACGTTTGGTATTCAGAACAGTCAACAAAATACCAAAGTGACTGAAATACCAAACACAAAATACATAGAAACCAAAGTAAATGAAGAAACAATGCTGCAAATTTTGCAACAATGACAAAAATGAATTTGGATATTCATTCATGGAGAATATGCAGTTGTGGCAGGTGCTCCCCAACTCATTCATTGTATGGCATCTCTGTCCAGGCTAATGCCTCAGTTTCCCTTGAATAACGCACTAATAAATGACCCCTGGGTGCCCTGTCCCTTTTAGAAAGATCAGGCATGGCAGGGGCTTGCCCTTTAAAAAGAGAGGATGCCCGGTGATTAGGGCAGCCACAGGAGATCTTGCCACGCAGGTGTGGTGAGAGAACACTTGTGGAGTAGAAGGTGGGCCGAGGCCAGTTGGGAAAGCAGCAGAATTGCCCAGCGTGCTGCAAGAGGGGAAGTGCTGACAGGAATACGGGAGGCTTGCCTGGGAGGGCTGGAGCTGAGCCAGCCCCTGAGAAGCGCTGGCTCTAACTCCACCAGAGAGCTAGCGGACTGACAGAGAGATAAGAGACTCACCCAGAAGGATGAGAGCCAGAAAAGCCTGTCCCAAGGATGCTGAGATGAGGGTAGACTCTGTCATGGAGGAACATAGGGTCACACACATGTAACACGGGCCTACATGTAAACTACAAGTCTGGTAAATATGTAAAGCAAAAGATTCCACATGTATGTAACGTTACAACTGAGAACTGTAAAACCCAGATCAGGACTGTGACACGTGACCAAACTCCAGGAAATGCAAAGAGATAAAAGATTGTGTATTGGCAAAACCCTTGCTAGATGGAACCCTATGGAGATGCAAATGGATCGCCATGTTTGCCTGGATTGCCTACGTGACAGGCCACACATTTCTCCCAGGCAGGAAACCCGAGACAAAGGGACTATGACAGATACTTAAGCAAGGGCCATTAAGCCAGCTTCACTATCGCTTGCCCAGAGCCACCTTGAGCACTCTCATCTGCATTTTGCCAGCAAGCCAGGCTGGAAGACATGAACGAGAGAGGGTACTTTGCTTTCTAGCAACTCTAAGTCTGGAGACCCAGTCGCTTACATCAAGGGCTGAGAAGAACTTATGGACCTTTGTAGGGTAAGATGCTTATTTAGGAACTCAATGCTGGAATATAACGCATTCCAGCATAGATCAGGAATGCATTATATTTACCTTTGATTTCTAGTTACCACTCTGTATCAACAATCTTCCTTACGTAATCAATAAACTTACTTCTTATCTTTATGAAGAAGTGTCTGTGTCTAACATTGGAACACAAATGAGCAACAAGAGTTCTCAAGCTCTTGAGAACCCAGAGAGTAAAGAGTCTGTAAATGGGAAGAATCGGGCCCTTGGGGGACAAAGGAGTTGTCCCTGCGGCAGACTTGAATCAGCCAGAGAGAGAAACTAATTCAAGTGGGCTGTGTGCAAGGAAAACTGAGTCACTCAAACCCGGTAAAGTGGGGGTGCGGACCTCCAACCCGTGACAGACTCCAATAAGGCCAGACAGAGAAAAGTGAGACAGGTATGTACTGTGGGACTCAGGTGGCAGAGGCGGTTGAGTCTTCTGGCCCAAAAGGAGCAAAGAGCACTGAGATGGGGCAGCCAAAAGAGGCAGGGTGCGACCTCCTGCAACAGGCAGCAAACACACTGCTTCTCAGGAAACAACTCTTTTATTCCTTGGTTTCCATTTGTATCAACTTCACCAACACAACAGCAAAGTCTCTTCAACATAAAGTCTCCATTCCTCCCTCACTCCAGGGATAGCTGCAAGAGATTGCTCCCAGATGTATCTGCCTCACCTGGAGACAACTCTTCCCAAATTCCCTGTGGAGCTCTGTCTCTCAACTAGGCTTTCACACCAGCATTAAACGTTTAAGGCTCTTGGTCACCTGACCAGCCCCCATCAAATCACCTGCTCCAATTAGCCCCAGCAGCTCCATCTAGCCTATTCATTCTCTAAATTGGGTCTCAGGACACTAGGGCCAGATGAGTCCTGGAGCAGATGCAGCTGAAGCACTCTAGCTCACCCTGCAACAGAAATTAAATATAATAATCCAATATGCAAATTATCTTCTCTGATATAAAATACAGTATCACTTTTTTCTAACACTACTAGACAAGGAACTGGAATACAATGGAGCACTCATTAAAGCATTCATGTCAGGTATGGGCCCTGGGGAGTGGGGACCTGACAGGGAGATGACACAGAGGGTGGGCGCCCCTTACTGTGTGCGATGAGGGAGGGGGCCTCTGGGGTTGTCCCTGCTAGTGGCAGGGCAGAGACAGACGCTGCAGCCGACAGTGTGGGGCACGGGGCCACGGCAGAGCAGGCCCCGCGCCGCACACAGAGTGCATGCATCAGGGGTGGGCCCCGATGGACGAAGCCACTCTGGGTGTGGTCCCACCTATACGCTCAGAACGCCTGCGTCAGCATCTAGGGAACCTGTAAAAGGCTGCCCTCTCAGCTCATTGCCGGTGATCAGAGCATACGTTTGTGAGACTAGCCCCTACTTGCGGCCTACTGTCCTTGCTTGTAAGCTTGTGTGTGTCTCTGTGTGTGTGTGCATGTGCATGGTGGGACGATTGTGTGTTCATGGAGTTGGTGAACTAGTGTGGTTGGAGGTTGAGTGTCTGAGTCCTCCGTATTGTTTTCCTGGGATCATTCCTGCGTGTGTGGCCTGATCCACCTTCCCTATCCTAAACTGCCCCTGGGACCCCCTTTTTCTCCCCTCCTTCTACAGCCTTATACACAGGTCCCCTCCCCTACTCCCTGTTGTGCATAGTGAATGTGTGTTAGAGGCGCTGCACGCATTGCCGCATCCCGGTGATGATCTTTGGCTAGGAGTTTTACTCCACCGCCTTTATAAGATCCTGAGGGAGATTCTTCCTGCGGCGACTAGCCTTGCGCTGAAGGGGTGGGTAAGTACCTTTTTCTCCTCAATCCCTTGCCTGAACCCTAACAATTCATTATGTTCCTTTGTGGTACATAGGGCTTTATGGCAGCAGGCAGTCCACAAAGTGGGTGGTCACTAGAATTGCCACCTCTGCAAATTTTTAAGGAACACTTATGAAAAATACATGTTGCAGGGCCCACATTGGCACTTAAGGTGCCAGCAACATGTATTTTTCATAAGTATTTCTTACAAATTTGCAGAGGTGGCAACCCTAGTGGTCACACACAACACATGCAGATATTTTAATTATGTTATGTTTTATTTATGCATCTTGTAAAGCGCCCTGAGCTACTCTGTGAGCAGGAGGGGGCGGGGTAGAAAAATGGTTAAATAAATAAATAAAATATGGTTCTGGTCTGGCCAGGCTGCAGAAACAGCCAAATCAAATTCAGGGCTGATATTCTAACTAATGAGCAACAGGTTTTGTAAGAGCAAATGGCCATACTCTCCACCCTTTAAATCTATACACCACCCTTTAAATCTATTCTGGTAGGATTTTAACAACCAGTTCTGACAAAGGGAGAGGGATGGTTAGAGAGAAAGCAAATTTATGCTAAAATCACTTTTTCATTTATTAATTTTTTTAGTTACATAATTTTGTGGTCCTAGCTACAAAACTAATTCTATCTAAACAATTTTGTGGTTCTGAGGTCACAGAAATATTTATGTCCCAAAAGGGGGTCATGCAGGCAAAATGTTTAGGAAACCACTGACCTACACAGGTCTTCACCAAGGTCAGAGCCACACTGTACAGGTTCTTAATAAAAAGTACCCACACTGAAGAGGTAAACAGACTAGACAAAAAGAGGAGAATGGCAACATAAAACTACTCTCCCTGTGACATTCTGCTTGTCCCAATGGTTAGGAACCTAACAAGTCACTTCTCTGCTCCAGACATCTGCTGTGACCTTGAACAATTCACTAAGGGCAAATCCACGGAAACACTATGAAATATGCCTGCTTAGCTCCTTGTTATTTCCCCTCTGCTGGAGTATAAAGAAATACGTGATGGTTGCTGTTACAGCAGCTAACTGTTCCCAGTGAGGAAAATTGTCCAGTCCTGACTTCATTCATGTAAATTTATGCAAACATAAAATAGACCACTGCACCTGGAAGGGCTGATAGGGACGATAAAATATATATTCCAAAAGGAAGATATGAGTTAGGAACTAAATAAGCAGCTACAAATAAATGACAAATACTTTTAGTTCAAGCGTACAATATAAATCTACATGGGCTTGGACTTTCAATCCTAGATGCTGTGCAACAAACCAAGGCTGTTTTTAGACATGCATGGCAAACACGCTGCATAAAATCACACTGCGTGTAAATATGCCACGTATGAGATTTAGGCTGCTTTTAAATGAGGGGTGCTGAAGCGCCTCCTGAACGCCGCATTAAAGCAAAGCCGCCGGAAGTGACGTTTTCCCCGTTGCCGGCGGTGGCTGGCGACACGGGGCTTTGGAGCGGCACGTTCTGAAAGTCTGAAAATTGAAATCTTAAGAACGCGCCACTTCAAAGCCCCGTGTCTCCAGCCGTCACCGCTGCCGGCAACAGGGAGAACGTCACTTCCGGCGGCTTTGCTTTAATGCGGCGTTGACGAGGCGCTTCAGCGCCCCTTGTTTAAAAGCGGTGATAGACGTGACATTCCGTGCGTTAAAGCCGGTTGCACATTCTTTTAAAGCCGCAAATTAAATACCTTGATATCGAGGTATTTAATTCACGGTCTGCAAACAATGCACGGCTGCCTTCTACGCGCGTGATCCCAGCCTTCCGTTTTGTCTAATCCTGCCTTGCGGGATTTTGAAATATCGTGCGATGGCGACCTGCTCGTCTAAAAGCAGCTTTATATTTGCTGTGTAACAACTGCAAATTACCCCAAAGCAGCAGCACTTACAGGAAATGTTCTGTAGCAATGTGGGAGTGTTTGTGTTAAATGCTCTTAGGCCACTTTCAGACATTCTCCCCTCCCTCCCTCATATTCTGGCTGCAGGGAGGAATGCACAGCCAGAATAGGATGCAGAACAGGAAATTGAGCTCTGCATCCCTGCACGTGTCTGCTGGCAAAGCCGCATGGAGGGGGAGGGGGCTTTCAGACCAGCCAACCCCCGCGCATATCTTGGCTGCGCATTCCCCCTCCACACACACCCCCGCAGCCAGAATATGCACAGGGGGTGGGGGAGATGTCTGAAAGTGGTCTTAGTTTCCTCTCGGCCTCATTTTCCCATCAATACGGTGGGAATTACATTATTCCTCTGCATCACAGGGATGGTGGGAAGAAAGTCGGGGAAAGATTGTGAAATGCTACAGTAATTTCACAGTCTCCTTCTGAAAATTTAAAGAAACAGAACAAATTAAGGGCTTGTCCTCATGGTCAAGGGTAGTTACTCTGAAGTACTTATCTTCCTAACTTTTTGTGTTCCCATGAGGAGGGGGAATGAGGAGTTAAATCATTCTTCCTCACTCCCTACTTTCCTCCTTGGGAGCTTGCAAGGAACTGCCAACAGGAAGAGCTGGAATAACAAGCAGCCAGTGAGGCAGAGATGGCTTTCCCTCATACCAAAGTAGTGCTGAAGTTGCTGGGATAGCAGAGGGATAAACAGCTCAAAGTTATTACCTCCCTCTAGTATAGACAAGCAAGCTCCCCTCTACCATGGCTCCCCAGTTAACTCTTTTACTCTTCTTCTTTGGAGAGTAAAGTACCCCTCCTTTTAATCCCCTTCTCATGGGAACACATGGGAGGTTAAAATGATTTAGGAGGCACTTACCTCCAAGAAAATACATGTGAGAACAAAGCCCTCAGGGGTGACCAAAAGAAAAGAACCAGTTTTTTCCAAACTCTTGAGTGAACTATGAAGATGTAAATCTGTGCTCATTACTCTTACAAACCCTTTTTCACATGCACACTTCCAACAGTAGGTAGTCCAGTGACTTTCCTTTATTTTTCTCTGGTTGAAAGTCAAGATGACTTTTTCTTGTGTCTGAAAAACCCTAGTTTGTTCCAATACAAGCTCTACAGCATTTCTACAAAAACTGCCTGCTGCAAAGAATTAATCAAGCATTTCATAGTAACTCTTTGTATTTAAAGTCTGACATTTTGACACTTCAAGTAATTTGTTCCCCTAATGCTTTGACTCTGTCACCAGTTTCCTACTGTTCTGTCAAATTCCCAATAACTGCTGTGTACCAACCACAGTACAGCTCAGTTCAAAGCTTCCTAGTGTTTAGCTCACCTCAGAAGAGAGATTGCCTTCTGATCCATTTCCTACTCAATCCCAACTACAAAAGTTATAGTTCACTTACCTGTGTTGTCCATCTGTCACCAAAAAAAAGACAGCAATTTATTGTCCCTTGCCTTATGTATCTTTGGGCCTCCTGGGCCTCTACCAAATTTGGCCGAAATTGGCCTAAGATATCTAAGGCATGCACATACAACAGCAACCCATAAGAAGTGCCACAGTGGGTCATGCCAATAGTTCATCCTGCCCAGTATCTAAAAGTGGCTGTCCTTCAGTTACTTCAGAAAAGTAGAGAAACAATCACAGTGGAGTGATCCCCTGGGCAGCTTGAGGCAGGGTTGGCTTTAGAACTTGCCGGGCCCTAGACAAAAATAAAATGTGGGGCCATGGTGACCCTGTCCTCTTAGGGACACTCTCCATGGGGTCTTAGTGGCGGCTGAGTTTGGGACCCCACTGGAAGAGAGTGGGGCCCCACACCCTGCCTTGATGAAAAAGGGACCACTGTGAGGGCCCCTTGATGTAGAGAAAATAGCATGGCCCAGAGAAGTTACCCCAGTTATCCTGTAGCCTCATTCAATCACCAACTTGACTAAGAAAACACATGCGGCACTATTATAGAAAGAAGGCTTGTGTAACTTGGTCCTCGGTTTTCCTTGGAATTTACCAAGGACCGGGTTATTCAGCCTTGGTTTGCCAAGTATCAAATTTCCAAGGATTTGTGTCAAAAATTTGGTACTCAGACAAACCTCGGCCGAGTGTGTGGGGGGGCAGAGGGCAGCGGGTGGAGGGAATAGTGTAGCGGGAACCTAGCTGGAGACCAGGGGTGGGTTACTTAAGGGGATGGGGGGCCTAGCAGGGGTCAGGGGTAGTGTACTTACCTTCGAGAGGGGGTCCTGTGATGTGTGGCCTCTTCCCAGGCTGGTAAGTTTAAAAAAAAAATTAAAAAAATTGGACATGCTCAGAAGGGCCTGAATGGCCCCTTATGAGCATGCTCTGACCTTTCCAAGATGGCGCTGGCAGTGTCAGCATGCTGCAGGCACCATCTTGGATGTGGCCAGCCGGTTCTTCTGAGCATGCCAAGAACATCTCTGGAGTATAAGTACACTACCCCTGACCCCCCCGCTAGGCATCCCCACCTCTCTTCCCTGTCTCCCGCTGGCCTATTACTTCCCCCTCCCCCTAGATCCTCTCTGGGGCACCCTTCTGAATTTCAAGTATTCTCCAAGGGTCCAAGGACTGGCCTATCTATCAGGTCCAAGGACTGGTCCTCAGACCCTCGGAAATGCTCGTCATATTCTTTTTTTTAATACTCGGAACAGCCCTAATCTATAGGAACCCAGGCAAGAAATCAATTCATTTAGCAACAAATGTAGCATGACTGTAACCCCCCAATTCTCTCAAGTGAACAAAAACTCTTGTTCCTACTTCGCCTCCTGCATTACCTCTTAATGGCTTTCAACTTTTCTTTGGTGACTTCAAAGAGTAAAATGAAGCTGAACAGAAAGGGAAAGAATACACACACTGCAGAGGAGGCTGAAATATCTTTTCATCCCTCAGACAGATTGCATCAATCAGTTTGGATGGATTGCATCAATCATCAAAAGCTCCCAAGAATAACAATAGGCCGGAAGCACAGGGTAATATCAGGAACTAGACTTTTCAAGCGTATCATTTTTCTAAGTGATTTGAGGGAAAATGGAGGCTGTTTTGTTGCATACACATACATATATTTGCCAAAACAAAAAAGGAATGAGGAGAGGTACAAATACTGGAAACTAACATTATTGGAAGTTCCAAGCTATTGTCAGGAGACACACAAGCGATACAGTAAATTTGGCAGGAAATGAAGCTGATTTCAAGACACTTGTGAGGAAACAGACTGAGATATTGCGAAGCATAAACACAAAACAATGAAAATCAGGTCACTCATTCATTACTGGGAGAGAGGTGGTGTCAAGCATTCAGATCCACGAACATTGACATGACAGTCAAGCCCTGTCCAATTTTCAATATCAGCAGAACATGATCACACAGAATATATGGGGAAACTGTAATCACAAAATGTGATGGAACAACGAGAAAGGGAAATTGTGCGTTAGAGAGCATTAAATGGCAGATGGCAAAAGAAAGCTGTCTATTGTGAATGACAGGCAGGAGAGGCACTTTAGATTCATTGGTCATGTGATCAGAGTTTCTGAAGAACAGCAGTGGCAGTTACCTCAACGAGGAAGATACAGAAACAGCATGGGAAACAGATTACAAGAAGTTGCTTTGGCAAGCAGTGTCAACAGTCTCCAAAGTAAAGGGTGTTAGCACTTTCTCCACATCTCCCAAAAGTAAGGTGACCATACTTTTAAAACCTCAGTTTAGGACAAACCACACCCCAGTCTGCATTACTATATATACATGATCATAACTAGAGAATGAGCGGAGGGAAAGATATCCTCTTGGTTTTGTGAATGTGAGCAGTACCCCTACCAAAGCTTTTGGGGTGCTGCTCAGCATGTCTGCTTAACCCCTGCCCTGGTCCTGGCTCCCATAGGCATAATTAGAGGAAGGGCCTAGAGGGAAGGTTGAAAGGGGACAGTCTTCCTTCACTGCAATGATGAATCACTCAATAGTGTGTGTGTGTGTGTGTGTGTTTGTGTGTGTGTGAGAGAGAGAGAGAGAGAGACAGACAGACAGACTCACCAACAGGGAGGAAGGGAAGGAGTAGAGACAGTGTTCACCATTGCAACTGCACCAGAGAGAGACAAACACAAAAGGAAGGGAAGGAGCATGCAGTGTTGTGGCCATGAGAGACACCCCCCACCTCACATATACTCCTGAGCACTGGGGAACGTCTCTAGGGATCAGACTTCCATTGACTGTTATTCTCATATACTTCATCCGTCTTGTTCTTGGTGGAGGCCATACAGTCCTACTCTATCAGGGAATGAAATGGGGGTTGATGCTACATTCCACAAATAAGCTTTGAAAAGGTTATTGTGCATGTAGGCTTTTGGGAATGGCTAAGAGAGAAGCCAAGGGATGGGACCTCTTAGGAGCAGGGCATCCTCTAACTTGGGACCCTTGTCAACCCTCTTTGGTGTCCAGGGATTCATATACTCTCCCATTCCCCTGTGTGGCCCCAGAAGGGCTAGGCAAAATCGTACCCTATGAAAGCACTTTCGGCTAGACTGGTTATCTTATCAATTCGCTGTGTAAGGAGAGCCACGCACATCAGCTCAGGAAAATGCAGAATCACATAAAATTAACACCCACACCTCTCATTTGAACCATTAACATGTCTTCTCTGGGATTATCCCTATGTTCTTTGCACACCCAAACCTCCTCTGGTTTTCCAGAGGGCTCCATGGGTGGAGATGGGTGTGCGATGGGTGAAGGTGGGAGTTGTGTGGGAGTGTGCACCCCCACCCACCCATCTCACTCGGTGTTCACATGGGCGAACGCCGAGCAGACACCCATCCCCCCACCCGCCGCCGACCGTATACACGGATGCCCCCCGCCCCCACCGAGCGGGAGTGGGGCGTCCATGTAAAAATGGTCTATAAAGTCAGCAGAGCAAGTCATTGAATAGTATAACTAGAAGTATGTGTTCAGCGCTGCCACAAATTGCTACTGCTTATGCGTTGCATGGGGAAGGTGGTGCCATGGGGCAAAGCAAACAAGCAGAGCCAACACCCTTATGTTGTTATTTTTAGTTTTCACCTGGGCCACAGGTGTTGAGCTCCCCACCCCCACCCCTCCCGAATTGCCGTGGGCCCACCCCAGGCCAGGACTTTCCACATTTGAGGCTCTGTGGGCCTGTATTTTACACTACTGTTTTTCACATTCATATTTTCATTTCAGGTTTATTCATGGGCCCCATGGGTCCCTGAATGGGCATCCTGAGTACCGCTCAGGCACCTGATTACTCGAAGATACTAGGTATTACCGTTACCAAGATACTGATCAATGCATCAGTAAAAGAACTGGGATGGTAAGTAAAAAACAACAACCCACAAACACAAAAACCTCACACTACCGAAAGTTGAAAAAGTGGGACAAATAATGGAGTTTTGGTACATCAGTTAGCTCATCAGGCACTAACTGAGTAGAATAATAGAATAATGGAGTTGGAAGTTACACCAGAGGTCATCTAGTGCAACCCCCTGCTCAATGCAGGAAATCTGCAGCTACAGTATCCATGACAGACAGCCATCCAGCCTCTCTTTGAAAATCTCCAGCAAAGGAGAGCCTACCACTACCCTAGGCAGTCTGTTCTAGGGATGGGCGAACACGGTTTGGAAGTTCGGAGTTCGGCCCGAACTCGGCTTGTTCGGACAACTGAACTTGAACACGAACCCGAATGCGAACATACCGAACGAACTGAACACTGAACGGCAAAATGGCCGAACAGTTCGGTCAGTTCGGATCGTGTTCAGGTGGCAAAAAAGGTTCACTGGAAGGTGAAACATGACAGGGAAGTGTCAGTCACTGAGGAGCAGACTTCCAGGCACCAGGGGTGGAGAGGCTTGCAAGAAACAAAACTAATTATCTGCCTCCCCCCTTCCCAACACCTTCTGAGCTAGTCACTGTTCCTGAACAGCAGGCGTTGAGTAGGATTTTTAGATTGCTT
>QEPC01006530.1:1922699-1935145 GCA_003113815.1 Sphenodon punctatus | reverse complement strand
GGAAGCTCTATGTACCTATGTGTCTGACTAAAAGGGTCACTTACTTGAGGGAGAATGGGGCATGTGTTTGGCTCTGGGAGGTCGCTGGCTTGGGAGAGGAGAGAACATGGGGCTGGCTCATGAGACAGGGAGAGTTGCTGGCTTCAGAATACAACAAGTCAATTTTTAAATGAGGTAATTGGTTTCTGCATAGCTTTTCATTATTATGTTATAGTAAATTTTTTATATGCAAATTAATTGTTATAATTATGTTTTCGGTATCCCTGATGATGAGCTCATCTCAAAATGCCTTGGGTTTCATGTTTGGAATTCATAGCAGAGCTGTTTTAGCTATTTTTAAAATTATTGGAGTTGTGTATGTGTGTGCACAATATATGTGGATTATATTGTACAATTATTTTGATTTGTTTCACAATAAATTATAGTTGTTTGCAGTAACTTGAGCAATGGGGCATGCGGCTGGCTCCGGGAAGTCGCCGGCTTCAAAGGGGAGAATGGGTCATGGGGCTGGCTCATGGCGGGGTGGGGATTGCTAGCTTTGGGAGAGGGGAATGGGGAGCATGGGGCTGGCTCAGAGCGGGTCACTGAAGGGAAGGGATCACTGGTTTGAGGAAAGGGGAATAAGGACATGGGACTAGACTTAGGGGAGGTTGCTGGCATGGGGATTGCGAACGGGACGTGAGGCTCACGCTCAGGAAGGGGAAATGAGACATGGGTCTGGCTGGGATAAGGGAATGGATTCTGGCTCAGAGAGGAATCACTGGCTTGTGGGAGTTGGGAATGGGAGCATGGGGCTTGATCAGCAGAGGGCCTCCCCTCATCATTTCTCCTTGGCTGGACTGGGCCTGGCTCCAGTTCTGGAGACTGCAGTTCTAAGACAGCAGTGGCCCCTGCAGGTGGGGAGGGCTCACTACAGGCTCCCAAGCAGGTGACTAAGCTGAGTTGGAGAGCAGCTTGGCTCCAAGCTGGATATGTGCAGCAGTTTTTTTGTGTCCAGTTCGAGATTTCAGATACCACGTTTTTTAAAAAAATTGGGGAGGGGGGGTCACTCACTACTCAAATACACAGACCCAGTATTTGTGTTCCAAACAAGAAAACTGAAAGGGTCTTTTTTATTTGTGTTTTATCAAAACCTGAACACAGAGTCCTACTCCCATTTATATTCTCAAGGGCTCTGGATGTGGACAAGCTAAGACAAACTCTGCATGCAGGATTTTGAGCTTTCACTGTACCACTAAATTACTATCTTGGAACTCCTTTATATGCTATAGTCACAGTAGAGATAGTCATGATTATCTCCCATGAAATCCCATGGCATCCCAGTCTTGTTCACAAATAGCATGAATGGTAAAAAATGGCCCCTTAATTGGCTGAGAGGCAGTATGTGGTAAGAGCTGCTACATGGTAAGCGATACCATAGACTTTCATAGCATCCAGATGTTTCTTTGTGGGAGAGTTACTCAACAATTCCTCCCATGATATCAGGACCCACCCCCCACCCCCATTTCTGGAAACTCTTTTGCATTTTGCTAATGAAGCTGAATTTGCCTCAAGGGAGAGCATTACCCACACCCACTCTCTGTGGTGAGGGGACTTTGGGGGTGGGTGGGTGCAGGGAGGTGGCAAGTTCTTCCTGAAGTCAAAGGTGCAGATAGCCTGTGGGCTAATTTACCACCGATTAACATGTAACTTATGAATAAACCTCATTCTCTTTCATAAACCTGAACTATTTTTAATATTGGAGGTGGCTGATCTTGGCTGTGAGCCTTATATTATTGAGGCTTGGAGGGAGGTAGCATAGGACTGTAGCTCCATTTATGTTCTACATTGTGGAATGCCACAGGAGGTCAGTTAACCCAATTCTTTGCCGCCAGCCCTCCAGCAGCAGGTGGCTAGGGCTACCCTGTAGGTCCACTTGGCCCCGGACCTCCCCTCCTTTTGGAGACAGTGTAAGACCTGGCTGTTCCGTCAGGCCTTTGGGGAGGGAGATGGGTGTGTGTGTGTGTGGAGGGGTGTTGTACTTTATGGTTTTAAAATTTTAGCTGGTATTTTTATTGTTGATTTTATTGTAATGACTGTTGTACGCCACCCCGAACTGCTATTGTGCAGGAGGATGTGGGATAAAATATTTTGAAATAAATAAATAAATAAATAAATGGGTCTAATTTCCCTCCCTTCCCCAACCTCAGATCCAGCCACCTTATCCACCACTCAGCTCAGGCCCATGCCCCTCTCACATGCACAGTGGCAGAGCTAATGCTATAGTAAGAAAAAGTTACTTACCTGTAACTGAGGTTCTTCAAGATGGCTTCGTATATTCTTGCACATCGGTCTTGCAGCCCTTCTCGAGATATTTACGGACCCTTACTAACTGTAACATCCAATTCAAAGCATGCCCCATGAGTGTTTTCCAACCCCTGGTATATAAGGGACACCACACCCAGTACCTCCTCAGTTCCTTCCAACCCAAATTAACACTCTAGTGGGGTTGATAGTGAGAGAGTATACAGAGCCATCTCAAAGAACCTCAGTTACAGGTAAGTAATTGTCTCTTCTCTTTCAAGTGGCTCCATCATATTCTCACACATGGGTGAGTACCAAGTTGTACATAAACAGAGGAGGCAGGTAGAGTATTCCAACAGAAATTTTCTTAATTATGACTTCTGTTTTCCCCGTCTTTATTCTTCCTCTCTTTTGGGGGGGAGAGGGGAGGGAGGAGGGCTACATATTTACAGAATTCAATATTGCTGCTCCTTCTGATGCATCTTGGAACATGTTGCTATTTTGCAAATGTCTTCTGGCAACACTTGCTGAAAAGCTGCTTCTGGTGCCCCCATAGCTCTGGTGGAATTAGCTTTCAATTTTATGGGGACAGCATTTCTAGACAGTTGATAACACATGTTGATACACTGTACCAACCATCTAGATATGATCTGTGAGGTAACCTTTTATCCTAGTTGATGTTCTGAATGTGACACAAAAAGAAATTGCAATTTCCTTATTTGTGCCATTCTGTGCAAGTAATAAAGTAATATTTTTCAAACATCCAAAGTGTGTTTCTTTTTCATTTGCACAGATGTATGTGGTTTGGGTGACAACACAGGCCATATAATTTCTCTCAAATAAAATTCAATGTTCTGTTTAGGTGTGAAGGTTGGGCATGAAGTGATTGTCACCTTGTCCTCTTCTATCCTCATATAAGGTGGCATTATCAGGACTGAAGCTAATTCACTGACTCTTGTAATGGAGGATATAGTCACTGAGAATGCTGTTTTGAGTGTCAGAGTCTCAATGAGGCTTCCCTTATGGGCTCAAAGGGAGGCTCTGTCAAAGCATTTCTGCCAGCATACCAAGGTTCTGTGAATGTATACTGTTGTCTGTTGATATATGAAACCACTGTGGTTTTGTCCATCAATACACAAAACACATGACCTCTCAAATGTTCCACAAACTCCTGTAAGGTATTTTTTACTGTGTTCAGCTCTAGGAGGTTGGTATGCTGAAGCCATTCTGTCTGTCCATAGTCCACTCGCCATATCAACCAAGATAGTTGGCGTGGTTGATATGGAAATAGATTTGGTTCCCAGAGGGAGAGTGCCTGCAAGATCGCTCTGATGGAGATATAGGTGGTGGCAATGAATTTTGGACATAATCTCCTTCTCTGATGAAAACTTTAGAAAACACTCTCTAGGAGTGTTTTCTAATATGACAGTGCCAAAGTGCCACCATGGACTTACGCAGTCCAGAGTGGGACCGGCATCATGGCCAGGATCCAGCCAGGCCCCTGAACTAATTTATTTTTATTTATTTAGTTAGTTAGTTACATTTATATGCCGCCCCTCATGCCCACGGCATCTCGGGGCGGCTTCCAACACAATATAAAACAGTTTTAAAAAACAATTTTTAAACATAAAACAAATTTAAAACACCCCCCACAAAAATTAACCCACCACCCCACCCTCCCCTCCGAAGGCCTGGGCGAACAGTCAAGTTTTACAAATACGTCGAAAGGCCAAGAGGCCCGGGGTCAGGCGAGCCTCCTCCGGGAGGGTATTCCACAACCGCGGCCCAGCCACCGAGAACGCCCTCTCCATTGTGGCCCCCCTGTCTTACACGGGGGACCTCCAGAAAGGCGCCCCCGGTGGACCGAAGGGATCGCTCTGAGGCACGGAGGATGAGGTGGTCCCCGAGATATGATGGGCCCAGACCGTGCAGGGCTTTGTAAATCAATTTGACAGTGGCATGGCTGCCTAGAAGGGCAGGCTGCCCGCAGTGGCCTACCCCCCTCTCTCTGATAGGTGGCTGTAACAGCCAATCGTGGCTGGCATGGCGCCCAGTCCCACAGCCACTCCCAACCACGGTAAATAAAGTGGGCTTTCAAACATGAAACCTGCTTTGCTCCCAGTCGGGCAGCAGAATTGCAACTGTTGTGGTGGCTAGGCTAGCCCTGGCTATGACTCGGGGACTTCCCTGAGTTATAGCCCAGGCTAGCTGCCACCACATTTGGAATCCATCCCATGCTAACATCTGAAGGGTGTTTTCTAATGTAACGGTGGCCTGCGGAGTAAAGTGTGCTAAAGCGAGCTAAAGCCAGCCACCATCACATTTGAAAACATCCTAGATCTCTTTCTCTTATCTGTCTTCAGAGGACTTTCACCCTGCTTATGCCTGTTATTTGATTTCTTTGTTTTTGTAATCATTGTCCCAGGCACCTTTAGGATAATTGGGGATCTTCTCTTTCTTTGAGACAGGGTAGAAACAAATATCATGAGGATCTCTCATAGTAATTTTCCTTTTCCATCTAGAACATCACTTGAAACATGCTTTAGTTGCCATGACAGCTAGTGAAGACCATTCCTGTATCGCTGAGGCAATCCACTAAATTGAGTGGTTGGAAGAAATTGAGGAGATAACAGGCAAGGTGTCCCTTATATAACCAGGGGGTGCAAGATGCTCATGGGACATGCTTTGAATATTATATGATGGCTAGTAAGGGTCTGGAAATATCAAAAAAAGGGCTGCGAGACTCATGTGTGCAAATATGATAGAGCCACTCGAAGGAGAACCATAGCGACAGCTATGAGGCCAAGCCCTGACAGGAGTCCTGGCCTCCTCAGCAATCAGGCAGGCTCACTCACCACATTTTCTACTCCTACCCATGACTGCATGCGGGTGGGAGAAGGGGAGTCGGAAGTCATTGAAGAATCACTTTTAAGAGACTGTCCAAACACAGTAGTGAGGGTGCATTCACAAGAGTGTCTTCTTCACCCACTTTTTAAATTTCTTGCAGGAGATAACAATGGCACTTTAACGTAACGTAACAGTGTCCCCCACTGTTAATGTTGCTTCTCCACTTTCAATTTGCCTCCAGTATTGCCCCTGCCAGCGGTTGAACGATGCTGTATGGCTGGCCCATGTCTCTATGAGACTGGCAGACTAAAAGTGGGACATGTCATTTCCCGTATTAGGAGAAATGAGCAAGAGAGAGGTACCACAATTATTAAAACTTGGTTTGTGCTCTGATACTTATTTGCCAAGGCATTCTGCGACCTAATCCTTTCGCATGATTTTAAAAAAATTTTAAATGGGGGCAAAACAGATTTTTGTCATTATTCTTCTCATGAGAATATGCCCAGAGTGAACTAAGGTGGATGGGGTGGGGAAGGGAAGGGACTGCGTGTTATTTATTTACGGCATTCAGCCAAATCTGAAGGCATACAACAAAAATCTCCATAAGAGATGACGGTGAAATTAGACACCACTATCATTTTTAAAAAAAATACATACATAAAGCATCTCCATAGGAGATAATATTAAAAACTGAAAACACGACACATAACTAATTGCATGAAACAACTAAAATCAAGTGCATTAGGAGGCAAAACATAATCTATCATACTACCTCCATGCAAGCCATAAAAATGTGGTAATAATTTGTCACATGGTAAAATATAATATATAACCTTTATAACGTAAAGAGGTCTAAGTTCATCATCAGGAATTTACAACAATATCCTACTATGGATTTTCATTGCCGCTATAATGTATCTTGCCAGAGAATTTAGTACCTGCAATGACTCATTTTGCAAAATCCATATGGCACGCTCATATGGACTGAAGTGATGAGATGAGTTGACCACTGGAAGCAGAAACTTCCTCCTAATTTCTATATAAAGGTCACAAGACCACAAAAAGTGAACAATGTCCTCAACCTCATCACTTCTGCAAAGACAAGTTCTTAAATGATAAGGAGTCTTTTACCATCTTCCCACAAGTACTGAAGATTTAATCTGACCAAAACGAAGTCTAGTAAGGGCTTCTCTATGCTGCACCAAGGGGATCACAGAAAAATATTTTGGCAAGGAATTATCAAATTTGATCAGCTTGTACAAAGGGGCACATCTGGATGCTCTAACTGAAGACATATCCTCCTGTAAGGAAATGTTGGAAGTGACTGTGGCAGAGTCTGGATAAGAGGAGATACTATTAAAGTTTTATTCAGCCACTCCCCATGTTCCCCAAACGATGGGTGTTAATAAACGTGCGGCCAGCATGCCGGCTACACATCCACGCTAAGGCTGCCGGTATGGCAGTGCAAACACACGTGCTCATCCGGTATGGTCCATTATGACCCACCTGGGTGGCCCTTGGGCCCGGACTGTAGGCCTGGCTCCTTCTGGACCCACAACTCCTGTGCAGTGTGCCAACATTTGGTGGCCCACTAGCAGACACATGGGTAAACCTCTGGCCCAAGAAGGCCATAGCAGGCAGTTTCACATTTATCAACACCCAATGTATATCCACCATCTACCAGTGAGGGTGACAGGGGCAGAATTCACCAATTTATTTTGAAGTGTCCTTCTTGAGACCTGCTTCCACACATTTATGAGCCATTCTAATCAAGAAATGGGGGGGACAGGGCTAATTTGGACAGGATGCAGCCACAGACTCCCAAAGAGGCTTAGCAATTATGACTGCTTGACAGAGGGAGAAGGGGACACTTCTTGGAAGCTGTAGCAGCCTGAAGTTAGCTGTCAAAAGCTGTGCTACAGTTCTCACTGCCTTTGCCAAAACAATTCTTTCCATCTGCTGTTTGCACATTAAGGTTCCTTGGCAGAGAGACGGACACTAGCCAGAATGAGTCTGAGTCACTATGCAGGAAGAATGACACAGCAGGACCCTTAGCCATCTAGGCATCTTAAATATTTAAAAGGTTTTTGTTCAACAAGCAGTGTGAGAATGAAAAACAGTTTTAGGATGAGGAACCCCTGCCCTGCCAACTCATCCATTCTTTTCTGAACAGACAAAGGTACAAGGCATTGGAATCTTGGTTAATCAAGAGATTTCACTCCTGAAAAATGGAAGTTAGACCCCTAAACCTAGTTCAGAAGGAGGTACTAAGGCCCCAATTCTGCAACTGCTCACACTCAAACATTTGAGAAATCTCACTGAAAGGTGCTTGTAGACTTGGGCTAGAGCTGAAACAAATATTGTCCAAAACAAGTATATCCAACAAATTCACCAACTTCAAATCTTTGTTTCTGATATTCGCTTAGGTTATTTCATTTCTGTTATTTCCATATCCTTTGTTACTTTGGTCACCCCATTTCAATATTTTGGTCACTTTGCTATGCTGCTATTTCTTATCAGCAGTACTTTGTTCATTCATTCAGTACTTAGCAATAGATAGCACAGAAACCACAAAAAGTGAACAATGTCCTCAACCTCATCACTTCTGCAAAGACAAGTTCTTAAATGATAAGGAGTCTTTTACCATCTTCCCACAAGTACTAAAGATTTAATCTGACCAAAACGAAGTCTAGTAAGGGCTTCTCTATGCTGCACCAAGGGGATCACAGAAAAATATTTTGGCAAGGAATTATCAAATTTGATCAGCTTGTACAAAGGGGCACATCTGGATGCTCTAACTGAAGACATATCCTCCTGTAAGGAAATGTTGGAAGTGACTGTGGCAGAGTCTGGATAAGAGGAGATACTATTANTTGTGCCAAATATTTATTAAGATATTCAGTATGCTATCTGAATAAAATAAAACAACAACTACTATAATAATTTTTACAAAGCACCCCCTGCCATGGCACTTGGAGCGCTTTACATAGAACAATTTAACACAACTTTTAATCCTCAGAACAACCCTGTGAGGTAGGTTAGGCTGAGAGAATATTGTGACTGGCCCAAGGTCACCCAGTGAGTTTCTGGCTAAGGCAAGACTAGAACCAGGGCCTCCCTCCCAGTCCAGATAGTGCTCACCTAGTCACTACACCACAAGCAATATCCATGAGAATATTATGCACTTAGCCACTACACCAGAAATGATATCCATGAATATGAAATTAGCTATTTCAATTCTAACTTGAGACCCAACCAAAAAATTAACCCCTTGAAACAGACCTAAATGATTTAGCCAAAACACGATGCCCTACCAAACTATAAGAGATTCTAAGTGCAATCGAGATCTATAGTCTACTTGCAATGGTGGCCCTTCTTCAGAAAAGTGGGAATGGAATTCAGGCTGCTTATTGAAGAGTATAAGCCTCTACTGCTTGCATCATTTTTTTTTATCAAAAGAGAACACGGTCTGTGAGCTGAAAGGCAGTAAGAGACTGAAAGAATTATCTTGAAAGACTCGCAACATTATCCGTCAAGCAAGTAGCACACTTCAATGAGAGACATTGTGGAAAATAAGTGCTACCACCTGCTCTATCCACTCAGAGAATCATACCCTAAGGTTGGAATTTTGAAACCACTTACTCTGAAGTAAGTTCAGTGGGACTGCTGCAATCCTTAGTGCTGAGCTAGCACAACACCTACTATCATGGAGTTCACACTGGTTCCCTGCTTTGAAGAGCTGGACCTAAATCTTTTCATGGGTTCTGTATAGATATCCTGATGCCATGAGTTAGTGATTTAGGGCCTGATCAAAAGCCCATGGTAGTAAAGGAGTTTTTCAGACAGACTTCATTCATGACCTTTGCCAATGACCTTTGAATAAAATTCCTGTTCATCAAAGCTTGCCTGCAATACTGTGCATGCAATAGCCTCAGATCTTCTGCATAGCACTAGGCATAGATACAAATCAGCATTTGTGTTAAGTTTATCTTATGTTTCTTTTATGCGTGTTCTGTAAGACCTAAACTTTAAAGGCCTTGCTTGAGCTTAAACTCCCACATAAAAACTCCCATTAATAATTTGGTGTCTGTGCGCTTGCTAAAACGGGGTTACTAGAATTCTCTGGGGTGTTCATCAGGTAGATACCAGAGTGCTGCCAAACCTCCTTATATTTTCATGTTACTTGTAGACACTGCCAAGATTTCGGATAACCATGCATTCACACTTGTGGAGTAGCACACTCTGGGGAGAGCGGAGACTGGTGTACACTACAAACAGGGAAACTGAGGTATGGCTGGTCTGGGGTTGGGGTGTCAGCCAGAGAGTTTGAACCCTGAACCTGTGGTAAAGTAAATACCTCCCTTTAAACTCCTTCCTTGTGGAAACACACTAGAAACTAAAGAGACACAGGATATAATTACTAGGGGTGTGAGGCACTCACCTTTTCCATTTTATAGGTTAAAATGCCATCTGTTTTCAGGGGGGGGGGGTTGTAAAAACTCCATTAGTTTTCATTTATTTTCATAAATAAATTTTTTAAAAATCACTGCGCATGCACAAAATGGCTACCATGGTTGTTCTGTGCATGTGCGGCCCTTTTTCAAAATGGTGACTGCAGCACTGGTGACATTTTGGAAATGGGCAGCTGGTCTGCACAGAATGGCCCCGGCATTTTATTAGTTACTAAAATCACTGGGGCTCCATTTGTTTTAGTAACTAATAAAAACAAAACAAATTGATCCCTAGTAATTACTTCCAGTTAACTGCTCATGAGAACAAGCCCCTAGATCACATTCCAAACTTGGGGAGTTTGTATCTATTCAGTTGCATTTGTTTGTTCTCAGTACTGAAGTTGGCTTACTGCATTTTTAATGTATTCTTCAGTTTTCCAGGGCATCTACTGCCTGCCTTCCTGTGTTCTACGGCAAGGAAGCTGTCACACCACTTGCTTTTCTCTGTAGCTTTGCTGCAGTCGCAATGGAGTTTCCTTTTATCCTGTTGCTCTTGTAGTCTTCAAAGCGCGGGGGGAGTCATTTGAGAAGCAGAACTGCTGGTGGGGAACAAAAAGAGATTCCATATTGTTTCCTTGTTTACATCAACTTGATTTCTCCTCTAACCCCTCCCACCCTCCAGTATGAAATATTTTGACCAGATTTACATTTTGTTGAAAATGAGCGAAAGGGGGGGAGGGTAGCAAAAAAGGAATCCATTTGGGGATAAAGTTAAGATTAGATCCTGATACAAATTCTCACCAGAAGTTTAAAACATTTCAGCCAGCTGTTCTCACCATCCCTCTCCTCACTCTTGCCTTGCTCCCATGCCTTCCCCACCCACACAGCTACTTACCTATTCTCTTGGACAGGACGTCATTAAAATGGAATAAAGGGCATTTTCAAACGTCATAGCACCCACCACCACCACTGACTTACCTGGGCAGTGGTGGGTACAGTCAGTCCAGTTGGTTTCCGGCCCAACTGCCAAACTAACGTGACAGCAGCCAGGCCAGGGAGGGTGAGGGGAGACAAATGCCATGTCAGCTGAAACTGCTGGGACTTAGGGTCATGTCCACATCAAGTGGGCTTTCAGACGTGAAAGCCCGCTTTAATCTGGGTCTGGTGGCCGGATCCCAACCATGGTGGTGGCTAGCCTAGGTTGTGACTCATTGATTTCCTTGAGTCATGGCCTAGGCTAACCCCCCACCATGGTTGGAATCCAGCCCAAGGAAAACGTCTGGTGGGTGCCTTTCAACATGATCTTGGCCTCCAGCTTAAACTGCACTAAAGCACGTTAAACAGGACCACCATAATGTCTGAAAATGTGCACAGTCCACACTGTGCTGAACAGTAATCTGGCAGAGAAGCAGACATCTCAGTCCATTTGCTTGTGTGAACTGCCATGGGTGGTTAACTTTGGTCACTGGTGATCTACACTTCCCAAAGTCCTGCCAAGTAGTTAACTAGTCATGCTTTTAAATTGCCAGATATTAATACATAGGAACTGGACTGCTAGGATGGAAGGAGGCTAAAAAAGCCATCATTGCCCATTTCCCTAGAAGGAACCAGCTCTTTCTCCAAATATTTCAGACGGTAGGTTCTGGGACTCTGATCTCTGTTAGAGGCTCCACTGTGTTAGGCACTGCAAGAGATAGTCCTAGCCCTTAGTGAGCTCATGCCCTTCCCTTGAAGGGTCAGGGTGGCTTACAGAATATAAAATACAAAGAAAGAAAAAAACATATAAAATCATATTAAAACCATTTAAAAGAAACTCTAAACCCCACCCACTAACCCTATTTCCCGCCCCTCCATCTCACACAACCCTGTCCCCTCTCCACCCCTTCTCTTACCCCCTTTCTCACTGGGGAGACCATGGCATCATTCCCCATTTCCAAAAACCACCCCATCCACCACTTGCCAAATGCCTTTTCAAACAAAAACTTCTTACACCACCTCTGGAAGAATCTTAGGCTCAAGCAGACTTCTGAGGCAAGGGAGTTCCAGAGCATCAGGGCATCAACCAAAAATGCCTCCCTGTGAGTCCTTGCCATATGAACAACATTAACAAGCAGCACCCACAGGGATGCGTTTCCAGCCAATCTCAGGGGCCGCAATGGGGCATGGAAGGACAGGTGGTCTTTTAGGGCATTAAAGATCAAAAACAACACCTTGAATTATGTCCAGAAAGCTATAGGGAGCCAGTGCAGACTTTGGAGCACCGGTGTAATATACTTCTGGCACCCCGTCCCCAAAAGGAGGCAAGTCACTGCACTCTGCACCAACTGCAGCTTCTGCACCAGCTGCAGCTAGAGCACATTGCAATAATTCAGCCTCGAGGTGATGAAAGCATGGATGGTAGTGGCCAGATCTGAATCAGAAAGAAAAGGCCGCAGCCTCCTCACCAGATTGAGTTGGTGAAAAGCACTCCTGGCCACCACCGCAACCTGACAGTCCAGGTGCAACATGGAGTCCAGAAGCACTCCAAGGCTGCGAACCCAATCGACCAGAGGGGGCCAGACTCCATCAATAACAGAAGTCCCAATCCCCTCTAGGTCACAAGGCCTGCCAACTAGGGGTGGGAAACCGGTAGAATCCGGTATCCGATAATGCCGGTACCGGGCGTACCGGCATTATCGGATTCGACCCGGTAATCCGGACCCGGTACCGGATTTCGGGGTACCGGATTTTTTTACATTGCAGCCATTTAAAAATGGCTGCAATGTAAAAAAACTTAAAGCCCCAGCAAAAAAGTTTTTTTTAAAAAAACCCTCCCCGAGTCCAGGCTGCGCGGGTGGAAGGGGGGACACCCCCCACCCACCCTGC
>QEPC01006530.1:1910660-1921987 GCA_003113815.1 Sphenodon punctatus | reverse complement strand
CCCCATTGAAACCAATGAAATAAATCCGGTACCGGCATACCGGATTTAATCCGGGAATCCGGTTTTCGTAGAACCGGTAACCGGTAAATCCGGTAGCCGGTAATGGGCCCGGGGTCCCACCACTACTGCCAACCATCACCACCTTAGTGTTGTCAGGATTCAACCTCAATCGGCTCATCTACATCCAGTCCCCGACAGCAACCAGGCAATGCGTAAGCACAGAGATTGCAGAACTTGGGTCGGATGAAAAAGAGAGGTAGAGCTGGATGTCATCAGCATACTGTTACTTCACCCCAAACCTCCGAATGACCTCACCCAGTGGCCTCATATACATGTTGAACAGGAGGGGAGACAGAATAGAACCCTGCAGGACCCCAGAGTAGGGGCCCCAAGAGGACGACTAGCAGTTGCCCATCATCACTCTCTGTGACCTCCCCAACAGAAAGGAGTGGAACCACTCAAGAGTGGCCCCACGCACCCCCATCAGGTCCTGCAGTCATGTCAGCAACACCTCATGGTCAATGACATCAAAGGCCACTGAAAGTTCGAACAAGAGCAATAGGATAGAATTCCCCTTGTCAATCTCCATGCACAAGTCATCGACCAAGGTCGCAAGCGCAGTCTGCATGCCACACCCAGGATGAAAGTCTGACTGAAACGGGTCCAAGAATCTGATGGCATCAAGATGGGTCTGGAGCTGTCGGGCAACCACTTGTTCTGATCTGTTCTTTTAATCTGAACAGCAAAAATCAGACTGTTGATTAGTCCTGTGATACAGATGAGGAGTATAGCTGCAGAAATACTGGGTGTGATTCTCTCTCAATTGAAGTTAATGGGAGTTTTGCCACTCTCTTCAGTGACATTTGGATTGCATACATTAAATGTAAGATTTTTTCAGAAGTGCCTTTTGAAACTAAGTTGAGGAGCCTAAGGCGCAGTTTTAAATACACATGTGTTGACCTCCATGGAGCTCCAGCAGTGCTAGTGAATTCAGGGGCATGGTTTAAGTGACCCAGGAGGATTTGGAAAAGTTTTACCTTAAGCAGCTTGCCCAGATCCAAGAACTGGAAATGGGCTGAATTAAAACCAGCTGCAGGGCAGGAACCTCCATGGGATGGAGGTTCCTCACTGCTGCCCTAGAGCTTCCTTTATTCACACTGCCACACAAGAAACTGCTCCGAACTCACCATGTAGCAGTATTTCGTTCCTCAGAAGATAAAAGAACTGTCAGGATGGGTCAGACCAATAATCATTGAAACCCAATATTGTTTCTCTAACAGTAGCCAGCATCAGAGGAAATATACAAGAAATAGTGGTGCCTCAAACAAGGCAGCTACCAAGGAATTGGTTTCCAGATATTTCCTCCTAGCTTTCTGCAGTCAGGTACCTGCTTAGGTAAAGGTATCATCTAAACCACCTTCAACCTGCCATGCTAGACCCTGAGATTCTTGAGGGAAAGGTGTATCCTGAATATCTGGGTTATCACATTTGATAGCAAATTTGTCATTTGCTAAAATGTTGCACTTTGTGTAACAGTTTAAATACATGTCTATTAGCAGGAACACACACTCTGCACCTAGGCTATATTCCACCTGGCTCCTGAATAGCTTCCAAATTGCAAGGTGTAAACATAGCTTATTGAGTTAAGAAATGGAAGAGCAAAAGGGAGCCCAAGATGTTGGCTTACAAAACTGTTTCCTTGCAATGTAGTTTTCCATGTAGTTATTCATGTGGCTCTCATCCCCACAGATCATACCTTCAATAGACCTGCAACTCAGTTTTCAGGATGTTAGTCTCATCTGACTTCAGCCACCAAAGAAGAAGTTGATATACTTCTCCAAAGATTGACACAGTTGTTAGCAAGAAATCATCAAAGTCGCTAAGCATTGGGTCTATCATGTTAGAACTCTGGGTTCTGTTCTTCAGTTTGACCTTGGATAGCCTCTACTAGGTTAGCTGTGAATGCAGCTCCTACTTCATTGCTATCAAAAAGGGCAAAATGGCTTGGACCAAAACAAGAGTGATGATAACGTGCATAGGATTATGAAGCACAATCAGTATAAATGAGATCTAACCTCACAGCCTTCTGTCCTTGGCTTCAAAGAACATTCCCCAAGACTAACCGTGTAGTGGTGTTTCACCAGCTAATTTCTGCTGCTTGTTGCTGTCACCAGCCTGTCACACTTCTCTACACCAAACCTCCACAGACGCTTTGCCCTTTCCCATACTAGTGCACCTTTCTCTGGCTTGGATCTTGTAAACTGTATCCTTGCAGTAACATTATAGTTGTGCAGGGCAAGACAGACTTCACGCCAGCCTCCAATTTAGTGTTAGAACACCATTAAATTTATTTCAACGGAATAACACAAAACAGATTCCGATTCCAGCCTCCAGGTGTACACAGTTTGTCAACCCGTAATACATCTGGTTTCCACACTCAAGTCTTTTCCCTGCCCGGTGCATACTATATGGTCTCTCTCTTGTCCTGCTTGTTTTACCTCCTACTCTTCCCCATCCACCTTCCAATTCCTCCCGACTAACCATTAGTTTACTCTCCCCTCAAGACACTCTTCAAACACACCAATCAAATCATAATGAATTCCAACATTCTAAGACTATCATATACCCAGTCAGCTAGCTAACCCTTGTTACCTATGTAAGGATATAAGCCCTCAGGTATGGGTCACTTCAGTGAACCAGACTCTGACTCAGGCCTAAACTCATGTCATGCCAGAGGCTTCTCAGTCAGAGAGAAACAAAACCTAGCCAGAGTCATTTACTGGAAATAAGAACTTCATTCGGTGGCTGTAGAAACACACCTTCGTATGGCCTTGTATATTCCTGGGAACAGGAATTATACTAAAAGTCTGGGTGATAAGGACTCCCAAGCCAGTCACGATGTTTCCAGCCCCAAAGCATTTTGATGCACTGTTGTGAGAGATGTTACTGGATGACTCATGTATGTTTATGAAACCATTGTATTATGAATTTGATACTTTGTAGAATGTAAGAACTTATACATACTTATAATTATTCCAATGACCCTACACCTCATTGGACAGGTCTGGGTCCTTTGTCTGGGACTCCATAAATACTAGCACACTGGGGTGTCACTGGGATGCTCTGGTCCAGTCTAAAGGTTTTGTCTCCCTCAATGTTGGAGGAAACAGGCCACTACTCAAACTCTGGTAAATAAAACTTTCTTTACTTTGACATTTCCCTGTGTCTGTCTCCGTACCTTTGACCTCTTTATGGTCTAGCTGTTAAGCAGCCACCCCTGAAGGGGTTAAGTACTCCAAGAACCTACTTTCCCCCCAGAACATAACTCAAAGTCAAAGGCTTCTTCTTTAACTGATGGTCTTGCATGACAACCTGTTAGGAGGAAAAACTAGGCCTTCAGATTTTCTTGATGGCACAGGATCCCAGCTGTACTGCCAAGAGTTCGTCATAGGTAAAATCAGTGTCTGCTGAGCTGCCCAGTGTCAAGGAAAAAATTGAATGACATCTTCAAGATCATGTCCCAAAGTGAAGGAAACCTCAACAGTTCTCAAAAAGAAAAGTCTCTTCACTGCACCACTTCACCCTGTGAACTAGATTAGACACTGCAGCGTGTGAAAAATATCCTCAGTAGTTTTGAATGCTCCATAAATACCATCTGGATGCCTTTTGAGTCAATCGTGCGGGGGGGAGGAGGGGCTTTCAGACCGGCCAATTCCCACGCATATCCTGGCTGCGCATTCCCTCCCGCAGCCAAAATATGCACCGGGGGGGAGGATGCTGGACCATGGTAGCACGGGCCATCACGTCTGATGGTCTGTTCCACCTAACCCCGGCCCATGGCTGGAGCGGTTCTGAGCAGGTGCGGTGCTAATAGGCTGCTGCACCCATCCGTGAGGGAGGAGACAGGGCCGTGCGGATCCATGTCCACATGTACCCCGCCCCCTCCCCAGTCACCTGAACATTTGTTCTACAGCAGGACTTACCCCCACCACGGGGTGAGTTTAGGCGTGACGGGCAAAAAGCCCATCCCATCTGAAAATACCCTTGGTCCAATCACTGAAGGAGGAACAGACGTCAAAAACCCTACATCCTTGTGTTTCAGGATTTCAAAGCAATTGCCAGGCCCCTTTAATAATGGGTGTTTTCAGACACGACGGGGCCAATTGGCCCTGTCACGAAATCGATGAATTCATCCCCCACCGGGATGACCCATAATGCCCTAACAGATGTGCCAGGGGATCCCGGCGGGGAATCGGGGAGGGGCTGTGTGGCTCAACGTGCGGCCGCACAGCCCCACCCCCTCCATGCTCCCCGCCGCACACCCTCTGGGGAGACAGGTGGACGCCGCGGCCAATGCTGCCGCAGCGCTCGCCCCCTATGGCCATGGGCCGGAATCCCTGCGGGGATTCCAGGCCGTGGCCGCCGTCCAGACATGACGGCGGGGGTCACCACGGTGGGGAATCGCCTTCACCATGCGACGGCCTCCAGTCCCACCGCTGTGGCCGCTCGCGTGGTGAATGTGATTCCCCGGCCTGGTGACCCCCACCATTCCCCCCAACAGATGTTACATGGTCCAAGCCACCACAGGGAATTGACTGTGGTTGACATTGACCACGTAACGTCTGAAAATACCCACTATTTCAGGTCAGATTAATAAATTCCAGTAATCCCAGAAGAAAAATGAATATCTATATATTGTAATGCAGCTCTCAAACATTCAGTCATTTCAGGAAACCAGGCTAAAATGATTCTTCAGAAGTGTACCAGTTCCATAGAAGAATCTCATTTATTATATTGTTTAGTGCTTTGGACACAAACCACTAACCTGTAAGCCTGAGAGAGAACTTGGAAGAAAAAAAAATTATAAGCACCATCAGAATATCAAATATTTCTACAGGTATTATCACCACATTAGTCGGTGGATTTGGGGTTATTTTTAGACCAAGGGCAGGGATGCAATACCCTTTCCCAACTTTCCCCAAAGTGTCTTGGAACTGTCAGTAAAAAAACCGGGTAAAAGAGTCTCATTTGCCGTATGCAAAGTTAAGGATTATATTCCCATTATCAGAAACATTTTCTCCCTTCAAGTTGTTCTAACAAGTCCAGGTTTGCAGACACCAGGGGAATCATCCAGCTAAGTCTCCCCAAACCAGAGCTAAAGGTCTTAAGATCAAGAATTTCTGAGGCAGCGCACACTTACTCAAACCAGCATTTAATGCAATAAGCATGAGGGAGAATTGTGAAACCAGGCTTGATAAACTCTCAACTATCTTAATAAATCCATCCACTTTGGGAGTTGGCATTATTGCCAGACGTCCTATCTCAGAAAACTAAATCCAGAAACTGAATCAGAGTTTCTCTGGAGGCAACCTGAGGCAACCAGGCAGGAGTACAGATGTAGGCACTCCACGCTACTTGTAACGTCGGTGACGGCAGAGCTTCCAACTTTTTCAGGAGAAGATTTGGACACCAAGCCAAACGCAGCCTTACTCCAGAATTGGTCTAACCACTGATCTGTACAACAGTAAGAAAGTTTTCTTATCTGCACCTGCAAAGCACCTTAGTGTGTTAATTTTAATTTTACATCTCCAATTGACATCATGAATATCAGCTCACCAAGTCAGCCTGGTGTCAAAGATCAAGTTGAGTAATCTAAAAGAGCAAACAATTTGGAAAAGTTTCTCATATAAGAACAGCACTCAGTCCATCTTCAACTTCCTCCTTGTGAACAGCATGTGTTTAGTTTTTTCTTCTGATAACTCAAAACACCAGGTTGCTGCTTGTAAGGCATCATTCATGCTTCCCAGCCCCCTCTTTTAAGATGTTTAATCCATATCATATAGCACAGTCATTAGCAAGCAGGAAGAGCTTAGCCATGGGGTCCAACACACTCTGAAAAGTCATTGATTGTTAAAGAAAAGAAAGTGGGACTCTTTTGGGAAGTTCCATTACCACCACCTAAGATCTTAGATAAGTTTTCCCACTCTCGCTTGCAAAGATCTCTCACTTTAAAATATTTTGAATCCCTCAAAAAATCTTTCTGCAGATTCCATAATGGAACAGTTTGAAGAGCAAGCATTGCCTCCCAATGATATCATAGGCTTTCCTAATATGCAAGAATACTGCAATCAGATCTTCTTTGCTAAGAAAGCTCTTTTGAATCTCTGTTTCTAAACAGACAATTTTATCCAATGTGAATCTCATGTTGTTCAAGATAATTAGTTTTACATTGGGTTGTTGTTGTTTTTTGTTGGTGGTGGTCTTTTTCGATAATTTTTCCTAAGACTGAGATCAAGGCAATCAATCAACCATTTGGACTTTGCCCGTTGGACAACCATTGGACCTTGCCCCGTTGGACCTTGACCGTTGGACCTTGCCCGTTTTTTGTTTTTATAGGAAAAATCTAGTTAAGTTTCCACTCCTCTGGCAACAGTGCATGTTTCATATTGTTAAGTGCAGAAGTTAAGCAAAATATCCACATTTTCTGTAGGTAAATGCTGAAGCAAAATACTGCCAATACCATGTTCTCCTACAGAAAAGTGTTCTTCCTCATTTGAATAGCTGTAATTGGTTCTAGCCTAATGAAGTCCATACTAAGCACATTATGTCTCTCTTGCTGTTCTATCAGCAAAGCTTTGTGCTGTCCCCTGGTCACTTCACTCCAGTTTCCTTGGTGACCTCTGGGGACTACAGTTCTCAGCAAACCCTAGTCCCCTAAGCAACCATTATTCCCTAAAAGGTAATATCTAAAACACATGTGACAGTCTTGTCTTGTTACCAACTGATTACTGCAAGACTAGAAGTGAAATGAATATTCACAGTAAATAAAATACTGTAGCTGGCAAATTTGCATTAATTCAGATCCGACAAAGGGAATATTTGCCAAATATCCACTTTGGATACTTTGGTTCAGTTAAATAAAATAATAATAATTTTTATAAATCACCCTCCTGCCATGGCCATTGGAACACTTTACATAGAACTAATTGACACAACTTTTAATGCTCACAACAAGCCTGTGAGGTAAGTTAGTAATATTGTGACTGCGCCAATGTCACCCAGTGAGTTTCTAGCTAAGGCGACATTTGAATTAGGGCCTTCCCCTACCTCCTGGTCCAGGTACTAATATTAAAAATAAATAAGCCACTACACCAAACTGGCTCTCTAGGTCATTTCAGATCTTTCATTTTGATGCTATTGCACATGCAATAGCAATATCCAAAATGAAGTAACTGAAATGCCAAAATGACCAAAGCAGGCGATATCAAATAACAAAAAAAATGTGTCTGCAATGAAATAACTGACACTAAGCAGATATGCAAATATTCACTTAAGTTGTGGATATCATTTAGATATAAAGAAGGCTATCAAGAAATGCGAATAATATCCTCAGATGCAAAATCTACTATTCATTTCAGCAAGAACTATTCATCTCAGAATCTACTATTCTGTGCAATAACTTAATTTTCAAAGGTTCAGTATACACGTTATTGTTTTATATTTTGCTGGTATCATTTATATTTGATTTTCAGCATAAATTGGACACAGAGCTGAAATGAAGAGCAAAAAAATTACCTGCAGTCAATATCCGGTATTCCAGATAACAGCAAAGCTATTTGGTAACTCCCAGTAACTGCAGAGGTTAACCGCCAAACCGGAATACCAAAAATTACCTTTTACCAAGTTACTGCATTACCATTTACCGCATAGCCAAACCAGTCAGGGTAGAGGACAGGAGGAGGGGGCGGGGAGGTCAAATGGTAATTAAACGTTAATCTGGTGTCACTGGATAGCTGGCAGATACCAAACTAGATACCTAGTTTGGACTAATATATTTGATATCTGGCAGGAAACTTATTTCAATTCTAAACACAGGGAGAGAGGAAATAGGAGTCTTTGATCCTGGTTACACTGAAATCAATGGCAAAAAATCCACTGATTTCACTGGAGCGAGGAGGACTGCTTCCAGGGAGTGCCATTGCAGTTTTAGGCTTTTCAGCCTAAAAGTCTTCAAGGTGATTAATAACTAATATTATTATAAAAATAAAAATATTGTAATTTTTTTTTAATTTATTTTTTATTAATAATAAATACAATAATAATAATAATAATAATAATAATAATAATTTAACAATATTTTTTATTTTTATATAGGGCTCCCTGCCATGGCACTTGGATCACTTCATATAGAACAATTTAACACAACTTTTTAATCCTCACAACAACTCTGTGAGAATTGCCAACCCAATTCCCAGTCCTGACCCCTCATTCATGCAATACTGTTGTGTCTGGGTTGGCAAGCCATTATGGAGTGTTAGCATCACAAGGGCAGGCTATCCAAACACAGAATGTCATGCAGTCATCACAGCTGGAAGGCTCAATCACAAATTCATGGCAGTAATTCTGTCTTGTTCCTGCTAAGACAATGCTAAAGAGGCTTCAGCTACTCACTCCAACAGGCTAGCAATACTTGCAACTTGCCTAATGTTTTATTCAGGGGGAGGGAATTAGTTTTATCTGATAGTTTTACACCTTCATCCATGATTTAATTAATATTACAGGAAATGCTAATAGCATAACTGCATTTAAACTGTGTGAGGAATCCCCGCATTGAGATGCCACATCTGGCCAGCTTCATTTTCAGTCAGAAAGATTCAGAGCAAAGAACAGATGAGTAATTACAATGAAAACCTTATTATTTAGTGCAAATTGATTTGCCAAACAGCCTCCTGCCGTTCTCTCCTTTCCTAGATCAGTTGACAGCACTGAGAAGAACCACCACAGTCAGAAGCAAGAAATAGCTTCAAGGAAAATGGGTTTGGGGAGGAAGGGGGGGCAGGAGCAGGTGAGGGAGGACCCAAGCAATTCCCCTCTTTTGTTGGCAAACAGCCAAGATACAGCTGTGCTCTTACCAGATGTTTACAGTCCCTCACATACTGAGAAAGGTGAGTAATCATCCCCACTAGTGAGAAATGAGGTGCTATACAAAATGGCACATAAAATATGCATGACTTCACTCAGGGAACCTGTGTATAAATATCAAGAGAGCACGATTTTCTTCTGTGTAGAAATATTAAGAGCAAGCTGCAGAACTTGAAATAATCATAAAGCCAAGGGCTGTTCAGAACTGAGTATTGGCCAACAGTAACACTAAGGCCCTTTTTACACAGCACTCTAACACAAATAAAATGAGTGTTACATTTTATTATACATGGTACAGGGCAACACTGCAGCCCTGAAACATGGGCCCTTTTCAGACGAGATGCCTCCACCCAGTTTCGCTGGGTGGAGATGGGTGGCGGTGTCTGCGTAAACACCACTTGAGGTGGGTGTAGGTGCGTGCATGCTCCCGCGCAACACCCATCTCCACCCACCCCGCACCCACAGAGCAATCGGCAGTGGAGTCCGCTGTTCCGTGTGTGGGTGGTGGGGGGAGATGGGTGTTGTGCGGGAGCATGCACGCACCTACACCCACTGCAAGTGGTGTTTACACAGACGCCTCCACCCATCTCCACCCAGCGAAATACACCCCACCCACCGCAAGTGGTGTTTACAGACACCTCCACCCAGCGAAACTGGATGGAGGCATCTCGTGTGAAAAGGGCCCATGTTTCAGGGCTTCAGTGTTGCCCTGTATCATGTACAATAAAATGTAACACCCATTTTATTGGTGTTATAGTGTCTGTGTAAAAAGGGCCTAAGTGTAGGGTGCAGTAGCTGGGCAAATAAGGTACTTGATTATTTTGATGACATTTGTGGATTTACTCCTGCTTGGTCTCATACTGGACAATTATTACAAATTATTAATTATTATTAATTATTATTATTGTTGTTATTATGACTGATTATTTATATCCCACCCTTCTCCAAAAGGACTCAGAGCACATTACAAAAAATACATTAAAACAAAAATATTACATATTACAAACAAAAATACTAAAAAAAACATTATAGAAACACGTAAAAAACATAAACACAATTTTAAAAACCCTAAACCCAACCCACTAACCCCTCCACCCCATCCCACACAACCCTATCCCCACCCCTGCCCGTACACACACACCCCTAACCAGGCCATGGCATAACCCTCATCCTCTCCACAACATTTCACAATCTCTCTCTCTCTCACACACACACAGACACACACAAAAGATCTTTAACATTAACTCAGGGTGTCTCTTCAGCTGCTCAACAGCTGCATAACCGCTGCCTCCTCCAGGTCTGCTGGGCTTCTTATATAGGTGGTACCTGGGAAAGGGGAGAGTCAGATACCAGCAATGAACAGCTCAATCCCCAAACAGCACACCAACACTCATAAGCCGCACTCCACATCGTTATCCCCAGTTCACAGAGCTGTAGATTGTGATCCCCAAGGCTGGTAGTCTTAGGGGATTTCAATATTCATGCCGATACTGGTCTTAAGGGGGTGGAGCAAGAGTTCATGGCCGCCATGGCAACTATTGGCCTGTCTCAAGCGGTATCTGGCCTGACTCACAAGGGGGAGGGGGGGCATACTCTGGATTTGGTATTTTGCACTGGCCTTGAGGCCGGGGGTCTGTTAGTTGGGGATGTGTCATCTATGCCCTTGTCATGGACAGACCATTATCACCTATGGGTCAGTCTCCCGGCGCATATCTGCCCCCAGCAGGGTGTGGAACCCGTTTGTTTGGTACACCCCTAGAGACTTATGGAATCTGAGCATTTCTGGAATACTCTGGGGGATGTACCTTCCGACCTCAACAGCTGATCACTCAATGACCTCGTTGCTCTTTGGAACACCTTGTTAGCCAAGGCCATTGATCAGATGGCTCCCAGGCATCCACTCCCCAACACAGAAGACCTGTGGTGACTGAAGCAGGAGGGGATACAGTTAGAGAGACGGTGGTGCCGTACTTGTACTACTTCTCCAGGTGGTTAAGGGGCTGGTCAGTCTGGCCTCTCTCCACCTGGAACTGGAATCTTCCAGTGCTCACTGTAACATGTTTATTGACTATTTTGTGGACAAAAATGCTCATATCCACCATGATTTTGACACTGCATTCGATGCAGTAGGTGTACCTGAGATTATGGATGCTCTGTCTGGTCTGGTTTTATGGGATCGGTTTCAGCAGGTATCATCTGCTGATAAGGTGGAGATGCTGGCAGCTAGGGATGGGCGAACGCGGTTCGGAAGTTCGGTGTTCGGCCTGAACTCGGCCTGTTCGGACTACCGAACATGAACACGAACGTAAACATGCCGAACAGAACTGAACGGCAAAATGGTGTACATACCGAACAGAACTGAACACTGAATGGCAAATGGGCGAACAGTTCGGTCAGTTCGGATC
>QEPC01006530.1:1899167-1910560 GCA_003113815.1 Sphenodon punctatus | reverse complement strand
AGTGTTGGTTATTACCTTTAAAACCCTATACGGCCTGGACCCTGCTTAACTGTGAGACCGCCTCATCTCTCGTGTTCTGGATCAGCCCCTGAGATTGTACAGGAGCACCCTCTTGGAGGTTCCTCCAGGTATCCAGGGTGGCAACGTTTGAGAGGGCGTTATCAGTGGCCTCACCTTGGCTGTGGAACTCCCTCCCAATGGAGGCCCTCCTCTCTCCAGACCTTCCCTCCATCAATAAACAATGTAGAACCTGGCTGTTTCACCAGACATTTGATGAGGGGGGTGGGTAGTGCCTGGGGTGGGGGGGGTTGGGGAGGGAGAGGGGGGGGGGGGGGGTGGGGGGGGTTGGGGAGGGAGAGTATTTATTCAGGCATCATTTGTTTTTGAAGGTTTTTATAGTTGATATTTTATATTATATTGTATTTTATATTTTTGTATTATGTTTTTATTGTTATTGTTCGCCACCCTGAGCTGCCATTGGGCAGGAGGGGGCAGGTTATAAGTCATGAAAATAAATAAATAAAATAAATGGGTACCATTCTACCTGGCCCATTGTGCTGGAGAAAGCTAAAGATGGCCATATCAATCTCTTGTGTACTAGTGCAGGCCAGAGAACCTGACATACCTCTGTCACACCGACTGTTAGAACCTTCGGATCTATCCTTGGGGTTTCCAGGCCACAGCCAGATCTTTATTGCACACACTGGCCTAACTGCTAGCCTTGTGATAGATTTCTCCTTAGCAACCCATACCATGTGTCAGGCCCTGGCCTTGAGCAACTACTGTCCAGGTTTCTGGAGCGGTGGCCAGCCCATCAGCACCACCACCTCAGTCTTCCTTCAGCCCAGCCACTCCCCACGTCTCCTCTCTGCCTTGTCCTGACCCCGTCCCATCCCCTTCTGTCTTGCCCCATGCCCAGCCTCCTAACTTCCTGGTTGGCTGCCAGCAGGCACAAAAGGCATTCTGGTAGAAACAGAAAACTGGGCAAACACACTCACTTCCCGACCTTGCCCTGCACACTCACTCACTGTTCTGAACTAGGGCTGGATCAAGAACCTTTCCTGGAAAGTCTCACGAGAATCAAAAACTGCTAACAAGATCTCAGTAATGTTACAAGATCTCATGAGAATCTCAAGAAAAATTCAAAGCACAGTCTTCACATGCACAAAATGGCCACCGCAGCAGCCATTCTGAGCATGCACAGCCCTTTTCCAAAATGGAGTTAGCAGTGTAAGCACCATTTTGGAAAAGGGCAGCCATGCTGCACATGTGCCGCTGCACTTCATGCATGTGAAGTATGGCTGCCCTGTTCCAAAATGGCATCAACGCTGTTGGTGCCATTTTGGGAAAGGGATGCTCATGAGCAGAACAGCCCCAGCGGACATTCTGCATATGCACAGTGGTTTTTTTATAATTATCTTGTTCACTGTCAGGCGTCTGCCTCTGCAGTGAACTCGCCTCCTCGCCTGCCCCCACAGAGAAGTGGAGAGGGCAGTGAGGAGCCCCAGAGCAGCCCTGAACTCAGAGAAAGGCAACCAGGTGAGTAAATGGGTTTTGTTTTTTAAAAAGTGTAGAGGGAGGGCGAGATTCTCGCTTTTCTTGGCAAAAGTCAAAGCAATTCTTAGCTCATTCTCATTTGCAAGAACAGTCTGAGAACCCCGATTCTCTTCAAGAAAACTGAGACTCTGAGGCCACTTTAACACAAGGTGCTTAAAAGCACCTCTGGAGCGCTGCATTGAAGAGGAAAGCCNGCACTACCAGAAGTGACGTGCCACCCGTTCTCTTCAGCGGCGGTGACTGGAGACGTAGGGATTTCAAGAGGTGTGTTCTGTAAACCTGAAAATTGAGGTCTACAGAATGCGTCTCTTGAAAGCCCCGCATCTCCAGCCACCGCCGCTGAAGCGAACGGGCGGCACAACACTTCTGGTAGCGTGGGGCGCATGTAAACACTCCCTGCGTGACTTTCTCTTAAATACAAGGCTCCAGAGGTGCTTCTAAGCACCTCGTATAAAAGTGGCCTTAGAAGCAAGTATCAGCCCTATTCTGAACCCTCCTTACTATTAAGTCTTTGTCCGATTCCTGCATTGCCCCCACCTTGTGCTTTCTGTTCTTGCCTTGCTGTTGTCTTGCTCTTGTTCCTGACCCACACCCTTCCTGCTTTCAGCCCTGCTCTTAGTCCTTGTCTCACTCTTGGTCCTTGTCCTTGCTCCCCTCTAGTTGTGCCGTCTCCCTTGTCTCTTGCTCCCTTGTCCCACTCCTCATCTTGTCTTGCCCTTGCTCCCTGTAGTGTCTCCTGGCTCTGACCCTGAACCCCATCACCCCCAAGCCTTGCATCCACCCACATCCTGGATGCCCCTCATTCCATAACTCTTACGGTTTGGTTCTGCCCACCGGCTTTGCTAACCCCCACTCTGCTGATCCACACCATTCCCTTCTATTTCCTGCTTTTGCCCCATTTTCATACTTTCCCCCTCTTGACCCGTTTTTTGTCTGGACCTTGTTCTTGCTCTGTCTGTGACCTAGTTCTGCTCTCTCTGTTCCTGTCCCCACCACTGTTTCTTTGTTCTGACCGCCCACAGTATGCTGCCTCCCCATGCCACCCCTGGAGGGGCTCATCTGGGAAAGGAGTCCAGTTTGCAATCATGGATTGCCTTCTATAAGATGGAGCCATACCTACAGAGAGACACAGAGGCAGCTGTGTCTACCTCCCTGTAGTGGGCAACTTACTAGGAGGTGGAGGTCTTTCTGGCCCCGGCTCCAGTCCTCCTCCAGATGCCAGGCCCAGTTCCAGTCCTCCAGATGCTTGCCCTGGCACTCCAACAGGTGGAGCAAACGTATGAGGACCTGTCTGCAATGCTGGAGCAGATGATGTTGGCCCAACTGAAGACTGAGCTGCTCAGTCCAATTCTTCAGGCCCTTACACCATCTCCGCTACCCGGCCACCACTGCTGGCAGTGCTCCATGCTCCAATTCCTGCTTCAGTTGCTCCTTGACTGCTGCTGGGACCAATCCAGACACTGGCTCCTGTGCTTACTGCCCAGCTGCTGCCATTGGCAGTGCTCCCAACACTTGTAAGTTGCTACAGTGCCTGCTCTAGCCCTGGAGACAGCCTCAGTGCTTACTCCAGTGTCCACTCTGGCCCTGGAGTTGGCCACCAGCCACTGCCTGGCTGCTGCCACACACAGAGGCTCAGACTGTGGCTCTGGTGTCTGTGCTGGCCATGACTCCATTTGCTCTGGCCCCGGAGGTCCAGACTCTTTCTCTGGCCACTGCCTGTCTGCCTCATGCAGTGCCCCAGAGGGTGGCCTTAGCCCCTGTACTGGCCCAGACTCCATCTGTCCTGGCAGTGCTGCAGATTGCCTGGCTTCAATGCCCACCCAGCGTCTCTACCTGACTTTATGCTGCCCAGCCATGGCGCCCTCCTGCTGCCCAAGCCCTGTCTACAGCTCAGCCTGCTGGGAGCTTGCCTCAGCACCCTCATCCCATCCATTTCACGCCTCATCCTGTGTATACCCATTCCCTTGTTTTACTTTCTCATTGTTACCTCCTTTATCCCTGACCCCCACCTGTGTCCTGTTCATGGTGTCCTCTTCCCCATCTCAGTCCATGTTCCCACTCTGTGTCCTGTCTTGTCCTTCCCCAAAAAATGGGTCTTGTGGTGCACAGAAGTCACCCCTGGAAGGGCGGCGGGGGGTATTGTCAGGCCCCATCCTTGAAACCCAACCCTCCCCGGGTTGCTGGAGCAGTGGCTGGCCTGTCAGCACCACTGCCTCAGCTTTTCCCTAGCCCAGCCACTCCCCCTTGCCTTGTCAACCCATCTTCTGTCTGCCTTGTCCAGTCCTGCTTCCCAGCTTCCTGGTTGGCTGCCAGCAGATATGAAAGGCACACTGGTAGCAATAGGAAGCTTGGCAGAACAATACTCTTTTTCTTGTCCTTGCCCTGCACACGCTCTTCCTGTTCTGAACCCTCCTTTCTCTTAGTCTTTGTCTCATTCCTGCCTTGCCCCCACCTTGTGTTTTCTGCCTGTCTTGTCCTGTTTGTCTTGCTCCTGTTCCTGCCCCACACCTTTCTTGCTCCCAGTTAGGGCTGAGACAAGATCAAGTGTTCCTGTTCCGAAGGAAAATGCCAATCTTTGGGGAGTGCTTGTAAGTGTTCATTGGTGTACTTCCTCAGTTTCCAGGCATTCTGCACTTCTGCCATTTTTTTCATCACTTTCGTCACTTTCCTGGACTTTTTCATCACTTTCCGGGAATTTTATGACAGTTTTACAGTACTTTGGGTCATTTCCAGCACTTGCAGGGTGCCAGCAGGTTTTCAGCTCCACAGCCCCCAGGGCTGCACACAGGGCACACACGAGGCTTGTGACCGGTCCATGGCAGTCCCATTCAGCGTGTGAAAAATATCAAAAAATGGCAAAAACAGTGGGAAAGTCATTAAGTTTCCATTTCGTGCAAAGCTTGGCAAATGCCCTGCTTCCAACAGAAGCAGCACTTGCCAAAAATTTTCATTTCAGGTCTACTCTCAGGCCTGCTTTTAGTCCATGTCTCATTCCCCTCTTGGTCCTTGTTTTTGCTCCTCTCTAGTCGTGTCTGGCCTCCTTTGTCTCTTAAGCTCTCTTGCCCCACCCCACCCTGTCTTGTCTTGCCCTTGCCCTCAGACTTGCCTCCCATTGCATCTCCCAGCTCTGACTCTGAACCCCATCACCCCAAATCTCCCCACATTCTGGACACCCTTCACCCAGTGACCCTTACACCATGCTTCAGAGCCGCCTGATTGGCAACCCTTCATTATTAAAGACTGCCCAAAAGAAAAGGAAGCTGAATAGAACAATTCCAGGGTCTCCTGGCTGGAGAGTGTGTCTGTCCTGGTTCATTGCTTGCTTGTTGATCTTGCCTTCCCTGCTTCCAGACTGTCACATGTCTTCTCCAACCTGTACTCTGGTCATCACCCTAAACCCTTGTCTCACCTGAACTAGCATTTGTGCCCCGCATATAATCACCCTCACCCTAATCTCTTCATCACAGCCTACCCAGATTGAGTTCCTGCCACTGACACCTCCTGACTTGCTTCTGAATTCTGCACAATGGCCTGTCCCTTGGCTTGTTTGGCCAGCTTGGATTAGCCATTTGACTGGTTTTCTAGCCTACATCCTGACACATCACTGATTGCCCCTTTAGTTTATATCACCACCTGACTTTACAACAATGCAGGTCCTGCCAAGACTGCCCACAACACGCTAGCCAGATGAGCCAAAGTGGCTAAGCCTCAAAGCTTAGGAATAGACATTTGCCAAACTTGTGGGCTACTATAAAAATTCAACTTGTCAGAAGTTTTATGCAGAAGTTAAATAACTGAAGCAGTGTAAATTCTGCTCAAATAATGCACAGCACTCCTGTTTCGCATAGCTCAACAGAGCAATGTGGCAGGTGGAGGACAGAGGCACTGCTGCATTGCACTGCAAGTTTAGAGGATATATACTACAGTACTTTAACCACACACTGCCAAGAAATCAAAGTACCAATATTTTTTTAGCTGAGTTGGCAAATTCTATGCATCTGAAAACTTCAGGTTATGAAGGTACAGAATTTGACTTATCCAGAACAAAGAGCAATACATTTGCTATACTGCTGGCTGGGGAACACGTATTGCTTTCACTTAAGCCAAGACTTGAGTTGTGCAAGTTGTACTCATATGGATCCTACTATATTTTGCAAAATTTGTTTCAAGGTCCAGGTTCACATTTCAAAAGCCCCTATGTGGTCCAGAAATAAAGAAGCTTAACATAGTCTACGGTTCTCTAATCCTGCTTATCAGCTATATCTCCCAGGAAGATTCAAAGCTTTAGTGACTCATCATGACTAATATGCCTAATCCATGGCTTCAGTCTTCAATGGAGAGACTCACATGGACTTCAATTAGCTTTGGATCCTTCTCCACAGGAGTGAAGCTCATCCAGTAGGAGAGAAGAAATAACACAATGTAAATCACAACTAACCAAGCAGCTTGCATTTAATAGAAAATATAAATACTCACCAGAGATGTTTCAGTGTCAAAAAAGTAATGAAGTAAAACTAAATAATGAGTGAAGTTGAGAAAATCACAGGCTCACAGAAGCAAATTAGCTTTTCAGGAGCAGATAAACGTCACACTCCTAGACTAGCAATTATTGCCTGTGAATTATTTATCGAGTGCCAAGAGTCATTCAAGCAACTTGGCTGTCAAACACTGGAAATCCTATCACCATTTGTGTACACCACATTGGCTCTACTGCCAGATAACAGCACTCTACTTTTTACACAGGTCATTATCCTGAACAAAAGACAGCCAGCATCAGAAGGAAAAGAAAACCCAGACAATGGCACAATGCAAACTCACCCAGTAAAGCCAATGGGAGCGGAACTATTAACTTCAGTGAGGACAAGACTGCATGCCCAGTCTGCAACTAGTAGCCAACAGCTAAAAGTGTGCGATCAAGGTTAAAGACTGTAAAGACATGACCAGAGGTGAGAAATTCTTTGAAAGGATTTCAACCACCACTGCAGTGGCTTGTCAGCATGCAAATGAAAATGAGCTTGGATCTGATAGCATAGACCTTGGTGATGGCTGTTTGCCTAGACTGTCACTCTCAAAGGCTGGAGGAAAACGGATAAGGAATGGAATGCAGTCAACAACACTTGGCTGGAATAATGATAATAGGGATAGCTGTTTAAAGGAGACAGTCCAGAGAGAGTGTGGTTGCCATGTTGGTCCCCAGTGACAGAGAGAAAGTGGTTTTGAATGATATCTTTTATTGGATGAACTGTTGTTGGTGGAAATAAGCAAGCTTTCAGGCTACATAGGGTCCTTTTTCAGGTACGCTACATGCTTGAGGAAGAACCTTGTGTGGCCCAAAAGATTGCTTATTTCCACCAACAACAGTTAGTTAAATAAAAGATATCATTCAAACCACTTTGTCTCTCTAAAGGAAACAGAGCAGAGGTGAAATGAATAATTTTCTATTTCTGAAAATAATTTGCACATTTGGATAGCCCTCCAAATATATGAATTATATTCATTCACTGAAACAGAATTTCCATTAATTCAGATATCATTTTGGATACTTCATTTATTTCATCCACTTAGGTATTTTGGCCTATTCATTTTGGCTATATTGTTTAATTTATTATTAATTATTATTATTATTATTATTATATAGCCATCAGTGTAACTGGCACTGTACAATCAATAGTTGTAGACAGGCCCGTACCCCAGGGGGCTACAGATAATTTTTTTTATATTATATATATATTACATACATACATACACACACACACACACACACACACACACACACACACACAAATATATACATATATACACATACACACATATATATATATATATATATATATATAAAATAAAGAAAGAAAGAGAGAGAGAGAGAGACTTGGAAAGCAACTTAACAGCACAACTCTCAAGAAAGCTCTGGATCCCAGGAGGATGCAGTCAATCAATCATTTAATAATATTTTTTTGTAGATGTAGATTGATACACAGAGGTAGATGGAAAGATAAAAAGCTGATGCTGAAGCTGGAGCTAGACGTTCTGGCTTCCGCCTTCATCAGTAGCACACTGGGTTTACACACAAATATATACATATATACACATACACACATATATATATATATACGCAATCACATGCCTATATTGTGAATGATATACATGAAACAAATACAATGAATAATGGAATAGAGCAAAACAACCCAAGGTATCCAAATCAAATATTTGTTTCAGTGAACTAAGCAGGAATCAAATAAAGCATCATATCTGCTTCATTCTATATGAAACAAACAATCCAAAATCCAATTTGGCATTTAACACAGCTAGGACAGAGTTTCTAGGTCAGATCTTCTCAATTTTCTTTAACTCATTTAATTGGGATGTCACTTCCTTTATTAAGTGAAGGTACAATATTTTCACATGACAAACAAAGGTTTGGTTCTCGAGGCAGGGTCACATTGGTGGTGACCCTCCCACGGATGTGAGCTTTTCTACACACAGCAGCATAAAAGTGTATTGAAAGCTATTCTACCCCTTCTGATGGTGGTGGAAAACAAAGTACAGTCAGGAGCAGGCTAGTTACAGAAACATCGCAGAGCCGATGCATATTTCTAATAAAGAATTCTATATATGTTCATAAAGAGATGCAATTTCATTCTTTTTCTTCTTTAATTTGCTGTATGTCAGAAAATAGGACTATAACTCTTGTGACTAAGGTCCTCTCCAATGTCAATCTTTCAATCAGGCCAGCCACTTACTTATTCAGAAAATTTTGACATCTCCCAAGGCATAAAATGTAATGTAAAGGCATCAACTATCCTATGCATTCCCTTGCTAAAACCAAGGATGTTGTGCACAAGGCTGTTAACAAGGTGAATGCATCTACCTCCCCAGCTGGCGATGAATACTCAGGCGGTTCCAAGACAGTATATTTTAGGATTCTGACAAAACTGTCACCACTTTTGAGCAGTGCTTCCTCAGTGAGTGAAGTGTATCCCACTGATGTACCAGCACAGCAGCGAAAAGCCAGTTACTACAATGATATCCTTCCCATGACATGCGGTAGACAGAATTTTACTGCCTCGTTACTTTGGCATATCTGCTCTCCTGGTCCCCAACATCCAGCACGCAGTCAGTTTCAGAACTCTGTCAAGAGGGCAAAAGTAGAGAAGCCAAATTAGACAGTTGTGCTTTTGCCCATCCATTGACGCTAGTCTGCATCAGCATATGGAGAAACAGAATGCCAATTATTCAGGGGCATAGCTAGGGTGGAATGGGCCCCATGCCAAGAAGTCAAGAAGGGCCCTCCTCTGTGTGTCCCACCGGCGGACCTAGGGATGCCGCCCTGCTCGGCGGGCCTGGGGGTGCTGCTATCAAACACACAAGACACCCAAAGTGCAGCCAGTCTATTAAGTGCATTATGCCATGCAAAGAGACACATATATAACCAGTTCAGTTGTGCCCCCATAATCAATTCACGCTGTCTCCACCCTATAACCAGTTCATTTGCATCCCCGGGGCAGCATGAATTGATTATATGACGGGCACAAATGAACTAGTTATGGGGTGGGGGGTTTAAAGACAGTATTCCTTAGCAATAACTTCATTAAGAAGAGTTAGTGAAATAGCAGTCATAATAATCTCAGAACCATATCTGCAGATTTTTCAAGATACAATAGATATTGCTTTACATCCTAAATTCCTACCTAACATAGTATAAGTAAGAGGGTTGTGAGAATGTGACCTTTTTTACCCGGGCCTCTCCCACCCATGAACACGCAGATTTCTGCATCCATGTGCATGCCCTGCCCATGCACCAGCATGCCCACAGACCCCCCACCCCACCCCGTGGAGTCGTGTAAAAAGGGCCTGTGAGGAGCCACTCAAAGAAGAACAGAAGGTTGCTGCCTTGTAAACAAGGTTCTTCGAGATGTCTCCTAACATTCTCACAACACCCACCCTTCCAGCCCTGCATGGAATTTTCTTATATTCCTAGAAAGGGTTGGGATGAACTGTCATTCTGAGGGAGAGAGCACTTTTTATACTAGAAGAGCTCAAGACCATCACGTGGTCTATTATTTGAATAGGGTGAGCATGCACAACCCAGTTGTGAGAATGTTAGGACCTATATCGAAGAACCTTCTTTACAAGGCAGCAATCTTCTGTTCTTCTTCGAGTGGTTCCTCACAGGCCCCTTTTACACGGTGGGGGGTCCTTGGGCTTGCTGGTGCATGGGCAGGGTGTGCATATGGCCGCACATGCATCCCCACTCACCCCACACTCATCCGCACCCATAGAGCAACCACCATTTTCCCTGGTTGCTCCTTGCATGGGGACAAGTGGGGGGGGGTGAATGGGGATGCGTGTTAGGTGGGCGCGTGCACCCCTACTCACCGCAGGCACCACATTGTTCACATGGTGCTCCCCCACCCATGAACACGCAGAAATCTGCGTGTTCATGGGTGGGAGAGGCCCATGTAAAAAGGGTCACATTCTCACAACCGTTTTACTTATACTATGTTAGGTAGGAATTTAGGATGTAAAGAAATATCTATTCTATCTTGAAAAATCTGCAAATATGGTTCTGAGATTATTATGGCTGCTATTTCACTAACTCTTCTTAATGAAGTTATTGCTAAGGAATACTGTCTTTAAACCCCCCACCCCATAACTAGTTCATTTGTGCCCGTCATATAATCAATTCATGCTGCCCCGGGGATGCAAATGAACTGGTTATAGGGTGGAGACAGCGTGAATTGATTATGGGGGCACAACTGAACTGGTTATATATGTGTCTCTTTGCATGGCATAATGCACTTAATAGACTGGCTGCACTTTGGGTGTCTTGTGTGTTTGATAGCAGCACCCCCAGGCCGGCCGAGCCGGGCGGCACCCCTAGGCCCGCCGGTGGGACACACAGAGGAGGGCCCTTCTTGACTTCTTGGCATGGGGCCCATTCCACCCTAGCTATGCCCCTGAATAATTGGCATTCTGTTTCTCCATATGCTGATGCAGACTAGCGTCAATGGATGGGCAAAAGCACAACTGTCTAATTTGGCTTCTCTGCTTTTGCCCTATTGACAGAGTTCTGAAACTGACTGCATGCTGATTGTTGGGGACCAGGAGAGCAGATATGCCAAAGTAACGAGGCAGTACAATTCTATCTACCGCATGTCATGGGAAGGATATCATAGGAAGGATATCATTGGAAGGCTTTTTGCTGCTGTGCTGGTACATCAGTGGAATACACTTCACTCACTGAGGACCATGGGACTTAGAAGCCTCCGGCTTTATGCCAGGTTCACTCAATGGAAGTTATGCCCCTGCAATTATTCTTGGAGAGGAGAAAAAGGCGGAGCATGATGTGCAGATATAGTCAGCTGAGTCTTCTTATGGGGACATCAAAATACTCTTTACTAGTCAAAGATTCAAGAGCGATGGACAACTCTGCTCCAGCCTTTCCTAAAGCATGAGTAGAGACCCAGAGGATGATTCAGTCAGTGCCAGTCTGTCAAGGAGGAAGGATCTCTGCCAGAGAACTAAGTTGTAGAGGAACGCTCTCCGTGGTGCTGACTCCTGGGCTGGGTAGCTAGAGGGATTCGCACTGCTGTGCGAACAGGTTGGCAGTAGGAGCTTTATGCAAGGGCTCCAGCAGAGAGTGTTGCCTGAGCTGCGAGGGGTTGTGCCAGGCTCTACAAGCAATGTAGCTAGCCCAGAGCTCAAGAGAGATCGGAAGGGCTGGTGAGTACCAAGACTATATACTAATGAAAGACTGTGTACTGAATAGAAGGACTTTTCTGAAGCTAATTCCCTGATTAAGTGACTATTTTGGACATAATCCGGGGGGGGGGGGG
>QEPC01006530.1:1885016-1899067 GCA_003113815.1 Sphenodon punctatus | reverse complement strand
GTACTGAATAGAAGGACTTTTCTGAAGCTAATTCCCTGATTAAGTGACTATTTTGGACATAATCCGGGGGGGGGGGGGGGCTTACCCTGGTTAAACCATACCCTGGCTATTACACATGCTGCAAGTACTCACCTATCCTGAGGACCAAACCCATCATCACACCAAGGTCACATATCTGCAAAACTCTGAAATATAAGAGAGCAAGGAAAAGGGAATAAGACCCAGCCAAAAATATAATACAAATCCCAGTGCTCTTGATATAACCCATTGCTCTGTTTCTTTGACAGGACATAAAATGTGATTTCATTTTGCACCACAGTAAGGGGACAGACACATACACACAGAGATTCTTTGGAATCTCTACAAGTTGTCACAGAAAGTCAGTGATTCTTCCTAAGGAGTCCTTTGCTGCTTATCAAATATGTAAGATTCAAGAGCCAATTATCTCCTTTGGAAATGTCTTCTTCATCTGAATATTTTACCACGGTGAACAAGCTATTCGTTTCTAGAACCTGCCTTGGCGGGGTGTGGACTGCTGTTTGCAGAAATGCCAGATAGAGAATGACTGGCAGCACCGAGGGGTAATGAAATTCTGCAGCAAGACCACCAAATTACGCCACCTTTTTCTTCACACCTCTGCATTTCCTTTAGCCTGCATAAAAACAATAGCTAGTTACATTCTTTTTTCTAGTCAGTATTGCTACCATCATCATGATGCAATTTTGGGGCTGCAAACACTGGCTCATGTGATCTCTGCTTTTGGGCACAAAGAACTTGTGAAAGCCGCACAAAAGCACGCCAAAATGACCCACAAGATCTGCTGCAGGTGATTTGGCTAGCTCAGCATCGCCCCATCTCTCTTCCATGGTACCACCCCAGTGACAGCCAGCTGAACAGGAGAATCAAAATTTCAAATTAGAAATTCTATTCAATATTACAGCTTGCTCACAGAAAATAATTACCCTGGAATAAATTAACCTCAAGGATTTTACCCAGGAGTGAAGTCATTTAATCTAGCTGCTTCCACCCAGGGGTAAATTACCCCAAGCTCCATGTTGTCAGATAGGTGTTGCCTCATGAAACATTAGTATTTGATAATTTGCCAAAAGGTAGATTACCCCACACTAGTCTTTGGGGGGTGGGGGTGGGGGGGAGGATACTGACAAGCAGTCACAAGTGCTCCTGAAAGGGAGGTGTTTCCTGACAGGAAAGAAACACTACTTCTTGTTTCAGTACTAGACTCTATTCCCATTTGTACTACAGGCTGGCTATGTGAACTTGAAGCTGATCCACCACCTCCTTTTCCTCTCTTCCCATTGGCAGTCTTTTCTAGATCGAATACAAGCTCTTCACAGCAGAATCTCTCTTTATATATGTCTCTGTACAGTGCAGCCCAAGTCTTACCTGATGCCTGTTGCTGCTGCCATACCAAAAGGGGCACAATTTGGACAGAATCTGGTGGCTTGCCTAGCCTTTGGTCAAAGACACCCTACGGCTCAGGAGTCTTGAGCCCTCCCATAGCCACCCTTGCTTATGAGACATCCTGGCAGAGCCTTTCCTCTGCTGTTCTGCAACTCCAGCAGCCCTGCAAGACGTCTGAGAATGGAGCAGGCTAGGGGCTCACGCACCAATTCAGGTGCTCGCACACCCTCAAGCCATGGTGTGCCTCTCACTTCTTCCCTTACAGCTTTTTTGTAAGGGCGCTGCGGGGTGGGAAGGAGAGGAAGTGGCTGGCTGTCCGGGTGCCTGGTGCTGCGGCTTCAGAGGACAAGCATCACTGGCCACTTCTGCACTGGGCACAGACAGGCTCCTGACCTGTGCTCCTCCCCACCCCTACAAGCTGGCAGAGAAATGAATGGAAAGTGCCACAATGCTAAATGCCTCCAAGTGCCGGGGGTGGGGTGGAATCCTTTCATCCTTCATTTTGCCCCCCATGCACAGTCTTGCCTAGTACAGTCCAGTCACATAGGCACTCATGCCTTCAACTTGAGCACCATAAACCCCCGAAATCCTTCTAGCTGGGGTTCATCTTCTGGCTGATTGTGGTCCCAGCCTGCTGTCCCCACTGGCCTTCAATCCCTGTAGGCTAAGGCATTCCTGCTGTCCAGGGGGTGTTGCAGAGGATTCCTTCCTTTCCAGCTTCTTGCCTGGCCAGCCTCACGATAGGTCCTTGATCTCTAGCTGTCTGGTTCCAAGCTCCTCCTGGCTCTAGCAACAGGCTCAGAACCCAGCAGTGCTTCTCTGCCGCCCTTGCGAGTCCCCAGGCAGAGTGACAGCCACAGTAGAGAGCTCTTTTCACCACTGGAACCCATAGAAGACTGAGGCGTGACTCCCTCAACTCTCTTATATAGCTGGGTGGCCCCGACCAGCTACTTCCACTTCCAGTCTGGGTCCAGTCAGCCTTTCTTAAAGGGCCAGCAGCCCTCTCCTGCCACACTCTGTTACAGTCTACACAGCATTCATTTGGGGGCCTAAACTACCAGATAATGGGGCTTTCTGATTCTACCACCAATCATGTAAACTCCAGAAATTTTAGAAGGGCCAAGATAAGTCTCAATATGTTTCTAACTCCATAACAAGCTGCCCAGTACCTCCCACAAATTGATAGCATAGCTAAATCACCTGGCACATGCAATACCAACAGAGTTAGAAGCCCCCAAAATATTAAACTCTTTGAAGAGTACTCGAGTACTCATAAAGCTAACACACACACACAAAAGCTATATGGATATCAACAGTTTCCTAGTACTTTCCAACCACAGATCTTACCCTATGGGCTCATTCACACAACACTTTTTCAGGGTGTATACTATAGTGGGCCGTGGCACAAGCCTGCACTCTGAGTTGTGTGTGATCCCTTATTCACCACCACCCAATGCAAAGGGTGGGCCCATTGCAATGCAGGGGAATCAGCAGCTGTGTGAGTGCTTAAGGAACAAGTGGTGAGTTTGCAAGGAGGAAGGATGTTAGGTGAATAAGCCCTAAATACTTAGAGGCAATTCTGCTTCTCTGACTTTTTCCACAGCGTTTCCCTTCCCTTGTAGTATGCTGGAACTGTGCTATTTAAGAACACATCTGTTCTTGGACCCATCTGTCACTGAAAAGACTTGAGAATCAAGGTCCTGTCCATGGATGTCTTTTGATGCAGCCACACCAAGCCTTCTGCTCAGAAGGAACCCAGCAGGGTCTTTGAGTGCACTCATTCACAATCCCTTGGCGAATATATTTCCTGTAGGTTCTTCACTGCACAGAGCCCCACAATTCTTAAGTATGCCTCTGGTGAGGTCCCTCCTGGATTTAAAGACAGAGTCCAAGGCCTAAAAGAACCTGAATACTAACATCAATGTGAAATGGGAATTCAGTTCCTCTAGATGGGTTTGGTACAATTATCCAAACCCCTCTCTCTGTGAAAAGCAATAATTTGGGCCAACATAGACAAACAACACTGCCCCAGATTCTGCCCCTGTGAAGCAGACAGGACTGCATGGCAGCATAGCTGAGTACAAAGCCTGCCCCACTCAGCCAGAATTATCCGAGTCTGAGACATTAGATGAGTCAGCACATTTTGAGGCAGATGCTGTGATCATTAAGGCATGATTAAAATCAGAGATTGAGTCCAGGCCTAGGAATGAGAGGCACGGGTTGCGGGGGGATAGGGCCACTTGTCATTTAAAAACAGACCTTTTTAGTCTTTTCTCTTTACATCGAAGTTGTAACTGAATTGCCTCCCCAGCTTTACCAGTGCATCAGCCTCCAGTGAATCCCACAACTTTCTTGGATGGGCTTTTCACTTTACTGGGGCTTTTCTCATCAGATCATGAGTGTCAGGTACACAGGTGGGGCTGTGACAGCGGTGAGGTAACTATGTGGTGGTAGAGCTGAGAGGTCAAAGTCTGAGACAAGCCAGAGGTTAAGCCTGAGTCATGGTCAGAAGCATGGGCAAAGAATTGGAAGAGCTGTTACAAATCAACAAGAAGTCACCAGGGCCGGATGGCATTCACCCCAGAGTTCTGAAGGAACTCAAATATGAAATCGGAAACCTAGTGTTAGTAATTTGTAACCTGTCACTAAAATCTGCCACTGGACCCGAGGACTGGAGGGTGGCAAATGTAACCACAATATTTAAAAAGGGATCCAGAGGCGATCCTGGAAACTACAGACCAGTAAGCTTGATGTCTGTGCCGGGCAAAATGGTGGACCATCATTAAGGACAGAATTACAGGGCATGTTGAAAAACATGGCTTAATGGGGAAGAGTCAACACGAATTCAGTAAAGGTAAGTCATGCCTCACTAATCTGTTGGAATTCTTTGAGGATGTAAATAAGCATGTGGACAAGGGAGACCCAGTAGATATAGTGTGCTTGGATTTCCAGAAAGCATTTGATAAGGTCCCTCATGAGAGACTCTTGAGAAAATTAAAAAGTCATGGGATAGGAGGTAGTGTCTTACTATGAATCAAAAACTGGTTGAAAGATAGAAAGCAAAGGGTCAGCCAACCAGAAGTCAAAGCCATGAGAGGGTCAAGGGAGATTGGCCAGACGCTAAGTATCTGTGAATGACTCCCTGGTAATGGAGCAGCTAGAGCATTCATCTGGAGGCCACAGGCCTAGGTTTGAAACTGGTAAGTACTCACAATGAGAAAAGGAAGAGACAGTGCTCACCTCACTGGGTGTTTTTAGATGGACGCAGAGGAAGCCCACCCCCAGAGCAGCTCCAGGAGTGCACCCCATGTCCACCCTCTCTCAGTGCCTCCAGGTTCCACTTCAGATGGACCCAACAGGTTCCCCTGGCCATGGTCCACCATTCGGTACACCCACCACCTCCTCCATAGACTTGTGAATGGATCACCCAATGCTCTAAGCTGGCACCACAAGTCTATGGTNAGAGAGCTCTTTTCACCACTGGAACCCATAGAAGACTGAGGCGTGACTCCCTCAACTCTCTTATATAGCTGGGTGGCCCCGACCATCTACTTCCACTTCCAGTCTGGGTCCAGTCAGCCTTTCTTAAAGGGCCAGCAGCCCTCTCCTGCCACACTCTGTTACAGTCTACACAGCATTCATTTGGGGGCCTAAACTACCAGATAATGGGGCTTTCTGATTCTACCACCAATCATGTAAACTCCAGAAATTTTAGAAGGGCCAAGATAAGTCTCAATATGTTTCTAACTCCATAAAAAGCTGCCCAGTACCTCCCACAAATTGATAGCATAGCTAAATCACCTGGCACATGCAATACCAACAGAGTTAGAAGCCCCCAAAATATTAAACTCTTTGAAGAGTACTCGAGTACTCATAAAGCTAACACACACACACAAAAGCTATATGGACATCAACAGTTTCCTAGTACTTTCCAACCACAGATCTTACCCTATGGGCTCATTCACACAACACTTTTTCAAGGTGTATACTATAGTGGGCCGTGGCACAAGCCTGCACTCTGAGTTGTGTGTGATCCCTTATTCACCACCACCCAATGCAAAGGGTGGGCCCATTGCAATGCAGGGGAATCAGCAGCTGTGTGAGTGCTTAAGGAACAAGTGGTGAGTTTGCAAGGAGGAAGGATGTTAGGTGAATAAGCCCTAAATACTTAGAGGCAATTCTGCTTCTCTGACTTTTTCCACAGCGTTTCCCTTCCATTGTAGTATGCTGGAACTGTGCTATTTAAGAACACATCTGTTCTTGGACCCATCTGTCACTGAAAAGACTTGAGAATCAAGGTCCTGTCCATGGATGTCTTTTGATGCAGCCACACCAAGCCTTCTGCTCAGAAGGAACCCAGCAGGGTCTTTGAGTGCACTCATTCACAATCCCTTGGCGAATATATTTCCTGTAGGTTCTTCACTGCACAGAGCCCCACAATTCTTAAGTATACCTCTGGTGAGGTCCCTCCTGGATTTAAAGACAGAGTCCAAGGCCTAAAAGAACCTGAATACTAACATCAATGTGAAATGGGAATTCAGTTCCTCTAGATGGGTTTGGTACAATTATCCAAACCCCTCTCTCTGTGAAAAGCAATAATTTGGGCCAACATAGACAAACAACACTGCCCCAGATTCTGCCCCTGTGAAGCAGACAGGACTGCATGGCAGCATAGCTGAGTACAAAGCCTGCCCCACTCAGCCAGAATTATCCGAGTCTGAGACATTAGATGAGTCAGCACATTTTGAGGCAGATGCTGTGATCATTAAGGCATGATTAAAATCAGAGATTGAGTCCAGGCCTAGGAATGAGAGGCACGGGTTGCGGGGGGATAGGGCCACTTGTCATTTAAAAACAGACCTTTTTAGTCTTTTCTCTTTACATCGAAGTTGTAACTGAATTGCCTCCCCAGCTTTACCAGTGCATCAGCCTCCAGTGAATCCCACAACTTTCTTGGATGGGCTTTTCACTTTACTGGGGCTTTTCTCATCAGATCATGAGTGTCAGGTACACAGGTGGGGCTGTGACAGCGGTGAGGTAACTATGTGGTGGTAGAGCTGAGAGGTCAAAGTCTGAGACAAGCCAGAGGTTAAGCCTGAGTCATGGTCAGAAGCATGGGCAAAGAATTGGAAGAGCTGTTACAAATCAACAAGAAGTCACCAGGGCCGGATGGCATTCACCCCAGAGTTCTGAAGGAACTCAAATATGAAATCGGAAACCTAGTGTTAGTAATTTGAACTCAAATATGAAATCGGAGACCTACTGTTAGTAATTTGTAACCTGCCACTAAAATCTGCCACTGTACCCGAGGACTGGAGGGTGGCAAATGTAACCACAATATTTAAAAAGGGATCCAGAGGCGATCCTGGAAACTACAGACCAGTAAGCTTGATGTCTGTGCCGGGCAAAATGGTGGACCATCATTAAGGACAGAATTACAGGGCATGTTGAAAAACATGGCTTAATGGGGAAGAGTCAACACGAATTCAGTAAAGGTAAGTCATGCCTCACTAATCTGTTGGAATTCTTTGAGGATGTAAATAAGCATGTGGACAAGGGAGACCCAGTAGATATAGTGTGCTTGGATTTCCAGAAAGCATTTGATAAGGTCCCTCATGAGAGACTCTTGAGAAAATTAAAAAGTCATGGGATAGGAGGTAGTGTCTTACTATGAATCAAAAACTGGTTGAAAGATAGAAAGCAAAGGGTCAGCCAACCAGAAGTCAAAGCCATGAGAGGGTCAAGGGAGATTGGCCAGACGCTAAGTATCTGTGAATGACTCCCTGGTAATGGAGCAGCTAGAGCATTCATCTGGAGGCCACAGGCCTAGGTTTGAAACTGGTAAGTACTCACAATGAGAAAAGGAAGAGACAGTGCTCACCTCATTGGGTGTTTTTAGATGGACGCAGAGAAAGCCCACCCCCAGAGCAGCTCCAGGAGTGCACCCCATGTCCACCCTCTCTCAGTGCCTCCAGGTTCCACTTCAGATGGACCCAACAGGTTCCCCTGGCCATGGTCCACCCATTCGGTACACCCACCACCTCCTCCATAGACTTGCGAATGGATCACCCAATGCTCTAAGCTGGCACCACAACTCTATGGTGTTGCTAGGGCAACGGCTGGCCAGGAGTGGAGCTGCACTGTGGGTCCACCAAGCAGGCAGACAGCAGCTCCACTCTCAGCTGTTTCTCCAGGTTTGGCTGGCTGATGTTCCAGAGTGCCACAAATAGGGTTGTCCTGGAGCAGGATTAGCCTGGTCCACTTCCACATCTGAAGAGCCACCTTCAAATAAACCGTCCAGCCTGGAGGTGAAGTGGGCTGGTACTGACACCCCCAGAGCTGCAGTCTATCTGTTTACATTCATTTTGTTTACATCCTGGCACACCACTGATTACGAATGAGCCAAATGCTCGTACGGGGGCATCTGATGGCTGGCCATGAAAATCAAATTGCCCTCTGACAATACAGGCTTTGGGTACCTTCACTTTTGTAATGATGAAAAAAGGGGAATGGATTTCCCTGCACAACTAGATGTCACCTTTGAGGCCTCCACTTCAACACTCCACACCACCTCTAATCAGCAAAGCACTAAAGTCCCAGGGAAATAAACATGTGCTGAGGTACTTTGTCAATATGACCCTCCACCGAAGGGCTGATCCAAAGCCCATTGAAGGCAACAAAATGATCCCCTTCATTTTCAATAGTCACACAATGCCAAAAAATAATAACCACTCCCAGGACTTAATCTAGTGTCATTCATGCCTTAACACTGGTAGTTGGGACTGTCCCTCAAAATAGCCCAATCAGAAATATCATGTGACATCAAATGGACACAGCTGGGAAAACATTTTTTCATGGGGGTGCTTTGCTATTCAACTGCTGCGTAAGGGAGCTTTGCCTTCCAGATGCCACTGGGCAAGTGCCCATAAGACATCACCACCCAAACTGTCTCATAATTGAGAATCTGGCTGTTATTTTCATGTCACAGTGAGAGCTGGGGGGTTTGGGGGGCAGGGTGTGAAATCTAGCTCTATCTGTGTATGCAGATCTGGTCCCAAACTCTTTTGTCACTTTGACCCAGCTAAATCCAAGAAGAAAACAAAAAGTGTTTTGAACTGGAATAATTCTTGAAAGCTCCCCAAAGAAAGGTTGTTTTTACATGGACGCCACCCACCCATCTCCACTCGTCGGATGGGTGGGACAGTGCCCGTGTGAACGGCACTGGGTGGGTGTTCGCACATCTGGGAAGGAGCCAGCATGCTCCATGGGTGGAGGTGGTTGAAGGCGGGTGGAGATGAGTGCTCAACACCCAGTCATCCATGTGAACAGGAAAGCACACCCACCCATGAAAAGGATCTGCTGAAACCAGTGAGACATGGCTAGAGAGGCTTCGTAGGAGCCCGCAAGCAGACACACCCACCAGGAGAGACGCCAGATGCCCTGCCGGGAACCCTTAAAGGAGAAGTGAGCAAGGACATGGGTGCGCCGGTTCCCAACTTGTCAGGCAGAAAAGCCCAAGACAAAACGAAAGGAGCCAGCACCACAACATGCGCGGGAAGGGGCAGGGTAAGCCGCGGGACCCTGGACTGCCTAGGGGAGGGGGGCCTGGGCCAGTGAGGTAAGATGGGGGAACCCACCCACACAGGGGACAGCACAGACAAGCCCCGAGCACATGACGGGGTACCGCACCAGACTGCTGACAGCTCCACTGCCCCCCCCATTACAGGAGAGCACCCACACCCTGGAGCACACCACCACTGGAGGGCCACCGTGGCAGTCAGGTAAAACAATGGGAACCCCTGGGGGGGAGGGAGAGGTCAAGGAACACCCCACAGCAACAACAGGGTACAGCAGGACAACAGCTCACTCTGAGGTATTCCCCCAACAGGAGAGCACCTGCTCCACTGCCACCACAGCCACTGGACAGGCCCCAGGCAGCAAGGCTGGATGCCCCCCCCCCAAAAGGCAGAACCCAAAAGGGGAACTCCTGGACCAGGGCCGAGATCCTGGACTTCATACATCTGTGGGGGGCTGAAAAGGTCCAGTACAACCTGGTGCACAACTTCAAGACTAAACAGGTCTATGAAGCCATTGCCCAGGAGTTGCAGCGCATAGGGCACAATAGGGACATGGCCCTATGCATGCAGCAGGCAAAGGACTTGAAGTCTGGATATAAACATATCAAGGACAATAATCTCAAGTCTGGCCGTGCCATGCACACATGTGAGTTCGCTGAGCTGCTGGATCACTTCCTCTGTGTCGATGGGGACATAGTGGCCTCCCGCATCCACGGCTTGGCCTTTGTCAGGTGAAGAAAGAAGGCAAAAAGAATACACACCCCTGCCCGAAACCCTGGAGCGGGGGGAGCCCACTGCCCCTCGTGAGGCCAGCCAGGAAATGAGAGGGCACAGCTCCATTCTAAAGGTGGAGGAGGCATCCCTGGAAACGGAAACGGGTAACATCACAGCCTGCCTGCGCCCCCATAACCCACAGGGTCAAAACCCACAGGGACAGGGGGTGCACGGGGAGGAGCCGGACACCAGGGACATCCCCCAGGAGGAGGGAGACTACGACCCAGGTAAGAGAACAACCCCATGAATGGGGGGTGGGGGCACAGCCCAGGCCAGGCAGGGCCCCAGCATGGAAGCACAGCCAAACCGACTGATTGCTATTGCCCCCACAGCTCAAGGGGACCCAGAGGTGCAGAAGGAGGAAGTGGTGGCCCAGGAGGAGGATGTGGAGGAACTAGAGGCCATCCCAGAGCCCAGCAACCAGGATACCAATGGTAGGTTCACGCAGACAAGAGCACGGTGGCGGGAGATGGTGGGGTGACACGAAGAGGATGGGCACAGCAGCACAGGCTGTCCCATACCCCTCCCCCAAGGCAACAAAGGGACAGTAAAGGGGACAGCAAGGAGGGGAGCTTGGAAACACCCCGAGACCATGGGTGGAGAGAACACAGTGGCTGGGGGGGAACCCGGCCGCAGAGGAGGGACCAGGAGGTGAGACCATGTAGTGGACAGGAAGCATCCACTTGCAGAGGTGACGGGAGCAAGAATGGGTCCCCTTGCAGCCCTCCAAATGCTGATGTGGACAGGGGAGCACAAAGGGAGACTGCCAAACCTGCCCAGGCTCATGAAGGAGCAACCGGGTGGGAGGGGGTGAGAGAGACCCCAGCACAGTGGTAGGAGCCAAAACAGCTACACAGTGGCTGATCCCCAGCCCCAAGTTAAATGTAAGTTCCCTTGCCATTCACAAGTGAGTGGCCAGGTCCATCCCGGCATGCTGCCAGGCAGTGCTAAGAGGAACCGGGAGATGCAGGCTCACAATCGGAGGAGGGAGGGAGTATCTGGGGAGGGAACTGCTGGTGGAAACCAGGTGGCTGGCAGAGGATCAGAGGGAGCAGCAGTCCCTCAATAGGGAGGTTCAGCTCGGGGAGGGGAGAAGGGACTGGGAAAAGATGGATCAGATGCTCACCCGGTCCCGCACAGAGCACCTGTGGGACAGGTGCCAAGCTGCTTCCCTCCTCCATGAGCATTGGCTCAGCAGGGAGGAGAGGCTGAGGGCCCGTGTCTTGCTGGAGGGAAGCACGGCAAGGACCCAGCAACTAATACAGGAGCTGATAGGGATGATAGAGAGCTAACAGCAAACCACATCACTGGTTGATGTCAGGGATCCAGTGACAAACAGCAGCTGAGCAGGCAGGCCTGGCAGGTCATATGCGTGCCCTGTCAGACCGTTGGATCCCGGAGGGCCCGGTCCAGTTGAAAGGATAAGGGGCCAAGATAACCAGGTCATGATTCCAATGCATCACCCGCTGTGCGAGGGGTGAAGGACACCCGCAGATGTTGGCTGGCAGAGGCACAGGCCACAGATACCAACAGGCTATAGGGACCCGGCCTGAAACCATGACAGAGGGGCACCCTGCAAATACAGTCCGGGATGGGTGGGAGCACACCACAGAGGGCCACCACCTGCTGCCAGGAAGCAGCAGAGCACACAGATAAAGGTAGGAAGGCCCGCAGAACCCGGTAGCAGGCTTCATGAGGAAGGGCAGCATTATATTTTAGGTGGCTGGTGACATGATTAGATGGAAGGAAGGGATGGGATGGCACCCTGTAGAGTCACAGGACCTGCCATGGAGGGAATAGAGCGGTGCAAGGTTACTGGGATGTCAACTGTCGGCGTCAGATGTCATGCCTGCAACATTCCAGCACCCCCAACAGGTGATGGGAAAAGTGATGGAGTAACAGCAGACCCGGGAAGCAGACATCACTGAAACCTAACACCACTCAAACCCCTCTAGGACAGGATCCAGAGCTCAACTGGGTTCCATACCACTCCCGCAATGTGCAGGTATAAGGGAGCATGGTCACACCACAGGAAAGGGCATTCTCAGTGGCCACACCACAGCTGTGGAACTCCCTGCTGGTGGGGGCCCGGCTGGCCCCTGACCTCCCCTCATTTTGATGAAGTTGTAAGACCTGGCTGTTCCACAGGCATTTGGCGAGGGAGATGGGGGGGGGGGGTATTTGGTACCTCCTTTTAAAGTTGTTTAAAGTTGTTTTAAGTGTTTTTATATTTTATATGAAGTGAGCCACCCCGAACTGCCTGAGGCAGGAGAATACAATTTAAACATAAATAAATAAAAATAAAAAATAAATAAGTCTTGAGGTGATGAAGGCATGGATGATGGTGGCAAGATCGCAATCTGAGATATACACTTCACTCTCCAGAACTTTGGTCCTTATCTTTCATGTTCAGAACATTTTCATCCCAAGAAGAAATTAAAAGGTTCTGAATAATTCATTTTGAAAATGAACATGAAGTTTGCATGAATTTTCCAAATCAGGGGTATTTTTAAATATTAATCCACCTTCTACTTCCATCTGTGTAGTTTAATTAAAAATCTCCCACTGGCAAAAAAAGCACCAATTTGAAAACAAAAAGTACTTTAAAAATAATAATAATCTCATGTTGCTGCATACACTTTTGCTCAGTATGTTAGGGATTTGTAATTGTGTACTTCTTAGATTGGAGAATTATAGCTGTTTTCTCTTAGAAGAGTAACAGAAGAGCTTTATGTTGCTTTAGATTGTCAAATTATACTTGTTAGGGTGTTAAAATAGCCCATTATGTAACTACAATTTCCATTCGATAAAGGCTTAGAAACACAGCTCAGTGCAAACTCTTTATTCTACACAAACACATTAATTTACAGTGAAATTAGTACAAGAAAGGTATTTCTTATCCGCCTTTTTAAACAAAGTCTAAGGTTCTGACTTTTTACATGCCCAAAGAAGAGCCCTGAGCTGCCCGAAACCTTGTATATTCACAAGAGAATAGGGATGGGCAAACAGATCACGATTCGGGTTCGGCCATTCGGTTCGGCCACGTTCGGTTCGTGTGTTCGGGTGTCGGCCGTTCGGGTGGCTCACCGAGATCGCGTTCGGCGTAAAAATATCGCGAGCGCGCAGGAAGCCGGAAATCGCGCCGGAAACCAGAAATTCGTGTGCGTGTGGAGCTGCGAGGCGAGTGGATGTGTGTTTGATTTGGTGGCTGCTTGGTTCGTGTGTTTTGGGTGTGATTGTGTTGGGTTTGGCTGGGCTGTGTGTTTGGGTGGTTGCTGTGTGTTGTGGGTGACTGTGTGGGTTTTTTGAAAAATAATAATAATGAAGAAGGCTGTTCACATCCTCCGACTGGGGGCACATTTGCCAGTGGAGGAGGAGGAACAGGTGGAGGCCGCTGCCCCTGCTACACCTCCCGTGGCACCAGTGGCACTGGCTTCCTCTTCGGACAAGGAGGAAGCTGTGGGCTCTACTGCCATACCTGCCAGGTTTGTAAACCTTTTTTTACTTTTAAGACATGAAAGGCTGTATCAGTTAGAGCTAGCTCAGCTCACTGATGTGCGGGTGGGTGGTGGGCATCAGTCAGACACAAACAGTGGCCAACAGTGGGTGGCAGCGGATGTCTGCCACAGAGAGAGAGGGTACTGTAGTGTGGGGGACTCTTCCAGCAGTCAGGCATGAGCAATCCCCCACCCAAACATGTGCCAGGCTATCAAGGGTCTCCACTCTCCAGTTGCCATCCCATTCCCTACGCATCCCCAAATAAGGGCAGTCTCATTCCTCCAGCCAGGGTCACATCTCGCGTCGCCATCCCTAGCATCCCAAGGAGGGCAGCAGGATTTGCACGTGCCAGCCAGGGGCTTTCTAGTTGCAATATCTAGCATCCCTTAGCACCCCTGGGAGGGCAAGATTTGCATGTGCTTTTCTTTATGTTTTTTTTTAGTTGCCATCCCTACTAGCACCCCAAGGAGGGAGGATTAAAGGCATCATCATAAATGCATGATATTTACTTGGTGTTCCTATGTATTCCCTTTTCAGAGAGGAATCGGATTCTGGCCCCGGGCCCAGCCCAGCTTCCAGAACCAGGCCTAGGAAGACGATTCTTCACTGGACCACTAGGCTGAGCTCGCCAGCCTCACCCCCAGACATTTGGCGCCAGTCGTTGGATGTCTGGCGGTTTTACATCCAGGGCAACAGAACCGCCACATGCAAGGTATGTCACGGGGACTGGAACAACAGGGAATGAATTACCCTCTGACCTGTCAGGAACGGAAGTCCCCT
>QEPC01006530.1:1857448-1880691 GCA_003113815.1 Sphenodon punctatus | reverse complement strand
AAAAAACAGGGGAAGGGAAGGGAATCACTGGGGATGGAATATATAGGGAAAGGATTCAATGGAGGGGGGAGGGAGGAAGGAAGATTGAACACAGGGAGGGATAAAAACAAAAAATAACAACTAAATCTATCTAAGCTGAGGTAAATAAATGAGAATATGGAGGTAGATGAGTTGGATGGGTGAAATAGGAGGAGGATGGCAATGGATTGGGGAGCTGGAAAATGCTGGGTGAAGGAGCCTTCTGAAATGCCTGCTGTTGAGGAACAGTGACTAGCTCAGAAGGTATTGGGAAGGGGGGAGGCAGACAGTTTTGTTTCTTGCTGCGCCCGCCTCACCGCAAGTCCCATTGGCTCCATGCAGCCTAGCCCGTGACCAATCGCAGACTGCCAAGCCAGCGGTCTGAGGCAAAAAGAGATGGTGATTCGGCAGGCTGGCTGCTACTCCAAGCCACTTTCCACCCTCCACCCCTGGTGCCTGGAAGTCTGCTCCTAGCTGAGTCAGATAACTTCCCTCTCCCTGCTACATTTGGCCTTCCAGTGACCTGACAGTGACAGAGTGACAGTAGAGTAGACCAAGACACGTTTTAGCAAACCGAACACAACCGAACACGATCCGAACTGACTGAACTGTTTGGCCATTTAGACGTTCAGTGTTTGGTTCTGTTCGGTATGTTCGTGTTCGAGTTCGGTCATCCGAACAGGCCTAGTTCGTGCCGAACACCGAACCTCCGAACCGCGTTCGCCCATCCCTACAAGAGAAGTTGGACTAATAGAAGTTGGACTACTTTGTCTCCATCTCTTACATTTGGGGCCAACATGGCAAGAGGCAACCACACTCTACCTGAAGATCTTTCTTTAGAAGCTTCGACAGCGTGCTCCCTTATAAGCAGGTTTGGTATCCGAAGTGGGGGGGGCAGGGAGAGGAAGGGGCCAGCAGCATATGTCTAACACTGTCTAGGAGCCCCATTCTTTCTATTATCTAGATTTTTGATCGCTGCATGGAGACCTACTTCATAGCATTGTCTTGGGTCCCATTCATCCCAGCAGAACTTCAGTCAGCACTAAAGGCTAGCCTAGTAGCCCCTGTGTACATCAGATTTTGTACCCATACAGGGCATACCAAAAAAAGACAGAGACCTTCCCTGCATCTAGTACTACCAAGGACAACAAAAGTTTTTATTTTCCTCTGACAGATTTTATATCTGCCTCTGCCAAGAGCTAAAATTACAATAACTTAGCATAAGCAAAGAGCACTCTGGGAAACGATGAAATTAGTCTGAGTATATGATTTTATATATGAGCGTATGATTTTATATTTCTGCAGTGGTTTGGGAGATTTCAACAGACCTCAATACAGACGGGTCTTGCGTGGCTCACAAACTGAAAAATTTGCACGAAGTATTCTCCAATATTAGTTTGAGATTTTTCTAGACTAGAGTAATTTTCCCAACTTTTCTGCCCACTGCAAATCCTTGCAACCCCAAAATTTAAATGTTTGCATATTTAATTATGGAGACTTAGTCTTGCCATTCATCAATGTGGGAACCCCTCTTTTGGTCCTGACCCCTATTTCTGGACCCCTACTTTAGACACCAAGAATGTGAGAAGAAATAGAAGATTCCACACTGTCTAGTAGAAACCTCACTGTAGGAAATCTAATTAGTCTGTGGGGCAGAGAGAGTGTTTGTGTTTATCCTAAGGTAAATGTGCTGAAATGGATTGGAGAATGTGGCTAGCACCCTCTCCACCAGCACCAAATTGTCATCAAGGTCTACAAAAAAAGAAGAAAGAACTGAAAATGAACCAATTGCCACACAGATCTCCTAAATTAGAACAAAAGAGTGACAATGGTTGTTTCTACATAAGCACAATTATCCCAGGATTAGCTGTAATTCTGGGAAGACATTCTGGGGATTGTCATCCAGGGATAAGTGTCTACATGATCATCCATTTTCAGGGATAAAGCACTATCCCAGGATGGCAGTGTAAATGCTTATCCTGGTATAAGAGTCACCCCGAGCATATGGCGCAGAGCTGGCTCGGAAGGATTCCCCAAGAGGCTGAGACTTCTGACCATTTGTTTAAGTGGAACCTAAACTGTGGTAAACAGTTTCCATGGCTATTGCTTTTGGCAGCCTCCTAAACGCAACTTGTTACTGATTCAGTTCCCCTTAAATGCAAACCGCAGCGCCCTCTCTGCAGCCCACATGCCCCCCTTCTCCCCTCAGAGACCAGGTGTTTCTAATTGCCAGCTTCCAACTTTGCTGTTCCCTGCTCTCGGACTCCACTGAGAAGAGTCAGAGCCTGCAGGGAGTGCTGGGAACATCACACGTATAATACGACCTGTCTGATATCCTAAGACTGCAGAATATCACAGAGATATTGGGTAGAGGGGAGGAAAACTCTACCTACAATTCTCTATGGCGGGGGGAGGGGGCTTCATCCCGAGATTAGCATCTACATGAGCACTCAGTATTATTTTATCCCAGAATAAATAAAAACTGGGAAATCAGGTTTTATAATTCTAGGATAAAACAAGGAAGCAGGAATTATTTATACCGGGATATCTGTCCACATGAACAATTAGATCCCAGGATAAGAGGAGTTTATCCTGGGATAATTCTTGTGTAGAAGCAGCCAATGTGTTAGACCGATTGATGAAGAGGGGATTCTCTGAATAATAATAATAATAATAATAATAATAATAAATATTTTATCACACACCATAAATGTGCCTGGTGCTAACCCAGTTGTGACTAGAGACAGGTTCCTGCCCCAAGTGGTTTACATTCAAGGATGAACAAGGTAGGGAAGGCAAGGGAGAGGGGAACAGAAAGACTATGGAAATTATTACAAAGTTTTCTTCTATCATTCCAATGCTATTGTGGCAAAGGAACATTTTCTCTCCCAGTTTTGACCTGGTGACATGATATTATCTGCCATATAAGGTTTGCCACCTGTGCTTTGGCTGGGCAAACTCTAGAAGGGACAAAGCCATTTTAAGAGTTTTAAAGGCTGGGACAAATTTGATTTTTGCCCACACTTTCCACTCCTCCCCCCCCTCCCCGAATCACCAGTGAAAAATAAAAACCCCAAATCCCAGGCATAGAGGGGCAACCGGACATCTGCAATAATGGGTAATCCGGCAAATCTGGTGTGTCCAAAACGATCGGTGCCTGAACCCGACCCAACGGACTTCCTGGACTGAATCACCCAGCAGCTGCTCAGCTGAACCAAGCTCTTCCCACTCAGCTTTTCTGAGCAAGGGCACAGGGAGCAAGGAGGTGTCTCCCGGCATGCCAAGCCCCGAGTCCGCATAGTGGGGGTGCGCATGAGTCTTGCGCACACAGGGACTTCAGTCTGGCTGAAAGCATTGTGCACGCAACCTGCACGCACGCACACACCCAACTATGGGGATTGGGGTGTACCACCTGGCCAAAAGCCAGGGCTTGCCATGCCAGAAGAGGCCTCCTCGCTCCCCCACCCCCTCAGAAAAGTCAAGCAGGGACTCATCTGAGCAGCGGCCAGGAGGCACAGTAGCGGCTGGGTGAGCCAGCCAGTCAGCTCGAGGAATACGTGACGGTTTTTTTCCAGGCATCCAGGCACCAGATGGGAGTCTGGTAACCCATTAGGTGTCCACTGCCGTGCCCAGAAAATGCAGTATTACCCATGAGTACTACATGGAGTACTCGCTGCACCCTTACTCAGGTGGAGACCCCTGCCCTCCACCCCCGAGGAAAAGTCTCTCCCCTCCTTGCTGCTCTCCTTCTGTTTCTTGCTCTCTAGGCAATTCTCCCAGTTGAACGTAGCTCCCTTCTTCTCCAGCAGCTTGATCCCCCCAGAGAGGAATAACTGGGCATGAGTCATGGTGAGTGAATCCCTTAGCTGAACCCTTCAAGATTGGGAGGGAAGATTTGAGGTTCCTGGTCACCTACAGCCTATGGCTGAGACTCAGTAGAGCCAGCAGAAGCAGGTAGGTTACTGGGAGACTGGATTCCTCTTCTTCCTCTCAATATTGAAAGAGGCATCCAAGGTCACTACATCATGACCCCTAGATATGAGAAGCCTGCTGCCCAAAAAAGTTTGGGTGGTGTGCAATTATGCCTTGGAGGACACCTGCAGATCAACTCATTATCTATGCTTCTGTTGAGCAAACTCCAGAAAGGGGAAAGTCTTACAAAGAAATAGTTGGGATGATAAAACTCCTAATGCTGAGGTGGGTTATAACCTCAGAAAACAAAGAATCAAGATGGAAAATGCAGAGCAGAGCCCAAGTGGATGCCAACCTCTACTAGAATAACATCAGCATGTGGACATTGGGAGAAACCTCTTTTTCCCAGGGTTATTCATTGCTAGGCCTATATTGGAAAGAAGGAGGACAAAGAAGAGCGCTCTTCTCCCTTTTCTAGTGTGGCTTTGCCAAGTGGGGCATTGTGACCTCATGATGCTTAGAAGAAGATGTGGCCACACTGGAAGGGGGTAAGAGAGTTCTTTGCCCCGTCATCTTTTGGCATGGCTCCACCCCCTTGAGTCAACACTTCTAGTCCATGGTTATGGTTGACACCTCCTCAGGCCATGGCCATCTCCAACGGGTGACTGGTGATCTGCAAGCCATTTTGACAGCTGACAGTGGTCTGTTGTAGAGGCCTAGGGCCTGACCGGATCCAACTGATCCCATCAGGCCAGGGTCAAGTCAGAAGCACGCTGGGGTGCTCCATAGGGAGTATGGACATTTCAGGTAAGAGAGTGCCTTTGCCCCACTCCAGGAGGGGGATGAATCCAATCCTCTTTACAGGGCAGGACTATCCCTACCACATCAGGCCAGGACATGGGTTGGGCGGGCCCAGTGCGTCAGGCTTGGACCCAGATTTCTAGCCCAAGTAGATATCTAGTGTGGTGCGCTAAATGCCTTCTCTTTCCCCTCTGGACTAGAGCAAAAAAAAAATATAAATAATAATTCCAAGCTTCTAAGCTATTAGCAGAAAATCAGAGAGAAACATCCCATTCTAGCACCAGATGGAAGAGAAGGTAATATTGCGGAAGACTGCAGGGTTGCTCCTCCAGCCATATGTTCTAATTATTCTTTATGCTACACAAAGGAAAACCTGGCTCCCTGAAATATGCCTTCCTGGCTATTCCAGCTCGCAAATGCAGGTCATAAAATGCTGACAGCAGTATTAACTATTTACAATATAATCCTAACCAGTACTGGTGTCCAAGTGTCCCAGGGTGCTTCTGCTGGCACTAGGAAAGTTTGTAGAAACTTGGTGATTAAAGGAGGCAAATTATCACATCTGACAGCGATCAATCTCCACGCAGCTTATGTTTCTCATGCAGTATGCACTGCTCAGACCGGAGGACCAGAAAATCTCCCAATTCTTCCATTCCACCAAAACTGGAGGCGGGAGGGGCTAAAACTGAGGGCTACAAACAGGGATCAGAGGAGGGAGTTGTGGCCACCCTGCCTTTGTCTCCATTTTCAAACCATTTCCCCCCAATCTCCCTTAGTTATTTATTTATTATTATTATTATTATTATTATTATTATTATTATTATTATTATTATTATTATTAGCATTAGCATTAGCATTAGCATTAGCATTAATATAGCACCAGCGATGTACCTGGCGCTTACAAAGAATAAGATAGACACGGTCCCTGCTCGAGAGCTTACAATCTAAAGACAGGGGGGGTGGGGCGGAGACAGGGAAGGGGGAACAGAGGGAGAGACATAGGATGCGACATTGAAGGGGAAAGAGTTATTGAAGTAAGCTCATAAAGTGGGAACTGATCCTATCGTAATGAAGTGATGCCTGCCTGGATATGAAAGCAGTCTAAACAACAGTTCAAAAAGCCACAAACTACCCAGTTCTTCTCAGTCAAGCCAGATACACTTTGATTCCAATTCTGTGGCCATGGAATCTGGCACTTTCCCAAAATGTCACAAAACGGGTTCTCAATTTTTTCATAGAATCATAGAGTTGGAAGGCACCTCAGTGGTCATCTAGTCCAACTCCCTGCTCAATGCAGGAACTCCAAAGCTACAGCATCCCTGACAGATGACTGTCCAGCCTCTGTTTGAAAACCTCCAGCGAAGGAGAGCCCACCACCGCCCTAGATGGCCTGTTCCACTATCGAACGGCAGCCTCTTACCATTAGGAAGTTCTTCCTAATGTTTAGCTGAAACCTGCTTCCTTGTCATTTGAGCCCATTGGCTCTACTCCTGCCCTCAGGAGCAACAGAGAACAAGTCTGCTCCATCATCTATGTGACAGCCCTTCCGATATTTGAAGACAGCTATCATGTCTCCCTTAGTCTTCTCCTCCAGGTTAAACATACCCAACTCCTTCATCCTTTCCTCGTAGGACTTGGTTTCCAGACCCCTGACCATATGAGCCCATCAGCCCAACTCTCAGTGCTGTCCCTGGCACATAGTGCTAATTGGGAGGGGTAACAGTAGCCCAAACTGAGGATTGGATCTCTTGAAACCCCACACCCTGACCTCTGAAGCCCTGTCCTCTTCAACACCCAACACCTCACTCTTTACCTCTACCTCTTTACAGCCCTTTCTCCTGAACTGTGAAGCCCTGCACTCTTTGACCTCCAAAGTCAAAACCCAGAAGCTCTGCCTCTTTAAAAGCCCTATCCTCTGACCTGAAAAGCCCTTATACCCTAAAGCCCCAATTCCTACCTCCTAAGCTCTTCCCCTTTAAAGCCCCACACCTGGCCCCTAACACACTGCGACTTTACACTTGCAAAACTCCAACCGCAAAGCCCTACCCCCAGCCTGCCTTCTATAATGTTTAAAAAGCAGACTCCACTCCTGACACACATACATACACTGCATTGTTGCCATGCCACTCCCCCAACTATGAAATACTCATGTGACCAAAGAGGTTGGGGGCATCCTGAAAGACCAGAAAATGCCAAACATGCTTTTAAATGCAATTTTTCCCCTCCCTGGAGAAAAGTCTCTCCTCTTTTTTAGTGCATACGCATCCCCAGCCCCGTGATGGGAAATTAGGTATTTCTGTACTGCTGCCCATAACAATTTAGTTCTTTCTCTCTCGGACATCATCTCAATGCCACATCCTGAGTTTGGAGAAATTTGTATTTACAGTTGCTTGCCAGAAACAATTCTTTCAATATTTACAATCAAGCAATATTAAGTAAACGATCTAATCAACTCCTGATAAATATTCATAAAATAAAAACATACCACTTTTAGGAGTTGCACCTGGGTGAAAATGGCCTATAGTGGTGCCAGTGGCAGAGGTGAGCAGGAACACATCAGAGACGCCTTCATTTTGCACCTTAATAGCCTTCTCCTCACTGCCTCCATTCCATTCTTCTCACAAAAGTACTAAAATTAAGGGGGGAGAGGCCCTTAATGAAAATATCAATGATGCCCCAGAAGCCACACTCCTGATTCTGCAGTGCCCCATACTCTAAAGGAGGCAAATGGAACTGCTGCATCTGGGGGTACATCCCAAGGGATTCCTGGACATTAAATGGTCCAGGTTAGGGGTCATTCTGGACACTGGACAAATAGCATCATCCCTTGACTGCTCAGGACAGGAAAGCCCTAGAAGTCTGGCAATCATAGCACTACAGCACCACCAATGCACCTTAACTATTTTATTTACTACTTATTTAAACTTCTATCCTGCCCTTCCCCTAAGACTCAGGATGGATTACAATGTAAAAAACATATAAAATACATACAAATATATATATATCCCATAGAAACCCCATCCTTCCCAACCCCATAGAAATCCACACACACCCCATCCAACCTCTATCCCCACCTGCTTAGCCAAAAAGAAAAGTCTTACATTGCCTCCAGAAGATGCTCAGTGGAGAAGTAATATGGCCCAGAATTTGTCTGGCAAGTCTCTATTCCACCTATACCACATGTCTCTGCTTCTTGACTGGCTGACTGTCAAGATATATGTCTGCCCAGCAGCAACAGGAAGTTGGATGGGACAACACTGCAGCTTCTTGTTCCTGACCTCGTCTGAGCCTCCCTCTCGGTTCCTGTGTGCCCATGCCTGACCTGTCTTCCTGAACCTAACCCAATTCAGCTTCTGTCTCTGCTCGGGCCTGATCCTCAATTGCACCCACATGAACCCTGACACGCACCTGAAGGTGCACCCTGCAAGCACTTATAAGAGGCTCAGGCACTCACTCTGCAGGATTTCAGATGCCACGCTTGGCGCTTGCATTAGAAGTTCTTTACTTCCTGTTTGTGTTCTATCACAAAGTCCCTTTCTTTCTTTTTTCGTCACTAGGTAGCTCTAGCGATGTAGAAATAATAAATGAAAGATTTACTGAAAGGAAATGAGAAATCCTAAAAGAAGGGAGATGCATCAGCATGCATTGCCAGCACACCGATCAATGTGACAAACAAAAAGTTGGGTGAGACAAATAGCTATTGCCAAAAGACTAATATTTTTCTTTTTTGCGTGTGCCCCATTTGCATTTTCATCAGAAGAAATGTTCAACAGGAAACCATCTTCAGCGTTGTCTGAGCCAGGGGAAGGACTAGACAGAGAAGCTGATGTTTGATTAGAAACACAAAAGAAAGATTGCATCTCAAAGCTGGGTGTGATGACAGCTGCATTTTCCTTGTGTTCTTCTCTCCTATTGTATCACTCCCTATTTCTGATTGTGCCTCTCCCTGTGTCTTTGTGTGCAGGAGTCTCAGGACTTCTGTTATTGTTATTTATCATTTTTATAGTGATTTCAGTGTTCAGAGTGCTTTACAACTCATTTCTAGAGTACGCTCAAATCAACCTTGTGAAGTAGGTCACAAACAATGCCCCCCTTCCTTCGTGGTCCTCCCCCCCCCCCCCCCCCCCCCCCGTTTGTGTCTCCCCTTCAACAGGTATTTAAGGCAGGGTTGCAGATGCTGTAGGAGCCCGGGTTGAGAAGAAGGGAGGAGGAAAAAACACTGGGATACCCTCAGCTGGTGAGGCTGCTGGTGAGTCATGCCTACTACTGTTTGCGTTTCCCCTCTGGGAGGTATTTGAAGGTTACAGATGCTTCAGGTGGGACCTGCAGTTGGCTGCTGGAAACGTTACACTTTGCGGTGTAGTGAACTGTAGCCTGAGTGGCTTTGAACTCTAGCAACAATCAACAAGAGGAGGGCTGGGGAAGGTTTTTGAAAAAAGAAGAGTTCAGTTAAAGAACAGTTAGGTTAGGGTAAGAGGAGGACCCCGGCCTTTAAGCTGGAAAAAGTGGCCTGCCTGCCTGTAAAGACTGTTCCTCATATGGTGAGCCATCAGAGATTAAAAGAGCAGAGGACCATTGGAATAGCAGGGTGCAGCCTGATGGACCTGCTGCCCCTTTAAGAGGTTTGAGAATGCCAGCCTAAGGGCATGGGCATGGTGGAGCCAGCCCTGAAAGCGGGTGTCAGCCTGAGGACTGAGGACAGGCATGGCAGAATCAGTCCTGTAGGACAGAACAAGCCTGAAGTGAAACTAAGCCGAATACCAGAGTGGGCTGTTGGAAGTGACTGACCCTTTAAGATCTTGGAAGCTCAGGGAATAGCCATACCCACTCTGAGACATAAGAGAAGCCAGAAGCAGAGGAGAGTCAGTCTGTGCTGGGCTGCGACTAGAAAGCTCTGCTGAAGAGTCGTCAGGAACCAAGACTGTGCTACCAGAGAAGTCTGGATACCTACGCTGGCTGGGTCAGGCCCCCTTACGCTCTCCAGGGTGCTGACTCTGGTTACACTTAAGGTCTTGGAAGTAGTCTGGATGCTTAATGTTCTGCAAGGTCCTGAAGAGGGCTTACCGAGGAGCTGTGGGCAGTGAGTACCAGCCAGATGACTGCGTCCTAATTGGGGTGATAGGGGCCAGATTGGCCCCAGCATTAGATAGGAAGCCTGGGGACTGGAAAACTGTTATGTTGGAGATTTGCTATGTACAATGAGTAGAGACTGGACTGTATATATCTGTGATGCAGAGAATATTAAAGTGACTGTGTTGCAGCTCGTGATTTGTACGCTGATTTCCACGCAATTAGTAAATCCAAAGGGGTCTGATCCTGAAGAGTCTTGCCCCTGAGGAACCGCACTCTGTTACAGTTGTTAAGTGCGAGAACCGGGGAACTACACCTGTGGCAAAAGGGAGAGAGATTCAGCAATTGAGATTGCAGGGAAGAACAGCAGGATTATTTCAAGGAGAGGACAGACTAAAACAGCAGTGATTCAGAGACAAAAATCCCCAACATGTACAGTCAGCAAGCTCAGGTTTGAGGCTGTACTGATAAAAGACAGCAAATTGCCTTATAGAATACTGTAGTTTCATTGGAGAAACCATAAGTTTATACTATTAAGAATAAGTCAACATAGTAATTGTTAATTAAAGTTAATTGGTTATTCACGTTCTTCTCTTAATCTCTTTTTGTAAATATTTGGCTAAGGGGGATTTTACTTCCCTATTTAGAGCATGTCTCTGCCTCTCCTTCAGCCTGTGTTGGTATTCCAGTGGTAGCAACTCCTGCTATATGTGAGACCACTCCATAGATCTTCCTTTCCTTTCTGTTACTCTGCATTTTGTTGTTGTTTTGGCTTAAAGGTTTGGTAGGAAGGAAATATGGAAGGTTGGGGAGTCAGGTGGGAATGAGAGTGCCACACCCTAGTGAGAGAAGGGGTACAGGCACTGAAGTGGAAGGGAGGAGGAGTTATGCCACAACTCTCCTGTTAGAGGGGGATACAAGCAGCGGAGGGGAGATTGTAAATTGTTTTTGCTTAAGTTGTAATTTTTAATTGTAATGCATTTTTAGGGTGGGTTGGTATGGGTGACCAAAACCAGACACAACACTCCACCTGAGACCTAACCAGTTCCAAGTACAGGAGTACAATTGCTTCTCATGTCCTGGATACCATGCATCTCCTGATGCACGCCAAAATAGTGTTTTCTTTCTTTTCAACATTATTACATTGCCAACTCATCTTCTTCAATTTGTGGTCCACTCTAACCCCCAGAGTCTGCCCAGTCAGTTGCCATCCATTCTGTATTTGTACATACCATACGGTTTTTCATAACTATATGTGCAGTCAGGGCATGAAATTTCAGATCAAATTCCACAAGTCAAAACAAAAACATTCGGTCACCAGATCATATCCTGATATTAAACTCTTCTTGCTCCACTACATTCCTGAACCAGTCACCACCAGGCTCAGTTTTCTGGGCACCAATAGCTCACAGGTACCTGCAAATTTTGTGCCCTGTGCACAATATTTCATATTTGACTTTGCTGAGTATAAAATGTATATATGCAACAAATTTAAGTCTCCTTTAAAATTCCAGCATAATAGAAAAAGGAGCATTGTTGGCCACAAATTCGTCACTGAATTACTGCTGATTCTTATTTAACTCGTATTCAGGATCTAATTTGTACATACCCTAAGACTCGTTTAGCTGGGTAAATTGACCTTAAAATTGGGGTCTGTACTGAGCCATTTGTTTTCATGAATATACACGCGAAATGGACAAATTCAGACTGGTCTTATTTGTTCTAATCCAGTACTTCTCTTTGCCAACGGCATAGCTACGTTGATCTTCAATGGCTGTATCTAGAAACTTTTTTATATCCTAAAATCATACACTAAAGTTTTTATAGGTTCTTCTGCATACACTTCACTTTAATGGTTTCTTTTCCAGGGAGATGGATCATATGGCAGCATTATCCAGCAGATAACAAGGTGTAGGGAAGTCCCAAGAGAAAGTTGAAACATCTTATTAATGTGTATATATATTTTAAAAAAAGAATATGGGAGAATGAAAAAGCTATTTACAACAGACTGTAAACATCTAACTTACCTTGTTAGAGCACCTTTCATAAAGGAGAGCCTCAAATCACTTGGCTGTGTATACTGAGAGATGCAGAGAGGGATTTAAAATGCAAAAATTCCATTTATGTATCAGAGCGAGCATAACAGAGTCAGGAAATTGAAAGGGAAAAGAGCCAGATTCTCAGCTGGTTTTAGTTAGCAATGCTGATTTCAATCTTACTATTGTTGTTATTATTAATTTAGTTTTATACCCTGCCCTATCCCCAAAAGTGGCTCAGGGAGGTTTACAATAATTAAAAAGCCCAGCATCAGTTCCAATACATATAAAACAAAATCCACCCATCCCCATGCCTAGCAAAGCCATACCACCCACTTTTCTTCCTCTGTCTCTCACCCAGAGAAGTCCCCCCTTTTCCCCACCCCCAGGCCAGAATAGTATATTTATTTATCTATTTATTCACTCAAATTCGTATCCCACCCTTCCATCGAAGGCTCAGGGTGGCTTACAAAAAGCATATATAAAAACATATTAAAATCATTAAACCCACCCACTAACCATCTTTTCAATCCCCCCACCTCATCCCACACCCCTGCTCAAACCCACCCCGCACTGAGGGGCTGTGGCATCTTTCCCCATTCCCAAAAACCATTCGCACCCACTAAATGCCTTTTCAAACAAAAACATCTCACACCAACTCTGGAAGACGCTTAAGCTTGGGCTCAAGTGGACTTCAGGAGAAGGGAGTTCCATAGCATCGGGGAAGCAATCGAGAATGCCTCCCTGCAACAAGGCTATGAACAAGGCTAACGGACAGTACCCATAGGGAGGGGCTCCGGTCAACTGCAGGGGCAGTAATGCAGCATGGAAGGACAGACGGTCTCTCAGATATGTGGGACCCAGACCATTTAGGGCTTTAAAGGTCAAATCCAGCACCTTGAATTGTGCCTGGAAAGCTATAGGGAGCCAGTTCTGAGTGACAAACTGACTGATACCTTCAGACTGAAGCAAACTGTGTAATATGCTCCCAGCACCCTGTCCCTAAAAAGTGGTGAGCTGCTGCATTCTGCACCAGGTGCAACTTCCAAAGATTCACCAAGGGCAGCCCCCTGTGGAGTGCATTACAATCATCTAGCCTCAAGGTGATGAAAGCATGGATAATGGTGACCAGATCTGAATAGGAAAGAAAAGGACGCAGTCTCCTCACCAGATATGGTTGGTGAAAAGTGCTCCTGGTCACCACCGCAACCTGACAATCCCAGCGCAGCAAGGGGTCCAAAAGCACTCCAAGGCTGCAAACCTGGTTGACGAGAGGGGGATGGGTTCCATCAATAACTGGAGTCCCAATCCCCTTCAGGTCACAAGGCCAGCCAACCATCATCGCCTCAGTATTGTCAGGATTTAACTTCAATTGGCTCATCCTCATCCAGTCTCTGACACAGTAGCCAGGCAATGGGTAAGCACCGAGACTGCAGGGCCTGGGTCAGATGAAAAAGGGTTAGAGCTCGGTGTCATCAGCATACTGATGATGACACTTCACCCAGTGGCCACGTATACACATTGAACAGGACGGGAGACAGACTAGAACTCTGCAGGACCCCACAGGGAAGTTCCTGAGAGGTTGATGAGCAATCTCCCATCACCACTCTCTGTGACCTTCCCGACAGGAAGGAGAGGAACCACTCAAGAACAGTCCCGCGCACTCCCATCAGGTCCCACAGTCGTGTCAGCAACATTTCATAGTCAATGATATCAAAGGTCGCCAAAAGGCAGGATCAACAGGGTAGAATTTCCCTTGTCAATCTCCAGGCACAGGCCATTGACCAAGGCCACAAGCGCAGTCTCTGTGTCATACCCATGACAAAAGTCTGACTGAAACGGGTCCAGGAATCTGACAGCATCGAAACGAGCCTCAAGTTGTTGGGCAACCACCTGTTCAATAACCTTCCCTAAAAAGGGAAGGTTAGAGTAAGAGCGATAGCTGGCCAGAGAGTTAGCATCCAAAGATGAATTCTTAAGCAGAGGCTGGACAATCATAGATTTAAGGGTGTTCAACATCCTACCCTCCCAAAGGAAGATGTTGACAACCCCAGCCAGTTATGGCCCCAATGTCTCCAGCTGGATTTCACCAGCCAGGACAGGCAAGGATCTAATTTACGACTGGTTGCCCTCATCACCCCAAGCGCTTCCCCTGCATCAGTGAGTGATACTGACTGAAACCGATCAAAATAAACAGGACAAGACTGGACTTCCATAGCCTCAAACTTTGATTCAGCAGATAAAATGGCACCACCCAAGTTGGTGAATACGAGCGATTTTGTCTGCAAAGTAATTAATAAAAAAGACACAGCAGGCATTAGATGACTCCATTTCTGGGCAGAAGCAGGCTGGATTAACCAGGCCCCTCACCACCTGGAACAGGTCTGCTCAATGAGAGTTTGCAGATGCTATGATACAAGAGAAGAAAGCTTTCTTTGCTGCCCTCACAGTCATGGTATAGCCCTTTTTAAACAATCTATGCCGCAATCTGAGCTCTAACTGCCACCGGAGTCAAGCACCACCTGAGCTCGAACCGCCTATCCTCCCACTTCAGTTGCCTCAAGTCCTCTGTATACCAGGGGTACCTGTGCTGCTGCAGTGCTGGAAGCAAACACCTGGGTGCAACCATGTCGATGGCCATGCTCAAGATGTCATTCCACAAGGTGACCACATCATTGTCAGAGTAGCCACTAAGGTCAGTAGGTAAATTCCCCAGAGAATTCTAGAAACTAATCAGATCCATTAGTCTCTGGGGGTGGACCAACCTAACCGGTCCACCACCCTGATAAGGGCATAGGAGGGCCAGGATCTGGACTTTTAGAAAGTACTAATTCATTTACACTAGCTAAGGATTTTGTGCAAAGATTCCACAGCAACTGTAACTTGGTTATTTGACATATCTAGCATTTTCCCCCCATTTTGTTTTTTGTTCAGTATATTTAACATCACTTTACTGTTACCAGCTTCTAAATGCACAGGAGTCACTTGAGTAAAGCTTAGTTGGTCTCCAGTTCCAGTGAAAGGAGGATCTAAACCATAACCTCCCTGTGGAGACACCATAGCTGTGGCAATTACAGCTGAAATAAATATTCAAAATTAATATCACAGCCATCAAATTCAGCACATTTGATGCCAATGCAGCCTAGTGGACAAGGTGTTGCACGTGGGCATGGGAGACCAGGATTCAAATACCATCTTAGCCATGAACTCACTGGGTGGCCTTGGGCATGTCATAACGCTGAAACGAGATTTTACCAAAATGGGAAATCTCATCGAAATTCCGGTTTCCAATACCATCTCAGTTGAATCGAGAACCTCTCAGTACTCGGTAATGTCATTTTGTTTCTCAATTTATGAACTTTCTGCTTACCAGGATCCCATTTACCTTGGGATCCTGGTAAGACTTACCTTGTAGCAGCTGGTTGGGACATCTCAAGGGTTGCTGCTGTTGCTATTGCTGCTGCTGATCCCGCTCCAGTTGCTGCTCTGGATCCCCACCGCTCACCTGTGAGGAAAGACAGTGCCGGGGGTTAGGGGAACCAGATAGCCAGCGCACCTGGACTGGGTGCCCTGGCCTGACCCCCTGACCTGGAAGCTGTACCGGGGGGGGGTACTAAAAGGAGCCACCAGCGGCTCTGCCACAGGTGCGGGCCGCGGGCCGAAGGGTGCGGCCCTTAGGGGCTCTTCGGGGACTGCAGGGGGATTGGGGGGGGGAATACTGGTTTGGTGAGTCGTATTTGGCTGGTTTTTAAAAGGTAAAGGGGGATTGGGATGTGAAGGGTGGATGGGGAGGTTATTTGTGGTATCTGATGGTGGGGGTGGGATGGGGAGGGGTAGGGAGGGTTTCCCCTAGCAACTACCCCTGGTGGCAGCAGGAGGTGGGGCTGAGGGGAGGGCCACCTGGTGGTAGCAGGTGGGGGGTTTTATCCGACACCCAGTGGCAGTGGGAGGTCAGATGGGGAAGGGGAGTTGCCTCTGATACCGGCCCCCGGTGGCAGCAGGTGGGTGAGTCAGAGAGGAGTTTTGGTGGGGTGAGGGAGGGGGGATATGTGAGAGGAGTGGAGGGTAAGGGAATGGAGAGGGTGGGGGAGTGGGATGGGATGGATTTGGGTGGACAAATTGGGGAGGGGGTGAGATTGGGTTGGACAAAATGGGTATGGTGAGGGGGAGAGAGGGGATAAATGGGGGGGAGGTTTTGGAAAGCCATGGGCGGGTGGCCAGTGAAAGGTGGCATGGACGGAGGGGGAGGAGCGGCCATTGGGGTGGTTATGGGGCGTGGACGGGATGGTCTAAGGGGGCAGGTGGATCGAACTCCTAGGGGACTGAGGTTCTTGTTGGAGGTTAAGAGAGTCACCCCCTTGCTGAGGGTGAGGGAAGAGCAGGATCTAAGGTCCACCTGTAAAGGGCTGATGCTGCTAAATACGAGGTCTGTGGCAAATAAGGCTCCAGTAATTCGGGATTTGGTCCTGGATGGGACTGCGGACCTCGCATGTATTATGGAGACCTGACAAGGAGGTGGGGCCAATTCTGGCTGACCTCGTTCCAGCTGGATATGCTGTGCAGCATGACCAGCCCCGCATGGGGGACCGGGGGGTGGTGTAGCCATTATTTGTAAAGATGAGTGGCCAGTTAGGAGATATCCAGTCCGGGAGATTCCAGGTATTGAGGCCCTCCATGTGGTGTTTTATTTGGCTGGGGGCAAACTTAGGATGCTGCTGGTGTACCAGGCCCCTTCCTGCCTGGTGGCATCCCTTGCCGCTCTAGCAGAACTGGCCTCGGAAGTGGCATTGAACTCCTCCAGGACCTTGGTGCTGGGGGGCTTCAACGCCCATGCTGATGCCGGCCTTGTAAGAGCAGAGCGTGAGTTCATGGCCACCATGGCAACCATGAACTTGTCCCAAGTTGTCAACTTCCTGACCCATGTGGAGGGACACACCCTCGACCTGGTCTTCTGTTCTGGCCTTGAGGAGGGGGATCCATTAGTGGGGGATGTGAGGGTCACACCCTTGTCATGGATGGATCATTATCTCCTACAGGCCAGTCTCTCAGCACACCACCTCCAGAAGGGGAAGGGACCAGTTACGTTGGTCCACCCTCGGAGGCTGATGGAACTGCAGCGGTTCCAGGAGGCCCTGAGGGAGTTAACCTTAGACCCTGACAGTCACTCTGTCGATGACCTTGTCCAAGATTGGAACATCTTGTTAGGGGAGGCCATTGACAGAGTGGCTCCGAGATGTCCCCTGTCTCCTTTTCATCACTGCAGGGCCCCTTGGTTTACTGAGGGGCTATGGTGTATGAAGCAGGTAGACAGGTGACTAGAGTGATGCTGGTGTTGGACTCACTCTGAATCCGACCAACTTCTCCATAGGGCCCATTTGTAGTCCTATGTTGAGGCTGTGAAGACAGCAAAGAAAGAGTTCTTTGCTGCCCTCATAGCATCTGCAAAGTTGCATCCAGCGGAGCTGTTCCGGGTGGTGCGGGGGCTGTTCAGTCCGGCTTCCCTCCACCTTGATGGGGACTTGTCCCAGGCCCGCTGTGAGGAGTTTGCCATCTACTTTGCAGACAAGATCGCTCGAATCCAGAGTAACTTTGACACCGGATTAGGGGCAGTAGGGAAGGAGTGCGAGGTTATGGAGGCTCCATCTGGTCCATCTTTCTGGGATGAGTTTCAGGAAGTGATGCCAGCTGATGCTGTGGATGTCCTGAGGTCTGTTAGAGCCACTAGTTGTGAACTAGATCCATGCCTGTCCTGGTTGGTGAAAGCCTCCAGGGAGAGACCCTGGGGACGGTACTGGCAAGGGTAATTGTCACGGGAAGGTGGGGGTAGGAAATCTCAGGAAGGTATCTAGGGAGGAAAAGGGGTATACTGGCCAAGCTTCTCTCCACACAATTACCAAGGGTTGGTAAGAAATCCCTCAGGGTCTTGTTTGGGCTTTCCTCCCAACTTAGAAGGCAACCCGACTCATCATGGGGAAGGAGATAGCCCAATTGCCAGAAAGGACAATGGAAGAAAAGAGAGAGCTGAGGCAACATAAATCCTTGAAGGACTCTTATTCGCAACAGGGACCAGGACACCGTGGGAGGGGGAAAGGGGTAAGGGGGGGAGGTGCAAGGGGATGTAACCAGGAGGTGGGGATGTGAGGGAGGAAGGACACGTAAGGGGACAAACAACGGGCTGGGACTTGCACTCTAGGACTGAGGTAGGGGGTACTCACGCTTACCGTGGGGAGTTCTGAGGGGTAAACCACTCTCTCGCACAGTCACACGCTCCAAAACACAAGACAAGGGATCAGGGCAAGGATAAGCTAGGAAGGTGCAGCCACGCGTTCTCCGCACTCTGTCACCAATTCACTTGAATCACTCAAGAACAAGAAGCAAGGGGCCAGTCACTCAATGCTGATTACCAGCAAGGAAGAAGAGTAATACTGCTGTCTTTATAGCCCTAGCGTCCCATGTGATCACGCGGGGGGAAGGGGAGGAGGCGAAGGGGAGGAGAAAGGGGCGGAGCCCTTCTCCCACCTGCCTCTCACTTGTTGCGTTGTCCCACTAGGCGTGCACTGTGCCTATGCAGGGTTTGTTTTCCTTTCACTCCGGGGCCGGGAGAAGCCGGCCCCGCCCCTCTGCTTCTATCCAGGGGCCCGGGTTTGCTGTGCCACGCGGCTCTTGTCCTTCTAGTGGCATGCAGTGCTCTGCGATGAGCTGTTACAGTACCTCCCCGTCCAGGGCCCCTTCCACCCCCCACTCGAGAAGGGAGTCCGGATTTAGATGGGTGGCTGCGATGAAATGCAAGAATAAGTCGTGGTGCATGTACATGTTGGGCTGGTTGCCAGGACCGTTCAGTTGGTCCACAGTCCTTCCAATCAATGAGGTAAAACAGCCGACCCCCTCGAAACTTGGAATCTAAGACAGCCCTTACCTCATATTCCGGTTGTCCTTGTAATGAAACAGGAACAGGGGTGGTAAGTTGTTGCATGACATACCTCAAAGGATGGGTTTTTTTCAAAAGAGAACGATGAAAAACAGGGTGGATTCGAAGATGGGCCGGAAGAGAAACAACATAAGTTATCTCATTGATTTTTCGAGAAATCGGGAACGGACCGATGTAAATATCATCTAGTTTAGCCAAAGGTCTAAGTGTAGGGTAGTTTGTCTTTTTTACTCAAACAAGATCACCTTTCTTCAGAACGAGACCCGACTGGCATCTTTTATCCGCTGCTACCTTATATCGGTGACGTGCGGCGTCCAGTAATTGAAGGGTCTTCTGCTGCTTTTTCTTTATAGTGGTTACCAAGGCTCCTGCCGCTGGGACTGTTGTCTGGATAAGGTCAGGAAAACAAAGTGGGGGATGAAATCCATAAGATATAAAAAAGGGAGAGTTTCCCAATGACGCATTAGGGCCATTATTATATGCAAATTCCGCAAGTGGTAATAATTTATTCCAATCATCCTGTAAGTAGGATAAAAACATCGAAGATAATGCTCCACATGTTGATTGATTCTTTCGACTTGGCCATTTGCCTGGGGATGATAAGTGGTGGTAGTTTTACCCCTAAAAGAGTAAAAAAAGCCCTCCAAAACTTGGATATAAATTGAGGGCCCTGATCTGAAACAATCTCACGAGGTAGTCCATGTAAACGTACTATTTCTCGTAGTATCAATTCAGTGGTGATGGGGGCTGAAGGAGGTCCTTGACATGGAATAAAATGAGCCATCTTAGTAAAATAATCCACAACCATTAGAATGGTATCACAATTATTTGACAGGGGTAAACCTACGATAAAGTCTATGGCTATCTTCTGCCAGGGACCCTTGGGTAAGGGTGTTAATTGGAGTAAACCAATTGGTTTAGCACGGGGTGTCTTGGTGCGGGCACACACTGAGCAGCCTTGCACATAATGTTTCACATCGTTGCGAAGTCCCGGCCACCAAAAGGAACGTGTGAGAAGGGTAAGGGTTCGACTGTAGCCTGGATGACCCACCAATGGGGAATCATGGTGGGCCCAGAGAACTTGGGGTCGATATTTGGGAGGTATAACCACCCGCCCTTGATGGTAATATAAACCATTGTGGTGTGTATACTTATGGGAAGTCCCTTCAGATCTACTTACTGACTGTAATTTCTGGAGGGAAGGAAACGTTGCTGCAAATGTAACCGGATGGATGATAGGTCCGGTATCTTCAGAAGGTTTTTCTTCCTTGGCATAACATCGGGATAGGGCATCAGCAAGGGTATTTTGAGAGCCAGGCCGATACTGAATTCTGAAATGGAAGGGGGAAAAGAACAATGCCCAGCGGGCATGTCGAGCACAATTAATACGAGCAGTTTGGATATAGGTTAGGTTCTTATGGTCATTCAAGACTAATACAGGGTATGGTCCCCCTTCCAAAAAATGTCTCCATGCCCCGAAAGCAGCTTTGATCGCTAATAATTCTTTATCCAGTATTGTGTAATTTCGCTCTGCTGGGGTTAACTGACGAGAGTAAAATGCGCATGGGAGGCGCCTTCCCCTTGGGTTATGGGCTTGTGTTAAGACCGCTACAATAGCTCCACTTGAGGCATCGGCTTCCACAATGAACGGCTGCGAGGGATCAGGATGTTGCAGAAGCGGGGCCGTCGTAAAGGCGTGCTTCAAAGTGTCAAAGGCCTGTTGTTGTACTCTTGACCAGATGTACTTTGCTCACTTTTTTAGGAGAGCTGTCAAAGGAGCAGTGTTATCTGCATACCTGAGAATATATTGTCGATAGTAGTTCGTACTTCCCAAAAACCGTTGGAGGGCTTTGACTGACTGAGGAGGGGGCCAGTGTTGAATGGCTGCAACTTTTCCGGAGTCCATCTTAATCCCTTGGGAAGTTACAATAAAACCTAGAAAAGGAACAGTGTTAACGTGGAAAACACACTTCTCCCGTTTGCAGTATAACTTATGTTGCAAAAGTCTTTTAAGCACTAATCGTACATGCTGAATGTGTTCTTTTTCTGAGGTCGAAAAAATCAAAATGTCATCGAGGTAAGCTACAACACATACATCCAATAGGTCCCGAAATATATAATTGATCAGGTGCTGGAAGGTTGCCGGGGCATTGACTAGTCCGTAGGGCATTACCCGATACTCAAAATGCCCAAAGCGGGTTCGAAAGGCCGTCTTCCATTCGTCCCCTCGACGTATCCTGACCAAGTTATAAGCCCCCCTTAGATCCAGCTTGGTAAATATTTGGGCCCCTTGGAGTTTCCCTAAAAGCTCAGGAATTAAAGGCAAGGGGTATCTATTCTTTATCGTTATCGCATTCAGGCCCCGATAGTCAATACAGGGGCGAAGCTCCCCCTCCTTTTTAGGTACAAAAAAAAGTGGGGCCCCCGCAGGGGAAGTAGAATGTTGGATAAACCCCTTGGCCAGGTTTTCTTGAATATAAATGCGCAAGGTTTCTGTTTCAGCTGGGGAAAGATTATAAATCCGCCCAAATGGTGCTTCAGTTCCAGGGAGTAGTTCAATAGGACAATCATAAGGTCGGGAAGGGGGTAAGATTGATGCTTCTTGTTTGCTAAAAAACGCAGCCAGATCTTGATATGACTGAGGGATATTCAACCCAGCGGTCGGGCACATGAGAGCACCAATTTTTGGAAGAACAGGGGGGGGTCGAATACAGTGTTGTTGGCAGTGGTCAGAGGGGAACTGAAGCCCACGAGCTACCCAATCTATGATTGGATTATGGGTGGCCAGCCACGAAAACCCAAGGACAAGGGGAAACAAAGGGGAAGTGATAACATCAAATTTAATCCGTTCAGTATGGGCTCCTATTGCACATACTAACGGAGCAGGACATCGTTGTAGCGGCCCCGAAATGAGAGGGGACCCATCTATTATTTGGACTTCTTCTATTGAGCCTCTAGTCAGGAGCGGGACTAGATGTCTTAAGGCAAAATGGGTGTCCATGAAATTTCCAGAAGCCCCTGAATCAATAAGGGCTTCCTGAATGACTGATCTTGAGGGTGCTATCTGAAGGGAAAGATATACATACATCTGGGGACGTGCATGGTTCTCACCTGAAGTAGTAACCTTGGGGGTACTAGATTTTACTGAGAAGCCCCCCGCTCCTCTCGGTCCCATTCGTTTCCCTTAAATGAGGTCTGGGGGGGTTTAACAGGGCATTCCCTAGAAAAGTGGGTGCTTCCTCTGCAATAAAAGCAAAGACGAAGCTGTCGTCGCCTTTCTCTTTTGATCTTACTTAAAGGACCTCTAGCTACCCCTATTTGCATAGGTTCTGGGTCAGCAGCTCCTTCTGGTGGAGGGGGTAGATTAAGGTTAATCCGAGATGCCTTAACACTGCCGACCCTTCCTTGCTCTCTATAACGTTCTTTCCGCCTTTCTGTTAATCTTTCATCAATGTGCAATGAAAGGGTTACAGGCTCATCTAAGGTAGCAGGGGTGGAAGCTGCATTAGCTAATTGATCTTTTATTGCCTCACTAAGGCCTTGTCGAAATAACACCCTTAACACTGAATCTCCCCAATTGAGGTCAAAGGCTAATTTACGAAACATAGTAATATAATCAAGTAAAGAGGTGCGTCCTTGTTTTAAATGCAAAATGTTCTGTTCAGCGTCCCTAATCCGATGGGGATAATCAAATAGGAACCGAAACCTTTGCAAAAAACCTGAATAATCTCTAAGCAAATCATCATCTGAGGCTAATAAGGGGGTGGCCCAATCCAACGTCACTCCCCCTAAGGATCCGATAATAAAAGCAACTTTTGATTGATCCGTACCATAGGTGAAAGACTGGGTTTGAAACGCGAGGCTACAAAGAGCCAGGAACCCCTGGCAAGCCTTGCGATCCCCATAGAATTTCTCTAATCTGGGGGCTTTTGGTTCTCTAGGAAGAGGAGAAGGGGTACTTACAGGGATTGTTTCGAATTTCTCTGGACTGGGGTTTCCCTGCAAGGTTTCCATAGGAGTGATCTCAAGGGCCGCTCGCAATTCCTGGTTATGATCGCATAACTCCTGATTAGCCTCCTTTAAGTCTTGGATCTCCATAGTGAGGCTTTGTACTGCTAATAATAACTTTTGCACCTGGGTCTCGGCCTCCATTTTGGAAGATGGGTAAGGAATAAGGGAAATGCCGGTAATTCTGTCACTGGAAGGTGGGGGTAAGAAAGTTCAGGAAGGTATTTAGGGAGGAAAAGGGGTATACTGGCCAAGCTTCTCTCCACACGGTTACCCGGGGTTGGTAAGAAATCCCTCAGGGTCCTGTTTGGGCTTTCCTCCCAACTTAGAAGGCAACCCGACTCATCATGGGGAAGGAGAGAGCCCAATTGCCAGAAAGGACAATGGAAGAAAAGAGAGAGCTGAGGCAACGTAAATCCTTGAAGGACTCTTATTCGCAACAGGGACCAGGACACCGTGGGAGGGGGAAA
>QEPC01006530.1:1837229-1852525 GCA_003113815.1 Sphenodon punctatus | reverse complement strand
ACAGGCCATGCAGTCTCTTTATTTTCCCAGTGCCTGTCGGCTGTGGGGGCTTGGATGAGGTTGAGCCATCTGCAGCTGAATCCTGACAAGACGGAGGTGATGTTGGTGGGTGAGGGCCTGGGGGGGCCTGGGAGTGGTTGAATATCCCCTTGGGGGGGGTGGGTGTTCACCCTCCCATGGTCTCGCAGGTACGGAGTCTGGGTGTGTTCCTGGATTCATGACTCAGCCTGGAATCTCAGGTTGTGACTGTGGCAGGGAGTGCATTTCGGCAGCTACATCTTGTCCGGTGGCTTTGGCCGTATCTCTCAGACTCTGACCTTGCCACTGTCATTCATGCCTTCTTCACCTCGAGGCTGGATTACTGAAACACGCTCTACGTGGGGCTGTCCGAGAAGCTGGTCCAGAGGCTGAAGCTGGTGCAGAATGCCATGGCCCATCTCCTTATGGGGGCGGGCCGCAGGGAGTACATGACACCTGTGCTCCGGGCTCTGCGCTGGCTGCCTATAAAGCACCGGTCTAGGTTCAAGGTGCTGGATTTGACCTTTAAAGCCCTTCATGGCCTGGGCCCTACTTATCTGCAGGAACGCCTCACTCCCCATGTGCCCGTGTGACCCCTGAGATCGTCCATGGTAGCCTTTTTGGAGGTTCCCTGGGTGAGATGGGTGGCCACCGATGTTAGATCTTTTTCAGTGGCTGCCCCTGTGCTGTAGAACTCACTCCCGGAGGAGGCTCAGTTGGCCCCCACTCCCCACTCTCCTGTCATTTTGACGTTTGTGTAAGAACTGGCTGTTCCACCAGGCTTTGGCAAGGGGAGGGGGGGTGGATTGTGGGGTGGGGAGTTGTTTTTTTCTCCCGCATATGGGATTCTTAACATTTGAATTTTTTTATTGTGTTATTGTTTTAATTGTTGTTCACCACCCCAAGATGCCCTGTGGGCAGAAGGGGTGGAATAAAAATCTTTTATAAAATAAAATAAAAATTTAAATTCTTCACACAAACGCTGCCCTGAGGCAGCCTAAAGTAGCCGCAGCTGTAGACGTGACAGGCTGCCATGGAAACCAAGTGACCACAGTTGCCTGGAACAAAGCAGTTTACCAGGAGAACTTTTTACACACAAAAGTTCTGGGAGAAGTTCTCCACAGAAGTTCAAAGAGCCAGATGGTTAAGATCTGGGTGAGTGATTTAGACACACAAAGTTCAGAATGTAACAGCAATCATGCAGGAAATATGTGTGTGTAAAAACACCCAATGGGAACACCCAAACACTCATCTCTCAGCCTCATTTCCCCATCTGAAAAATGGGAATAATAATGACCAACCTCACAGGGTTGTTGTGAGGTGAACTAGATAAGAAGTGTAAAGCACTTTGAACACTGAAATTGCTATAGAAATGATAAATGATAACCTTCTGAGTTCACAATTTTGAGGAAAATTCATCAGTTGGATTCAAAAAGCTCTCTTTTCAGAAGCCACAGTTTTCCCATGTTAGTTCATTATCAAATACTTTGATGTTTTACATTATTACTCCTTTAATTTGTGATTGATTTTAATATTCAGTACTTGCATATTTCATGTCTTCAGCACTACTATTTTGTATTGATAGTATCACAGAACTGGAGAGTTGAAGGTACCTCATGGGTCATCTAGTCCTGGGTCATCTAGTCCAACCTCCTACCCTGAGGCAGGATATCCTGCACCTAAGGGATCCTTGACAGGTGCTTGTTAATTGTATATTCAGCTGTATTTGAATTTGTGCAAGGCCTGGTTCATTTGTGTCACATAAAACAGTGGCACGGGGAAAACACATTTATGAAGAACAAAAGACAAAGTAATGAAGTCATGAACTAACAAATATTGAAACGCGGATAAACAAATATGGAAGTACAAATAAGGAACTGACGGCAAATGTCAAAGCAACAAAGATTTCAAATTCAGTTATTCATTTCTGAAAACCAAAACCCAAATTGGATTAATGAATTCAGGGCTACTGATTCATTTCAGCTCAAGCAAATACAGGTCTGAAAAGTAGTCACTGGGGTAACAGCCATCCCAAAGAACGGCTAAAGAGAAGAGATGAGCACTCAAACATTGGTCAGTCTCTGACCTGAGTGTCAGAAAAGGCTCTCAAATTGGGTACATCAGGCTTGAGGGCTGATCCAAGAGAAGGCAACTTTTGACTTCTAAAGCCCTAAAGGGTCTGGGCCCCACATCTGGGGAGAAAGCGGAAGAATTAGTAGAATGTGACTGTTCATGTTTCAAAATGTACATATTAGCACAGAGTCCTAGAGTTCCAGAGCCGGAAAGGACCTCAAAGGCCCAAGGCAGCGCAGGTCACCACGCCTGCTTAATCAGAGACAGTATGTCTAGTGGCTAGGAGTAGCATACAATAATATAGCAAAAGCACAGTCTAGTGAAGAGGAGTTTTTTTGAGAGGCACACACATTTATAAGGGGTGGGAGGAAAGTCAAGAGTTTTCTCCCCTAGGAAATTTTGATGCAATTTCCTGCATGCATCATGCAACCTTTACTGTAGGCCCCAGGGAAAATGCACCTGTCTATGGCAAAGCTGAATTGGTCCTCATTTCTTGGTCTCTTGATCTGTGCCATTCCCATAGGATCAGGTTTTCATTGTCAGAGCTCAGAAAACATTTAAAGACAGGTGTCAAGGAGGGAACAAACAAAGGGAAACAATCCTCAGAATGAGTCAGAAGAGATTGACTCGAGCAAGAAACAGTTTGGGTTTGACTGAGACTCCTGGGGTTTGACTGAGACTTTATTGGTTTTGCAGAGCCACCTGCACTTTCAGATTAGCAGTTGCTTTCAGAGCAGCTGACAGATTATCCTGGGACAGTGAGAGAAAAATTACATGTGCTTTCAAAACAATGGGCCTAGGCCATATCTGCTGGCTGAGGAAAGGGTACATGAGGCCTTTTCTTTCCTCATCTCCCATTGGTCTTTGTACAGACACCACCTCAGGAGATGCTTCAGCACTAGTGTGACTGGCAAGGCCCTTCTCCTCCATTATCCTATGGCTGGGGAGGGCAAGGTTCCCAAGCCCAAGAGCCGCATACCAAAACTTTCATATCACCATAAGCCACAACATGTATTAAATCAATTGCAGTCTTCCCCAATGCCCAGGACAGGGCAGCAGTTTTCCTCCAGGACCTCCTTGCATCAAAACTCTACATGGTGAGTTTGGACAGCAACAATAACAGCACAGGGAATGCTCCCCCTGCTCTCATGCCGCCCTGAGGCTCCAACAGCGCAGCCAAAATGGTGGCTTGGTTTCTTTGTCTTCTAAAGAAACTGCATAGCCACACACCCCAGGCAGCCACTTCTGGTGAAAGCCACAGTGCAGGTGCCCAAGCCACTTTTGTCCACCTCTGTCCTATGGGTTCTCAAGTCACACATAAGATGAACTGGGGCTTAAAGCAGAAACAAGGGTAACAGTACTAACAGAGCACTGGGTGAGTTTGCACAGGGCAGCAGGTATATTGTGATTATACTCTTAGGTTTTGTACATGAAGTTATGTGGAAGTACATTACCATCATTGTCACTCAGCGACCTTCATGTAGAGTCCTACGGTGGGACTTGTGGGGGGGTCCCAAGGCCTCACTCACATGGGGCGGGGAATGTGTGGGTAAAAGTCTATTCCTGTGGTATTTTGTGGGAGCAAATCTGTACCCCAGCTGAGGCAGCAGAGCAACTCCCCTCATTTCAAGTGCATCAGCAGAAGCAACTTTAGGCAGAGAAGACACAAGTGACTACCTTGGGCCCCATCAGCCACAAGGCCCTAAAGATGCTCTTAAAGAAAGTATTTTTAAAACACACACACACACACACGCTCAGGGCTGGGTGGTTTCAGGCAAGTGCAGACTATGCAGCCGCACACGGGTTGGAGGCCTCACAGGGAGACCCAGCCTATGGAGGCCCCACAGCAGTTCGGAAGGGAGACCCCCCAATACATGGGGACCATGAGTAAACTAGAAACAACAACATACGCATAACATAAGGAGATGTTATGTTTAAATAAACATAAAAAATAATAATGTTTATTTCTATAGCACCCCACCATCAGCTAGTGCTGAGTGCTGTACAACATAAAAATCTAAATCTAAATAGAAACAATTTTAAAAGGAGAGGGTAGTGAGGAAAGACAACACACATTAAGGGAAACCAGCAGTGGATCCTAAAAGCACCTGGGGAATAAGTAAGTCTTTAGGTGCTTTCTAAAGGCAAGGAGGGAGGAACTGTGACAGACATCTGGAGGGAGCGAGTTCTGCACTGAGCGGCCCACCACAGCAAAGGCCCAATCGCCAGATATAACATTTTCTGTTTTCTAATGGGCGAATGTGTGTGCGTCCCTCAAATCTTCCTGTATTAGGGTGCTTTCCCACATTACCCAAGTGGGGGGGAACTTACATTTTGTAAACTCACAGCAGGGAAACAAATATGTTGCTCTGAACATGGCATGTGGTTAAAAGCTCATCACGTTCCGCATCTCACATTGTTTTCAATCACGGATGACTGACAGGGCTCAAAATCCACCCCTGTCATCCATGATTGAAAATAACGCGAGATGTGGCTGATGGAGCTTTTAACCCTGCGCCCATGTTCAGAGTTCCACATTTGTTTCCCCGCCGTGAGTACAAAATGTGAGTTTCCCCCACTCAGGTAATGTGGGCAAGTACTCAGTGAAGGGAGCCTAGGTCACCATTTCATATGGGCCCACAACATCTCTAAATCCATCACTGCACATACTGCAATACCACGATGACACCCATCACTCTCACACACAGACTGCTGTGCCATGACAACCCCACCCCCACTCTTGTTTATAATCATTTGTAATTAGGGGATCATAATGTTCTCTGAACAGAGACGTAGCTACCAAGGAGTGAGAGGGCTCAGTTGAGCCCAGGCCCTGGTCTCTAGGGGACCCTTTGCAAGAGGTTTGAGCACCACTATGAAATGTTTAGAGTGGACAGGAGAGAGAGCGAGGCCAAAACTCTGCCCCCACCCACTCTGAAAATTTTCTCACAGTGCTCAGCCGCCAGCAACAGCCCTGCCAAGAAGGAAGTTTTCAGAGTGGGCAGGGATGACGAGTGTTGGCTCCATCCCCACCATAACAGGTTGGGTGCAGGATCTTTAAGGGACAGGGGGTTGTGCCTTAGCTCCACCCCACCAGGGAATACAAGAGCCTGGGAAGAGGGACACTCAGGCAGTCTGCTCCTGGCAATGAGGGAACAAGCACCAGGAGGCTTGTGGGCATGGTGAAGAAGTTGGAGTTTGCTTTTCCATTGCCAAAATTGTTTGTAATAAAGATTGACTGAATACAGCCTGTTTGATACCAGTTACCATTGGAAACCTCACATGCTATATTATACCCACCCACTCCTAAAACTTCCTTCCTGGTGAATTGCTACTGCTCCAGGAGTAGGAGCTCATTGGAAGCCAGGACAGCACCAACAACTTTGTGGGGGAAGGCTAAGGCTGGTCAGGAGCCCCCTTGGGAGGGCCACCACTTATGGAGACCTTGTCACCATACTTAGGGAGGTGGGGGAGAACCATAATTGGGACATGATCCTGGGCCCACCACAACCTTGCTATGCCACTGGCCCTTAACAGCTGTAGCATTAATAGTCCATTAAATCAAGATAACAGTCATTTGAGGTGATGCATTTGCTATTTCTGACCTGCTCCAATGTGTAGAGCTGGAAACATTCCCTAGACTTATGACAATGTGCTAGCTTTTCCCTAAAGTGACTCCCCACATTACTATTCATCATATTTATGGCCGCACTCAATCCTCTGTTGGCTCCATTATTTATGTTAAAGCTGTTGATGGCAGCATAATGAGCTACATGCCTCTAGGAATGGGAACTCGTTGCTCAGACAGAAAGAGAAATGAGGCCTTGCTTTAGTAAAAGGAGCAATAAAATTAGTTCCTCCATGCTAATGAAATAAGAGCCGACAACGCAAGCATGGGAAGGAGTGGGTAGGAATCAAAACACATCCAAGGTTAGCTTTGGGACTCACACAGCCCAGCCCTGTCAACAAGTATAGCCACACAGTGTAGAAGCATTAAGAAAATGGGATGGTAAAGGGCCAAAGAACCAGCAATGGTTCCAAGCTGAGGGAGGGGCGGATGGACAGACACCCTGTCCCAGAGGCCCCACCTCCTAACCCCCTGTCCAGCCACCTCAACACACTACACACTTATTTATTTCCTCCCTCTCTGTTGGCAGCCACTACATTGCTTACTTATGCACACCCAACTTTAGCCTCCATTTCCAGACATCCGGGGAAGACTGAGGTGATGTTGGTGGGAAGGGGCAGCTGATATGAGAGAATGCCCTTGTCTCCCTCAGGCCCCTGAATGTGGATGGGATCCAGGTGAAAGTATTGGGGCCAGGTAAAGAATTTGGGCATAATTTTCAACCACGCTCTGTACATGAAAATCCAGGTGTCTGACATGGTTCTGAAATGCTTTTTTCAACTATGCAATTTGGGTAAGTTGCTACTGCTCCAGGAGTAGGAGCTCATTAGAAGCCAGTAGGGGTGGGAATACCGGTAAATCCGGAATCCGATAATGCCGGTACTGGGCGTACCGGCATTATCGGATTCAACCCGGTAAATCCGGTCCAGTTACCGGATTCCAGGTACCGGATTTTTTTACATTGCAGCCATTTAAATGAATGGCTGCAATGTAAGCAATGAAAGCCCCACCAAAAAGTAAAAAAAAAACAAAAAACCTCCCCGAGTCCAGGCTGCGCGGGTGGAAGGGGGGACACCCCCCACCCACCCTGCCCAGCCTGGATTTTTGTTTAAAAAAAGAGCCCACCCCCCAGCACCAGCGGCCACGGCGTCCCCGCAGCCGCCGGTAAGTATAGACCCGATCCCTGGGGGGGTGGGGTGTTTAACACCCCCCCAACCCCCCAGGGATCACCCCTACTAAAGTTGAGTGCTTTGCTTACCTTTGCGGAGCTCCGGGTGCGGCGGCGGCGGGCGGTCCGGCGGCCTCAGCGCCGGCTGTGGCTGCCAGCATCAGAGACGCTCTAGGCCTTCCGGGGACACAGTGCCCCATTGAAATCAATGAAATAAAACAGGTACCGGTATACCGGATTTAATCCAGGAATCCGGTTCTTTGATAACCGGAAACCGGTAAATCCGGTATCCGGTATTTACCCCGGGGTCCCACTGCTAGAAGCCAGGACAGCACCAACAACTTTGTGGGGGAAGGCCAAGGCTGGTCAGGAGCCCCCTTGGGAGGGCCACCACTTTTGGAGACCTTGTCACCATACTTAGGGGAGTGGGGGAGAACCATAATTGGGACCTTATTTATCCCAGGCTGACTTTGCCACAGTCACCCATGCCCTGGTGACTACAAGGCTTGATTTTTGTAATTCCTTTTTCTACAGGCTACCAGCAGTGCTTATGCATCACTTACAGCTTGTTCCGAACACGGCAGCACAGGTGCATATTAGTTTGGGCAGCCATGATCATATTATGCCTGTCTGGCATTCTCAGTACTGACTGCCTGTGGAGCAACAGATTATTAATTATTATTATTATTATAAGCATTTCTATAGTGCCAACAATGTACCTGGCACTTTTTAAGGCCCTGAACGGTTTAGGCCCTGGCTATATCTGAGATCTGCTTCTGGAGCCTCACACTGATGGGTATCTGCACTCAGGAACCACCCACTGTTTGGGGATCCCACCATCACACCCGAAGAAGAAGGATAGCAAAATATACAATGTAAAGTTTTATGTAATATACAACAATGAAAATAAAAAATCAATAAAGGTTGCTTAATACATCAATTTCTATCTCCAATGTAAGTCCAAATCCCATATGCATCTGAACTATTCATTGTGGGATGAGAAACATTCTCACATGAAGATACAATTGTCTACAAATTATAAAGCACAATACAATTATCCAAATCAATGTAGCACAAGAAATTTTTTAAAAACCAATGCGTTTCGGATGAAATCCTTCATCAGTGCATTAAAATGCTACGTTTTCAACAAAAACCATACTGCCAATGAACAACACTGTAAGAACAAATGGAAGGAGAGAAGAAGGAAAAGAAATTGTTTATTTATTATAAAAACAACAATCATTTTGTGGATTGCATTTTTTTGTATAGATGATATATAGATGACTTGTTCTTTCTTTGGACCAGCAGTCCAGAGGAATTACAGTCATTTCATACGTATCTCAGTGGGCGCTATGAGAATATATGTTTCAATCTCAAATTCAGTTTCCGGATAATAAGGTTTTTTTGGATATTATGTTAGAGCAGAAACAAGCAACCATACAGACTAGGGTCCTTAAGAAGGATACAGATGCTAATTCATACCTGCATTATACGAACAATCATCCTAGACACATGAAAGAGAATCTCCCCTATAGCTTGCTGTTTAGAATTAAGAGGAATTGCAGTTCAGAGTCTATTCCTACAACAGGCCAATGAATGTTTAGATGATCTCCAGGAGAGAGGTTATCCAGAGAGGATTCTCAAAAAAAGCTTATTTTAAGTTATGCAAACATCGAGTGAATCCCACCTAAGAGTAGATCTGAAGTGACCAGGATTGTGTGCCCATTAACCTTTGGACCTGATTCACAAGAAATCAAGAAGGCTATATTAAAACACTGGCACATTGTTGAGAATGTGCCTGGTTGCTGAGAGAAACCAAGTTTTGCAATGAAAAAAACAAGATTAATAAGGGATATTCTAGTGCACACAGACATTAGGACAGGTTCAGGAGTCATCTCGAGGGGGAGACAGGTGGAACCCCCAACCAGGGAACTAGGTTTGCCAGTGGTGGGGCACTTTAAAATGTGGGAACTGCTCAGTGTGCTCATATAGTTTGAATGTCAAGGAGTTTTGTCACCCAGACACAGGGAGGACCTTTAAAATACATTATTTCTCTACCTGCAAAACATCTGCAGTGATTTATGTCATATTGTGCCCTTGCAACCGGATATATGTGGGATATACTTAGAGGATGGTCAAATTAGAATTGGTGAGCATCTCACTACCATACACAGATGTAAAATGGACAAACCCTTGGTGAAACATTTTAGTGAGAAGGAACACGGGGTCAAGGATCTTAGATTTTTCTGTATAGAGAGGGTTTGCACCAAAGTAGGTCTTGTCAATCAGCTACAAAGAAGAGAGGTGTATTGGATTCATAGGTTGGGATCAGTAATACCAGGGGGTCTGAATGACAGTAATCAATGGATGGTCTGTTTTACATGAATTGCTTTGGACCATGGGTGAAAACAGACATGATACTAACCACCCTTGGTGGTCATTTATGCATGTGTCAGGGCTGCACAGGGCACCAATACAGCCCTGCAACATGCATAAATAACCACCAAGGGTGGTTAAAGGGTGGTTAGTGTCATGTCTGTTTTCAGCCCATGTTGTTTGGGAGAACCTCAGCAGCTTTCTTGTATAATATATTGTGTTTTGCATATGGGCTCCCCATACATTATGTAGGTTCAGATAGTCAGTCCTACAGGACTGAATGAGTGGTTTCAAATCCTGCCATTATCTGCATGGATTGGGTACATAGAAGGGAGTATTTTATATGCAGCTTGGAGACGCTCCTGTCATTGAAGGATTAAATGGAGAGAGATATACTTGAACAAGCTGCAAGATGTGCACAATCCTGACTTAGAAGAAGGAAGAAAGCTCCTAAATGACCACCCAATTGCATCAATGAGGAGAGAATTATAGGGTAATTTCACACATTCTTTGGCCATGGTCCGGGATCCGTTTTGGATCCCAGACAGGAATCAGTCCAGCCATCCTTTAGACATGCCAGGCTGATTCTGCTCGGGGATCAGGGAGAGGGCGGGGCTGCATGACGCGATGTGCGGCCACACAGCCCCCCCCCCCCATGCTCCCCTGGCCGCCTGCCCTCCGGGAGATGGGTGGTAGCAGTAGCCAATCCGGCTGCTGCGCCCGAGCCCGCATCAGGGTCTAGGCCATGGTCCGGAATCGGCAGAGGTAATTGACGTGGTCCAGCTAACCATGATTCTAGACCTCCGAGTGGCTGGAGATCCAGAACCATGGTCAATGTGTTTTCCGCCAGAGGTTCACCATGGTGAACCTCTGGTGGGAACCACCCTGGGTACTTTCAGACATTAAGGTACTGCAGCCACCACAGAGGGTTCACTGTGGTTGACTGTGGTATCGTAATGTCTAAAAATACCCATACAGACCTGCAGGTGTGGTCTGAATACATTCATTGATCTACCACTTATTAGAACGGACTAACCCAGCCATGTAACTTCCTCCAAAAATGATATTGCTATAGGAAGCTTGAGATGGTTACAGCAGGTCAGTGTGAGGAGGAGAGTAGAAACCAGAAAGGAAGAAACTGTGAGTAGCTGTTTTTGTAGCAGCAAAGGAAGATTATATTCTTGTTATTATTCCCTGATAATTTTCTGCTGTTTGCCTACAGGTCATTAGCCACCAGGAGGCCCATAAAGAGGCTTTTTGCTTCAGTGTTGTGCTACTTGGCATTTGGCCAAGATAAATTTATTCAAACTCACTTGTGGAACGACTATTCGGAGGTAATTTTAAAGATAAATTTTTATTTTTGAGAAAAATCACAGACAAATTCCCAGCAGGAAAGCGGGTGAGGAAAAGTACAGTTTATTACTAACAGTTTCTTTCCCTTCTTCTCTCCTTCCATTTGTTCTTACAGCGTTGTTCATTGGCAGTATGGTTTTTGTTGAAAACGTAGCATTTTAATGCACCGATGAAGGATTTAATCCGAAACGCGTTTGTTTTTTTTAAAATTTCTTGTGCTACATTGATTTGGATAATTGTAATTGTGCTTTATAATTTGTAGGCAATTGTATCTTCATGTGAGAATGTTTCTCGTCCCTCAAATGAATAGTTCAGAGGCATATGGGATTTGGACTTACATTGGAGATAGAAATTGATGTATTAAGCAGCCTTTATTGATTTTTTATTTTCATTTTCACTGCTGTATATTACATAAAATTTTACATTGTATATTTCGCTATCCTTCTTCTTCGGGTGTGTTAGTGGGTATCCACTGGATTGCTGAAATAGCTGCTGAGGACTCCTGGGGGGGGATTTGATCCCACCATCACACCTTAAGTCGGCAGGCGATCAGGCCTTTGCTGTGGTCCTGCAACGAGGAACACGCTCCCTCCAGATCTTCATCTCAGGTCCTCCTTCCTTACCTTCAAAAAGCACCTGAAAGCATATTTATTTTCTAGGTGCTTTTCGGATCCGCTCCCAGTTCCTTCAGTATATTTTCTCCTCCCTTTTTCCTTCCCCTATTTTAAAGTCTTTTATTATTGTTTTAAATTGTCTTGGAAATTGTGTTAACTTTTATATTCTTTATATTTTATACTTCTGTATGTAAAGTGCTCCAAGTGCCATGTAAGGCAGGAGGCGCTATATACATAAAATTATTAATTTATTATTATTAATAGTAGTAGAATTCCAGAAGAAATTCTTTGGTCCAGATGATAAAGCTGTCCAGATATCAGAGCTGCCCAGGGGGAAGATTTGGCAAGACGAAGATTTTCATCACCACCCCCCATCCCATTGTGCATCCCCAGGCCCACGAGGAGAAAATCCTGTCATTATAAAGTACAATCATTGTTTATCTGGTGAAATGTTGTGGCAAACACACACCAAAATGGAAGACTAATGTTCCATATATTTAAAGGGATTATCTAGAAGTTCAGAGCCAGCATTTGAAGACAGGGCATCTGTCACAGTACTGGGAAGTGGAGAAGTGCAGTGGGTCTGTGTGTGTGACTGGCAGTGCAGAACTGCTGGCAAGTTTCTCCCCCCTCCAAGGCAGCTGTCAGTGCTGGGAGCCCAGGAGCACAAAGGATGCATAATCAGCAGACTGCAGTGGCCAATACTTACTGCTGCTGTTGATGAGAAGGGTATTCTTTCCTCTCTTCTTGAGCAGTTTGCAGATCTGGGGGCCTAAGAAAAGACCATGGCCACAAGGAAGCAGGCAACAGCAACAGATGCTTTTATTGCTTGCACTCAGCTCTCAGTCTATCCTGCCTTGGTCAACAGTTCCAAGGTCTCCAGACAACTGTTTTGTTTCCAGCACTCTGCAGTCTTGTCCACTAGCTTCAACCTGTTCCCAGGGCAGAACGAATGGGAAGCAATGAAAATGCACTAATCTCCCGGTCAATGCAGGAAATATGACAGGTCTGTGATATGGCCTGGGCCTCCAAAACCCCATTGCGACTCCCAAAGTCAGCCGGGAGCACCCTCTTCCAGGTACCATCTGCCTGTCAAATGTACACAACAAGATCACGCAGAGACACTCTCTTGGTGACTGCCTCACAAGCCTGATCATCTGCTAGAGGTAGATCCAATTAAGTTCATATAAGGCTCAGAAGAATCTCAAGTCTCCCAAGAAGGCTGGTGGGTACCAGAGGTTGCTCCCAAGGGGAGAGTAGATAATCCCCAGAGGCTGGGGAAAAAGGGGCCTGCCTCTAAGGGGAACAAGACAGAATGGGAAGTTCAGGCGTGCAGATCCAGTACGCAACAAGTCTTGTAAATAAAGAGTACATTTGATGACAGCATCCAACATCTGCATGTAGTTGGTGAAGCAACAGAGTAATGGGGTTAATGCTTGAAGGGCTCACTTACCTGAAGACCCAACTAGCTACAAAGGTAGATTACAAATATTTCAAGAGCCATATCATAGTTGCAAACCTTTCATCAATAGTCAGAAATGAAGAAAGAAAAATGTAAAAAAACAACAACAAAACAGCAGCTAAATTAGCAAACTAGCTAAATTGCACAAGGAAAGGCTATGCTACATAATAGATGCCATTCCAATTAAAATAAGCCAAGTTATCAATTTAATATAAGGGGTAATGTATTTTCATACCGCCTTTCTACATCACCCCCATGCTAATCACGTCTGGGGTTTTCTAGCATGGAAAGCATTCCATCTAAAATTCACCATCAGAACTTTAGAAAGCTCCTGGCAAGGACCAATAGACAGTCATCAAGCCATCCAAATGTGTGTGACAGCTGCCTCCTTTCTCTTTCAAGACAATCAGTCTTATGTGAATTAATCATGTCCTGATTCTTTGGGGTTTGTCATACCATTAGTCTTTCAAGACGACTTTTTAGAAAGACGACTTTACTTGTGACAATCGCTGGCTAGGAAGGTTTTTACCTCCATTTCCAGGCCACATACAATCGGGAAATTTAAAGCACTTTTAAGTTTAAAACAATGATGGGCTGATAGATAAGGAAACAGAGGAAGAAAGCCAAAAGTGCGTACGTCAGAAAATAATGCCACATTTTTCTCCAGCTAGGTAGATTCCTCTGTGCTTTTACGGCGACTCATGGCCAGGGACACAAGAATTCATCATATGATTTGTTTAGGCAATCAGCTCTGAACATTGTAATATTTTTACAACCCCAAAGCTCATATATTTGGGCATTTTCATTTTCTCCACAAAGCTACATTCATTATGTGTTAGTGTGTGATGAGAGAGAAATGCTGAGTGTCTGATGCATTTTGAAGTGCTCCTTTACTATTTTCAAAGGAGCAATGTCTGGATGTTTGGCAGTGATATCTGTGCTGTTCTGATGGGGGTTTAAGTACATAAACGACAGGTTTTAGCTCTTGTCCCGTATTTAGCCAATAAAAGCCCCATTATCCTCCCACACGGATCTGTCCAACTCATGTTCCTAATTCCCCATTAAAGGACACATTTCTCTCTTACAAGCAGATTTGCAGAGCAGGATAATAAGAGTTAATCTTTGGAGCGTCAGTGGCACTTTCTTCAAGGGAAGATAAAGTGCTTTGTTAGTCAAAAGGTTTGTGTGGCTGTTTTACACAATGTAAGAAATATTGCTTGCTATTTACATTACAGGCTCTCTCTCTCTCTCCTCTCTCTCTCTCTCTCTCTGTGGTCCTCCCACAAGAATCACATGGATAATACAAGCAAAATAGCACCACACAACAGGATGGGGTTTATTTATTTTTTGCCCTTCCAACAATTGTATGACAGTGAGAGAAGTGTTTGCAGACATTTAACAGGCAAACAGAAGGACAATCCCCTTTCAGAATGAGTGTGTGTGAACAATAATAGGGCAGGAAGGATGCTGAAGCCTCTGCCATTCAAGCAGTGGCTATGTCTCAGTTTGAGCCATTGAGTTCACAACCAATGCCCTCCGATAGCACTTTATAGATCAGCACAATCTGACTTTTGCTGCCCAATTAAAAACAGGACTGTTTTCACACTTTAGTGGAGCAGCAGTCCAAGGTTTGGGTACACAAGTAGCCAATGTAACAAGACTAGGAGGGTGTGGTCGAGCTTCTCCCTGCTCACCCATGGGGCTAGCTCCATCCCCACTGAAGCACCACAGATAGTGGTGTCCTGCTTCGGCAGCAGCATCCCTGGTCTCCTCCCAATCAACAGATTGGGAACATTCTGCTGACAACAGTCCCAGCAGGGAAGAGCCCCGGCTTACTGCCAGCAAGATTATGTGGATGCCCGTGCCCGCATGTTTTACAGCACCGGTAAATAAACACCCACAACAGGAGTTGTACAAATGTTGCTTCAAATGCGTGTAGCAGGGGCCTGGAGAATGTATGGAGAAACACCCCAAGTTGCTGGAGAAAAGAGAGAAACCCTTTTGTAAAGGCGTCCCAGTGCTTTTACATGTATTTACAATATACCCCCTTTTATTCAGACTACAGCTAGAACAAGTGCCCGCAAAACAGGTATACCCAACAAAATGACGTTACCTAACCCAGTGACACTGAGTACTAATCCCTGTGTAGTAAATTGGGTAGCCTGTTGGGCACAAATCTGGTTATCAGTACCAGATTCGTGCCCAACAGGCTACCCAATTTACCAACTTCCAGTAACCAATTTACTGACCGACCAAAGTCGGTCAGTAAAACAGAAAATCAGTAACTCTAATGGTAGTACCCAGTATTTCAGGTAAATAGGTGCCCAACTCACCGCTCAGGCTCCCAACAAACTGCCTGAAAATGCAAGTATGCAGCAAATGTGCTACCCATTTCAGTAGATATCCTGTATCAGGGTCCTTCGCTGTTCCATATATGCAGGGACCTGAGTTCACGGCACCCAAAAATCTTAAATTCTGCAACCAGTGAAGCCAAATTCTGCAAATTCACCGCGAGCATTAATATTTGCATAATTAACTTGATTTGCATAACTATGCATGCTGGGAAGCAAATTTGCAACAGGTTTGACATAGAATCACAACTTT